>OU896722.1:23403671-23419804 GCA_918026855.4 Phaedon cochleariae | reverse complement strand
ATTATACTATGAATTGTAGAAAAAACGGTATGTTTTGTTTATGCAAGCAATTCACCCATGCATATTCCCCGTCAAATTGGTTTTATCGATTAAGTCTTGTTCTACAGCTAATTGAACATTGGAATAATTGTTTTAGAAAAGTCAACTGAAAAATACAGGGCGAAGAAAGTTGATGACATTGTTTCGGTAAAAATCGCACCAGCTGACACGGTGTTTATACTTGGAAATGAATAGTAATTGAAATGATGAGATCTAACCCCATTTCAGTTTGTACCTCAAAACCTGAATCACCCTTAATACAAGGTGTTCCTTAGACATGCTAATATACGAAGGGGTGATTCTTTGTCTCATTTTAAGACGAAAACTCCATATGAACGTATGTCCTGAAAATCTTAACTTCTGAGAAACAGGACGATGAAGTTTTGAAACATATTCAGTTTTTTGATAAGAACTGAGACAATATTGTATACATCTTCATGAAATACGTCTTTTATGCATCAAGGTGCATTTTCTGATGTACAAAAATGTTCATTTTCTCTACCAGTGGCACCGTTACGGGAATATTATTGTTTATATTTTACTTAAAAGTGAGCAACGATGAACAATTTTCAAATTTCGTACAATGCTATGAAAGGCAGTTCAATTATGTACAAAAAAGGCCCTCCTGTTGATACTCGATAAAACGCGTCGTTTTAGAGAAAAAACAAAAAAAAACTTGATCAGACTTCAAATTTTGATGTGAGAACTTCACAAACGATAAGATTTCCAGAAAATTCTCTAACACACAACATGTTTCGCTAACACAGTAGCTTCGTCAGGTGATATACTGGTTCAATGAACTAAACCAACCTTGGCTTGCTCAACTTTTATATATCCTACATTCCCAGTTTGAAGGATTAGTTACCTGTGGACAGATTCGATAAACACTCATTTTCGGAAATAAGGCACAATATCTACGTTAAAATACGATGTACCGGATTAACTTGGAAGGGTTGATAGCAAATACATATTATTACCTACTAAGAAAACAAATTCAACTGGTGGTGAACTATTGAGGTATAATTGAACGTTAAGTATTTTAATTTTTGAGTTTGTTGATTTCTAATTATTCAAAATGATTGAGTTTCATTCCTTTATTTTCTATATACGTGTAGAATTCATCATCAAAACTATGGTTTTCTTCTAATATATGGATGGCGTATGTTGTATATTTGTTTTCTTTTCCAAGAAATTCGTCTTATGTTCATGAATGCGCTGATTAAACGTACGACCTGTCTGACCGATATATACTTTAGGACAAGATCCACAGTTGAGTTTGTTCAAGTGATGAACTAGTTATTGAAATATTTGTATAATAATGATTGTATAACATGATGTACATACTTGTGGGTTAACGAGTTTTGTTTTATAATGTGAGTTATAAGTTGCTTAAACCGAGTGACAGCAATATTTTCTTCTGGGACCGATTAGGGTGAGGAAAATATTCTGATAATATCGTCTAAGTAATGATCTTTGGAATTTTAAGCCTATCAAGCATCGAAATGTCATAGCATTCGGGCCACAGCCAACTTCATGTATTTCAATAAAATGCAATTTAACAGCCAATTAATGAATGAATATTGAATTGTGATACATAGTTCAATAGAGAGTTTCAAGGCAAATAAGATGGGCTACAGAACCATACAGGGTGTATATATTTGGAATTGAAAAGTTGGGTCTACTTCCGATCAAACAGGTGGTTGAAAAAAATTGTCATTGGGTTCAAGGGAAGCGTCATCATCGATAATATAACCCTTGTGAATTTCAAATTTTCATCTCTCAATTGAACAATCTACAGGTTGTTACATGTCTCCTGTGTCATCCGGTATTCGGCAACAATGATAAAAGAAGACTGCAATTTCTATTTTCAGAATGTAAACTGAAAGTTTGTGGAATCATGGTTTGTATGTTGGTTTTTCCTAATCCAAATGTGATTTTTAATTGATATTTGTTCACGTTGTCTCATGATTTCAAGAATGTTATTTCAATTTTATATACCACTTTATCAAAACTCCTTCATCCATAGAACGGCTAGGCTCTGGAATTCATTGCCTGAGGAAGTATTCCCAACAACATATAATCGCAAGAAGTTCAAAAAAATTCCAATACCTACCTCCTTTCCCTATCCTCTCTAGGAACGCACGATGTTCTTTGAACATTATAGGGATTCCCTTTCGTGCGCTCCAAGCGATAAAAAAAATAATACTAATTCGTGGTTCTAGTCGTAACTCATGGTTCACGAATGTTTTCAACATTTTGTCCTATCCGTCCACCGCTGTATTTTTTCCTGGTGGCGCCCATGACCTACAGTATTTCAAACTGTTTTTTCTCCCAATCCCCGTTTACTGACAATGTTTATGATGAGATTACCTACTGGATGATACTCTTCGGATCTGGATATGACATGTTATCGAACCAATTACTTACTAATGGAAAATATCCCGTTGGAAATTTAATTGTCCAATGAAATTAAGTACCTACCTCTCTGATGAAACGTGTCACACACATATTCCGGTGTAGTCTGATGTAATGGGGGGACTTGGGGGGTTCCGTGATGCATTTGATGGGGTCCACTTCAATTTATGATCAATCTCGGATCGGATGGTTTATAATTTCGTTATTTTGCGGTGCCTTATGAAGGCAAGGCAGCCATCTTGTTCTATCTCGGCAAAGCCCTAGACTCTTGAGTAGAGTAGGTGAATGAGCTTGTGGTGCAATCGCCCTGTGATGAGAGGGGTGAAGTGATTTGTCATTTTTGACTTGTTAATGAATAAATATTGAATACAGTTCTTTCACATTGTGATTCATTATACAGGGTATGTCACGACGAGCTTACACTATCTTTATATCGAGCATCAGTCAAAAGAAATCCATGAAAATGTGCATGCTCATATTTTATAATACGTTCTCTTCATTTGAAATATTTTTGACAATGCAGTGATGCCGCTTCTACTAGAAAGTAGTAGCAACATTGATATTTCGAATGAAACACCCTGCATTTCATCGCATTCTTAGATTCTCCCTGAAGAGCTGATTCAATCGATGTATCACACTTGGGGTCTATCAAAGATGATTACAGAGATATGGGATGTTCAAAATCGAGATTATCCAACTTTAGGAATTTTTGTGTCGAAACTATTCATTATTAGTCAAAACGGTTCACATGTCCCTATCTCAACTTCTGATTCACTATATTCACTGATATTTAATCGCAAAAGATATACAGGGTGGTTCAAGATTCAGAATTCTGATCACCCTCTGTAGTAGTAGTAGTAGTAGTGCTGAATAATTACTTACAGTTTCGTAAGCAGAAAACCAAATACAGAGACTGTTATCCGGAAACTAGAAGTAATGAATTAGGAGTGCCTCAAGGTAGTGTCCTTGGACCACTGCTATTCATATAATATATAAATGACCTAGGTAATGTATTGATAAATTGAAAAATACACTTTTTCGCTGATGATACCCTAATATATTATAGCGATAAAAATTTCGTAAGGCTGATTCAAAACATCAATCAGGATTTGAATTCATAATTCATTGCATGTGAAGTTTGTGGCAAATAATTTGAAGGTAAACGAGAATAAAACAAAATGAATGTTTGTTGGCAGTGAAATAGCTCACAAAAAATTTCTTAGTATGAATCTGCAAATAAAATTGAACAACGTGAATATCGAATATGTAGATGGAATGAAATACCTTGGCCTCATTATAGATAGACAATTGAAGTTCCACAAACACGTTCAATATACTTCGAAAAAAATTGGTCTCATTTCAATTATTGTAACTCCATAATTTATACATCTAACGTCAATCTAGATAGACTGCAGAAATTGCAGAATTACGCTATAAGAATAATTATTGGATGCGACAGGTATACCATATACGTATTAATAATCAATACGGATAATCTCTATCTGTTTCCATAGCGAAACATGAAGCCGATTTTTGAAGACAAATGACTATCCATAAGGAAAAGTTTTGAAACGATCAGACACATACTGCTTTGATTGAAAGGCTAGTAAACGTCATTGTCCACCGAAACGCATGTCTTTGATGACTACTATAATAGCGCATGGCGCATGCGTATCATGCCACCAAATCCTTATGGATATTCATTTGTTTCATATTTTTGGCTTCATCCTGGCACCCGTTATGATCCGTATTGTTTATTAATACGTATATGAGGTATACTAGTATAGAGAGTATGCTCGGTAAACTCAACTGGTTGAACTTGAAGGATACATATTACAAAAATACTATGATCTTCATTCACTAAATGGTTAATGAAATATTGCCTCAGTACTTGTTTTCACATCTAGTCAAAGTTTCCGACTCGGTTTCCGATGTACATGCATACAGTGTGTCCCACTTACCATGCTCACCATGGGTATCTTTGTATCTTTTTAACGGTGAGAGATACAAGGTCGGTTAAATGACACCAAATGTGGAGTTTAACTATAATGTGAAAAAATATTTTGATAAAATCTATTTGTTTTTGTTTTATACGCAAAAAACAGATTTTGATCATTTTCATGTCTCCTCCGTAGCTTCTTTATTTATGAGAATATTCAAATAGGAATTTCACATTCTCATGGCAGTTTTTCAAAGTGATTTCGAAAAGAATATGAAATTAATAACAACTCTTCTAGAATTTGAGATATCAGCACCAACTCCAGTTTTTCAAATGTAGGTCATAGTTCACTATAACTTAGTTACAAATAACTTTTTTTTCTCTTACAGATGATATGTCGCAGTGATAGTTTTGTGTCGATAACAAAACGGAGTTATCGTCATTTGTACAAAAACAAAAAATTATTTGGAAACCGCCATCTTGAATTTATTAATTTTAAAAACAAAATCATGATCTACGACCTCAAAAACCCCCACTTACCAATTTTGAATGGCATCGGACCAAATCTTGTCCGCCATCTTGGAGCAGCCATTTTTTTTAACTTCAACAAAAATTCCATAACTCCGATTACCTTGAAATTTGGCAGGTGTTCGTAATTTCGGTGACAATACATTATGGAATTTTTTGTTGAAATTAAAAAAAATGGCTGCTCCAAGATGGCGGACTAGATTTGGTCCGATTACATTCGAAATTGGTAAGTGGGGGTTTTTGAGGTCGGAGATCATGATTTTTCTGTTAAAATTCATAAATTCAAGATGGCGGCTCACAAATGATTTTTTGTTTCTGTATAAATGACGATAACTCCGTTGTTATCAACACAAAACTATCACTGCGCCACATCATTTGTAAGAGAGAAAAAAGTTATTTGTAACTAAGTCATAGTGAGCTCGATATGACCTATATTTGAAAAACTAAAGTTGGTGCTGATATCTCAAATTCTAGAAAAGTTGGAATAAATTTCATATATTTTTCGAAATCACTTTGAAAAACTGCAATGAGAATGTGAAATTCCTATTTGAATATTTTTATAAATAAAGAAGTTACGGAGGCGACATGGAAATGATCAAAATCTGTTTTTTGCGTATAAAACAAAAACGAATAGATTTTATCAAAATATTTTTTCACATTATAGTTGGCCTTGACAAACTCCACATTTGGTGTCATTTAACCGACCTCGTATCTCTCACCGTTACAAAGATACCCATGGTGAGCATGGTAAGTGGGACACACTGTATAACACCAGATCTGAGACAACTATTATGTGAACTCTGTGTCAAAAAATTGTACGATGAATAGTCTGTTTTACCGTGGTATAATTGAATATAATGCGTTACCTGACGATATCAAAAATATATCTATTATAATAAAGTTCAAATCATCTTTAATCAAACATATAAAAGATAGAAAAACCTATACAAAATGACCTCATTTTTTAAATAATTATGTCCATCATAGTATGGTCTTAATAGGAGTGACCAAATTTTGATCAAATTTTGAAACCAGTATGATCATCTATTCAGTATATCTATTCATTAATTGATCACATTTATTATTTTATGATTATAATATTAATTTCATTACCTTTCTGTTTGTTATCTTCACAAGGTTCCTGTAGTATTTCCTTCATATGTATGTATTATCTTCATAATAAATAAAATTCTATCTATCTATATATCTATCTAGTAGTAGTAGTAGTAGCTCTTTACCTCGCTCTTTACGCACAGTTTTCATTTATTCCGCCAGTCATGATCGCGTAATCGCCGTCAACAGCGGATGACATAACTGTCAAGAATTATAATTCAGACTGCTTGTCCAAACTTTTTTGATGTACTATATGGCAGTAGGTAAAGTATAGTACGTAATGCGTGTTGTAAAGCAATTACGCACTCGCCGCTCAGCGGCTGTGCGTTGATTTTTCATTCGTGCATTATATGCTTCTTACAACACATGTTACGTAATATAATATTACTGAACATTATTCGAATATTGAAGCATCAATAAAGATATGAAAAGAAGTAGATTTGCCTGATTATATTACATGGTGTCAGGTGGAATTCAAGCCCCTGCACCCATTGAACATCGCAGAAGGAAAGCAGTCTTGGAAAAAATAGAGACAGGTGTTTTCCTTGTACAGGGTAAACAACTAAAAACGGCTGTCATATCTATCATTCTTTCAACTTTGATAGTTAATATCTTTCGTTGGCGAAAAGCTATCAGGTTGCGGTTTTCGTTGGTCTGTTGAGATTTAGTTTCTCTATTACATCGTGTAATAATATTCATACCATTAGATTAATTCTATCTCAAACTTTTATCATTATTCGTTGCTGAGATATGGCCGACAGCCGTTCTTTGTTGTTCACCCTGTACATGAAAGCTACTGGAAAGGAAGCAGAACAAAATGAGGACATAATAGAGTCCATTTTATTATACAGTTTGGATAGTGATGGTGTATACATATATAATAGATTCAGATATGAAGACAAGATAACACTTGATGAGGTTTTGGAAGCATTTGATAGTTATTTCATACCAATGAAAAACCCGTGTTTGGAAGCTTCCAATTTCATGAAATCAAACAAAAAAAATGATTAGAGTATTGAAGGTTTCTTGTCAGAGCTCAAGATACAGGCAAGTTTATGTAAGTGTTGAGAAGGAATATTCTCAGATAAATTATGAACATACAAAAATGGATATATATTTATATAAAGCAATACATTGAGAATTTGCATTCTCTATGTGATGAGAATATTTACTCTTTCTCAGTTGATTCAATAGAAAACAACTACTTTCCTGGCTATATGCCACGACGAACATTGAATTATTTCTATTGAACACACATGATAAGAGTTTGAAAATAAAATATAAAAACTTCTGAAATTGAGAATTTGCATTCTCCTTCAGATAAAAATATGTATATGCACACATCATTCTGAATATTCAACAGAAAACAACTACTTTCCTGGCTATTTGCCTCGTCGAACATTGAATTATATCTGATGAACGATGAACATTCAAAAGGAGAACATGAAAAATGAAGAATAAAATCCTCCGAAATTGAGAATTGACATTCTTCTTCAAATCGGATGAATAATATGATGACTTTATTGAAATGAAACCATTTCGGATTTCTGAATCCTCATCAGTAACCATGATGTCCACTTATTCTTACAGCCTCTTCATCCGATTTGAAGAAGAATGTCAATTCTCAATTTCGGAGGATTTTATTCTTCATTTTTCATGTTCTCCTTTTGAATGTTCATCAGATATAATTCAATGTTCGACGAGGCAAATAGCCAGGAAAGTAGTTGTTTTTTGTTGAATATTCAGAATGATGTGTGCATATACATATTTTTATCTGAAGGAGAATGCAAATTCTCAATTTCAGAAGTTTTTATATTTTATTTTCAAACTCTTATCGTGTGTGTTCAATAGATATAATTCAATGTTCGTCGTGGCATATAGCCAGGAAAGTAGTTGTTTTCTATTGAATCAACTGAGAAAGAGTAAATATTCTCATCACATAGAGAATGCGAATTCTCAATGCATTGCTTTATATAAATATATATCCATTTTTGTATGTTCATAATTTATCTGAGAATATTCCTTTTCAACACTTTGATTTTTGTGATTTTTATAGACTTCTAATCGCAGATTCGTGATAGAGTCTCAATTCAGAATTTCTTTCCACGCCCTGTATGATGAATGTCAAGTCAGTTACGAAGAACGAATGATAAGAGATAAAATAGTAATTGGATTGAATGATGCAGAAATTAAAGAAAGAATATTGGGTGAAAATAATATCAGTTTGGATAGAGTTATAGAATATTGTAAATCGGTACAAATCAGTAAGGAACATTCCAGAATGATTGATAATAATAATAATAATAATAATAATAATAATATGTCTTCATTCATATTGCCCGAATTACAAAATAATCAAAACCTCGATGGTACACAATTTATCAGAAAATATGTAAGGGCGGAATTCAGTCACTCCTGAGGGAGTAAGTCGAAGGAATCAGAAGTATTCGCCAATGGCGTCAGAAGAAAGACCTATACTAGGTGTAATATGGCACATGATTTTGGAAAATGTCGTGCCTATGGAAGAAAATTAAAAATATGTCAGCGGTTTGGACATTTTATCTATCTTTATTATTATTCCCAAGAAACATACATGTTTATAGCAGGGAAAATTATGAAAGAGCAACTAAAAAAACAAAAATTAGATAATCAGATACTTTAATACATATAATGTTGTTTCTTCTAGAGACTGTTAAATATAATTTCTTGAATTGATTCAGGATGACATGAAGAGAATCAAAGACATAAGTATTTTTTCAGTTCTTTTTTGAATTTTGACAGCTGTTGTTGAAAAAAATGGATTTGATGAAGGAAATAAATATGTCAAAATGTTGCGGAGGAACTCAAAACTACTGTTTTTGTTTCAACTTTAACTCTGTTGGATGCAATTCAATTGATTGGTGGCCGTTTTTTGTGCCGGTGAGTGTAAAATAGCGAGAACGATATCTTTTCATATCAATATTTTTTTTATCGCTTGGAGCGCACGAAAGGGAATCCCTATAATGTTCAAAGAACATCGTGCGTTCCTAGGGAGGATAGGGACAGGAGGTAGGTATTGGATTTTTTCTTGAACTTTTGGAGATTATATATGTTGTAATACTTCCGAAGGCAATAAATTCCAGAGCCAAGCCGTTCTATGGATGAAGGAGTCTTGATAAAGTGCTGTTCGACATCTTTCGAGGTTGACAACGAAAGGATGTGCTGACTGGGCTTGTCTAGTTCGTCTGATTGGTATTGCTATAGTGAGGGGATGATAGCAGAGATTTCCGCCGACCTTTCTACGGTGTTTCAATGATGTCAAAGAGTGAGTGAGTGTGGCGTCACCCACCAGGCGAATGGCTCTTCTCTGGATGGAATCTAAGAGCATCAGCGTATGTTTTGGTGCTGAACCCCATATGTGGAAATAGTATTCTAGAACAGGCCGGATCTGCGCTTTGTAGATCATGAGAAGCTGTTGAGGTGTAAAGTAGCTTTTCGCACGGAACAAGAATCCGAGTTTTTGTGGTATCACAAATTTGTAGAGCTTCATGATCCCATACAAAATTCTTGCTGTCAATATATTGCGGAGAAACTAAAAACGTCTGTTGGTCTGTCTGTTTTAACTCTGCTAGATACAATTCAACTGAATTTCTTCTTGATGTGTATCGATAACTAATCATCAGTTTCTCCACGATATTTATAAAATTGAAACGATGTTTTCAATTTGCTCCACGTGCAGATTAGATACCAGAAATTCAGGAATAACCACATCAATTTGTTTCTAATTTAACAGACTTTGCAATAAGTCTACTAATAGTTTTCTCATAAATTCCTCAAAGAAGCTTTTGCATCTCACCTTGCAAAAAATACATAACCTGAATGAACGGCACTTTGCCTAATTTCTATGTTGTCAAATGAACTACATGAATAATAATGGAGAGCCCAGCCAAGTTTGACACACTGAATAATCTTCAAACATTCCCTATTGAAAGAAACTAAGCAAATCCCAAATATTTAGGATCTGTGTAAACTTCAGACACCTAAATAAATAATTTGAATTGCATCACATTTATTTGGTTTCAAATCCAAAATAAATATTGTATTCATCGTGAGCAATTGATTGAAATAACTATTTACAAATACTGTGTCTGTAGGTTAATCGAGGAGGTGGAACATTCATTTTAACAATTTTTTTGGGATATTCTCTGATAGGAGAATTTTTAAACTCAGTGACAATTTGAGGCAAATCATCTGATTAGTCCTCATTACATGTATACCTAATGGAATAATATTCAATCTTTGGAAGAAGTCCATGGTAACTCAAAGTGGAGTGGTGTAGTTCATAGATGAAAAACTCAAAGTCATCTCCACAACTTTTATTGAAATGATCAAAGATCATCAATAGTACATGTTTCGGGCTTATATAAGCCCATCATCAGCCGATAAAATAGTTCAAAGTTATGGAAGTGAAAAAAGTTGAAATTCAAATAACGTGGACAATAACAGAGCAAACAAAGGCAACTGCTCCATGATTGTTAATGTAAAATTGTGTTTTTATAAAAAAGTATAAATTTTTTTTTAAATTCTTATGAAATGGTCATTTGAGGGTCGGGTTCATATTTTATAAGAGCCCACGTACCCTTAAATCACCGAAAAGTGGCGATTACCCAAGAAAATATCAAACTAATGAAAAGTATGATGTGGCTTCGGAAATAACCAGCTAAATAGGAGGAATTACATGTGCACTGACACCAAAAAATGTCAACTGTCAAATGTCAAGTCACCCAGATCATGGAACACAAAAATGCCCAGTAAACACAAATTGATCTCAGAGATGTCAGTACACTTCACATTCATGACTGATATCACACCCGTGATTCGTTTTGTGAATTACACCGACATCTCCAGATCCTCTATTTCGGACCCTTTTGGTCATTTTTCGCTCGTTTTTCGCTTCACATTTAGATGCTGAATGGGACTCAAAAGTTAGCAGAATGTGACTCCAGATTTCACGTTGAAATTAGACTTACTTGAGGTTACATTATAATCAGAATGTGAGGTTCAGAAGACCATCGACCATTTCTGAATGTGAGGTTCTTTTCGATTATTATACTGGTATCGTAGCGTCCCTGGAAGAATCATATTGTGCGTGACACACATCTATTTAACTGTTTGTATTCCAGATCATGGAGCAGTTGCCTTTGTTTGCTCTGTTATTGTCCACGTTATTTGAATTTCAACTTTTTTCACTTCCATAACTTTGAACTATTTTATCGGCTGATGATGGGCTTATATAAGCCCGAAACATGTACCATTGATGATCTCTGATCATTTCAATAAAAGTTGTGGAGATGACTTTGAGTTTTTCATCTGTGGGAATAATATTCATTATATTTGTATTTCTGGCAACGAGAAAAGAATCCCAAAATATCTAGAGAAATTAGTGTTCATACAAGGTGATTCAGTAGCAACTAACATAAATTGAAGGGTTTGTAGTCAGAGGCTATACAGGGTGATCCACGGTGGATGGCCTATTAGAAGTATCTGGAGAACGAAAAGACAGAACATTCTGACAATTTAAATGCTCTGATAATTGATCATTCTCTATCCGTCTAAAATATTTTCATCGATACAGTGTTGCCACTTCTATCAGAAACAACTAGCAACTTCGTTATTTCAAATGGCGCACCCTGTATTTCATTGCATCTTTCGATTTTTCCTGAAGAGCTGATTTCATCAATGTATCACACTTGGGGTCTGGCAGGAATGATTACAGAGATATAGGGTGTTCAAAATCGAGATTTTTCAATTTCAGGATTTTTTTGTGTCGGAACTATTCGAGACGGCTTACATGTCCCTATCTTACCTTTCGATTCACTATCTACTGACATTGAATTGGAACAGATACAGGGTGATCAGAATTCTGAATCTTGAAGCACCCTGTATTTTTTTAAATTAAATTACAGTAGATAGTGAACCAAGAGTCTCTATTTATTTGCTTCAAGTTCACCAAAATCACGCGTAAAGTTGGAAACCTAAATATGAAATGCACTAATGAGCCAAGGACCGTGTATCACTCAATATAAACGCTGATGCATTCATACAAATAAGTAGAGGAAAGTAGATATGTGTATGTGACCTGGAAGGCCGACAAAAAATCATCATAGTATAATAGTTATTTTGTTTAACTAGGCAGCAAAGTAGTAGATTGACTGCCGAGGCTGAATTCATAGCCGAGCGTAGCGAGCACATTTCTTGAGAACAATCGGTGGGATTCCGTCGAATCGAATCGAATTTTCCGTCATTTTGAACGATTTTTACGAAGGATATGTCTTGATATTACGAAAGTGTAAAAAATTTGTGAGTGATTTCTGGCTAAAAGAGAATCGACCACTCACCTACACGTCAGCGTTTCACCATATTATTCAATATTATTCAATAGATTGCTGCCATATAATATGTGAGACGTGGACGAGCAGAACACCAGTTGATCTCTGATGACGGAAGTCATATTGCCTATCGTTGATAATACCTGAATATTCCAGGTATTTCATGAGCTCGCTGATGATAGCTTTCTCAATGATCTTTGATATAATATACAGTCTGTCCAAGATAAGGTTGAACAGCATGGGGATCTCGGAAACGGTAGGAGATACGTCGCTTAAATGGGGAAAAAGTTGCGCATTCGGAGGCTCATCTCAAGAGCCTTCGAAAATTTTGAAAATTATTTTTAGTTTTCGAGTTATATCGAAAAAAGTGAATTTTTGGAATTTCTATTTTATTTTTTTTTCTCCGTTATTATCAGAGATACAGAAAAACTGAAAATACTTTTCCATTGCAACTTTTGATGAGGTTTAACGTCGTGATACCGATTTTTTTATGCGACGTTTCGTATTCGTGGAACCATCATCAACTTTTGTTTTTTAAATACGGTCCTGATAATTTTTCACAGATTCGAAACGGTTTTTTTATTCTGAATTCAACAATGTACTATACAAGGTGATTCGAATGTGTTTCGACCTATTTCTATCCATCATCAATGTTTTTTCGAACTTCCAAAAGAAAAAAAGCCATCAGTTCCACTTATTTCTTATCATTCAGTGTCAAACTTGATGGATTAGTTATTCAATACTGAAAAGTAAATAAAAAATATTTCACTACATCATTCGATCAATGCAGCGTTTAAAATTGTTGATGAATTCTTACACGAATTACTTTAACAACTTAACTTTGACAATACCTACAGAGACATTCATAAAAAATGATCAAAATGATAACCATTATTTTCTGAACAAAGATATCCTCTTCTCACAGTTGTTTCTAAGACATTGCTAAGCATTTCTGGGGTTATTCTATTGAATGCTTCAAAGACACTGTCCCTTAGTTCTTCTTCATCCTCAAAGTTATTTGCGTGTACAAAGTTCGATATATCCCCTAAGAAAAAATCCAGCTGTGTTAAATCAGGCGACCGCGCCGGCCAAGGGATAAAAACGCACGGACTTCTCTGGAAATATGTACCGGAGCGCCATCTTATTGAAACCAACAGAGTTCTGAACTTCCGCAATCGGTAAATCATCCAGAGCTTCCTCAAGATGATTCTCAAGCGAATTTCTATAACGTTCGGAAGTCTGTGTTTCATGGTAAATAGAAGGAACAATAATTCGTGTACCAAATATTGCAACCCACATATTAAAGCCGAAACGGTGTTGGTGTCTCGCTGTAATGTATAAATGTTCATTTTCTCGTGAACAATAATGTGTATTTTTTCTTTCCAAGCTACCATGATTAGTGACCATGCTTTCATCAGTCCAGATGATTGTTCGAAAGAAATCTGCAAAATTTTAACATTTCCTGGTATACCACTCACAGGATGTCTTGCGCCTTTCGTCATCTCCTGGTTTTAGCGCTTGACATATTCTGAATTTGTATGGATGGAATTTTTGTTTCCGCAAAATGAAATGGGTTGTTGATTGAAACCAGTTGATGAGGATTAGTGTGTCGAAACACAAGTGAACCACCTTGAATAATACATGGTTGAATTCAGAATAAAAAAACCGTTTCGAATCTGTGAAAAAATTATCAGGACCGTATTTAAAAAACAAAAGTTGATGATGGTTTCACGAATACGAAACGTCGCATGAAAAAATTGGTATCACCACGTTGGCCGTCATCAAAAGTTGCTATGAAAAAACATTCTCAGTTTTGCTGTATCTCTAATAATAACGGAGAAAAAAAATAAAATAGAAATTCCAAAAATTCACTTTTTTCGATATAACTCAAAAACTAAAAATAATTTTCAAAATTTTCGAAGGCTCTTGATATGAGCCTCCGAATGCGCAACTTTTTCCCCATTTAACCGATTTCGTATCTCTTAGCGTTTTCGAGATCCCCATGCTGTTCAACCGAGTGTTCAACCTTATCTTGGACAGACTGCATAGCAGTGCGATCGGTCTGTAGTTGCTAGGTAGGGTATTTTCGCCTTTCTAGGAACTGGTTGAACTCTTGCAATTTTCAAGTTGGACGGGCATATTCCCAATTTGTAAGAGTAGTTGAACAACTTGCAGAGAACAGGTGTTAGTTCGGGAGCACATTTCTTGCGAACAATCGGTGGGATTCCGTCGAATCGAATCGAATTTGCCGTAATTTTGAACGATTTTTACGAAGGATATGTCTTGATATTTCAAAAGTGTGAGAAATTTGTTGGTAATTTCTGAAAATTTCTAAGAGAGAATCGACCACTCACCTCCACGTCAGCGTGGTGTACGGCCACTTGGACCCGTGCAGCGCGAACCGTTTCGTCCTGCGTGGCCTTTCGACCTCCAGGTCCGGCAAGCCGCACCGGGGCGTGGCCAACAGCCTCTTGGTGGCCGCGTCCAGCCTGCCGGTCGCTGGTAGCCCCGCAAACCGCTGCATGGCTTCCAGGGACCGTCTGACGGACTCTTCCGTGCGCAGAGCGAACGCGCCGTCCTTGGACTTGTCCATGTAGCCGTACTCCATGAGGTACCTTTGCTGGAAATGAGAAAAAACAATTGTTCATTCACATTATATCTAGTCAAAAATCTATTCATATTCTGTTACTATATGTATAGGCGCCGTTAGGTTTAAATTACCATTATTGAAAAGAAAATGTATCTCTTGCAATTTTCATCATTTTGGGTTCATGTGAACTGGTTATGTGATGGTTACCAGTCGCAGAAAGCCCAGCGAGATGCAAGAAAAAGCTGAAGAAAGGTTCCCAATGCTAGAGACGCAACCAAACCGAGGTCTACGAGAAATCTTGGGATACGATCCCAGATTTCGAGGTAGGTACAAAAGACCAAAATACAAAATACCAACTACTCAGCGACGAAGAAGGCATAGAGAGACAATTGCAAGCTATCCAACAAGGCACCGCCTCAACAAGTCCCAGAGAAGACAAAAACAACACGAAGACTACACTTATTACAAGGGCCTTCACCTTACAAAAAAGGGCAGTCCGTATCTTGGGAAATCTGAGAGCAAGAGATTCATGCAGGGAATATTTAAAAAAACTGGGTATCTTCACAATGATTTCCCTTGAACGGAAAAATTCTAGATAACAAAAAGTATACAAAATTCCTATGGAATAACTTTAGACGAGAAATTGAAATTTGATCAGCATGTTGCAGCTCTAACTAAAAAAATGGCATCCGGATGTTATGCTCTTAGAATTGTCACTAATGAATTGAGTTCATCTACAGCAAAGATGGTCTATCACTCTCTGATCGAATCTCATATGAGATATGGAATAGCTTTCTGGGGATATTGTAGCCAACAACTTTTTCAATCAGTGTTTATACTGCAGAAACGTGCTATAAGGTACTTAGGCAAGACCACTGTTTTCAAACTTAGGAATTCTCACTCTGACAAGTTTATTCATATTGGAAACGGTATGTCTGATTCACAAAAAGTATATGGCTGAGACTACAGTACAAACAAATCATGTGACCCGACAAATAACAGAGAGGAAAATTGCTCTACCCATTCCAAAATCCAGTTTGACGAAATCTTCTTTGTTATTTGAAAGTAAAAAGATTTATAACCATATATACCAACTGAACAAGGAACTATGAAAGATCATAGTAAATTCAGAAAACTGGTG
>OU896722.1:23383433-23403171 GCA_918026855.4 Phaedon cochleariae | reverse complement strand
TACGGAGCTTATTATGGTCTCATTCGATTCAGCAGGTCATTTTCTATCGAAAAAGCGATAATTCGCGTAAATTGCTGCCGTTTTCTGGCACTTTCGGCCGTCCGAAGATGGCCCGAAGGTTACAACCCTGTATACAGGGTATTCTCGATGTGCTCAACACGAATATGATTTCTATTTTTGTCCACGGCCAATTTTCGAGATATTTCAAAAATTCATGAATTCTTTTCTACTGCGACGAAAGAAGAATGGTTTTAGTGGGATATTGGTAATTGCAATGCCAAATTAAAAGGTTCTATGATATATGGTCTTGACATTTTTAAGCATAAGAGCTTCTTTTTCGATTCTCGATTAAAACTAGAATGAGCTGAACACGAATATGAATTCTATTTTTGTCTATGTTATCTAGTTTTCTAGATATTTAAGATTTTCTGCAACCTGCAGTCACTGGGATTCCTCTTTGGAAAAAAAATCCAAAATTTTTATCTACTGCCATGAAGAGAAGGAAGAATGATCCTAGTGGGACATAGACTATAGATCCTATTTTTGTTTATCTTCCCTAGTTTTTTAGATATTTCGAATTTCTTGCGCTCTGTACAGTCAATAAGATTCCCAAAGAAAAACCATGCTACTCTGCATTATGGCCTTTACAGCTAGAGTTCTAGGAGCAGGAGGAGGAAGCAGGGGAAAATCATCAATTCATAATAAAACTGATAGGTACTTTAAATTTTATTGGTACAGAATCAATTTCACTTAATATAATTTTAAATAATAATCAATCATTACAAACAAAACAAGATCATTGATCAATATTTTCGACCTAACAAGATGATAGCAATAGCAAAAAATTCCATAACAAATCGCACTTTTCTCGTATGTCATTCCCATTCGGTGGTTCCCGGCGGTTTCGCCGTCAAATCGTACAACACCCTCGATATTCCTGGCACTTGCACCACCTCTTGAACCATCTTTTGAACAACCTGAAAAAAATGTGTTTTCGTCAATGAGGGTTCACATGTCTAATTGAAGAGTGGAAGTAAGAAAGGTGCTAAGTGGCAAAAATGAAGTTGCGAGACATTTAAGACAAAAGTAATAAAAACGTCAATATTTGTTTTTTTCGTTTATAGCATCAAAAATCGTATGAAAAGTCAACGGAAAACCAATTCTAACTAACACCGATATCTGTTATGAAACACAGCTGAAAATAAAACTTATAAGGATATAAGAGTAACTACAGTTGATGAATAATAGAATACGTTGATTCAGGTGAATGTCCAGCAGTAATTCTTTGTGATCTTAGTCAAGCTTTCGACTGTGTCAACCATCAAAAACTGAGGTCGAAATTAGAAATGTATGGAATAAGAGGCATAATATGTCTTAGTTGGTTCTCGTCATTTCTTCACAATCGAAAGCAATTTGTTTCCTTACAAGTAAAGTCATTGATGACTGGCGAGGGGCAAGGGGTTGGGTGTTTTGGCTGGTTCAAGATTCAGAATTCTGATCACCCTGTATCTGTTCCGATTGAATATCAGTAGTAAATGAAAAGTTGAGATAGGGACATGTGAGCCGTTTTGGCCGATAATGAATAGTTTCGGCACAAACAAATCCTAAAGCTGAAAAATATCGATTTTGAACACCCTATATCTCTGTAATCATTCCCGATAGACCCAAAGTTTGATGTATCGATGGAATCAGCTCTCCAGGGAGAATCTAAAAATGCAATGAAATAAAGGGTATTCTATTTGATATAACAAAGTTGTTGCTACTTTTTGATAGAAACGGCAACACTGCATTGCTGAAATTATTAATGAAGAGAGCGCGTATTCTAAAATATAAGTATGCATATTTGCATGTATTTCTCCTGACTGATTCTCGATATAGAGATAGTGTAAGCTTGTCGTGACATACCCTGTATGTTTCGTACCGTTTTTTGTATTTTTTCCGATCGAGGAATACTCTCTTCTGATTTTCGTGCTTTCTGCTCGGAACTGTATTTTTTTCGATCAAGAAATGCTTTCTTCTGATTTTCGTGCTTTCTGTTCGAAACTGTATTTTTCAAGAATCTACCATCTTCAATAACTGTGATACAGAACGTAATCTCGATTTTGGCAAAATCTTCATCTATGGTCAGGTCATAACTTTTTAACCACTGTGTATAATCGATTCATACTTGGTAGGTCTATTCAACTCATATCACTCATCGAAACTAAATTGGAATCGAATTTAGAATCCAGATCAGTCTTCAGGCAAAACAGAAAACTTCTTCTTTCTCAATAACAACACTCTCTGTATCAGAATTTTGTAGATATGTTCTGCAAGGAGCAGGAAAAATCAATGAATTGGTCTACTTTTTAACAGTGCGCATCCAATTTGAAGAATAGATTTTTTGTAGAACTCGTAATTTGAAATCCAATTTTATTAAAAAAAACTAACCAGTCCTCAATTTCAACTTAATTATAGCTGAATTAGGTGAACTATCGATGGATTTTGTTCCGTAGAATAAATTGTCAATTATTTTAGTTATTTTCGTGTGCTCATTAGATTTTCACACATTCAAATGTCAAATTTTTAGGTCACATTGTCAATTATTTTTCAACTCTTTTCAGTTATCAAAACATATCTAGAGATTTTGGGAAAGATTATATTTTCAGCCTGTGTTCAATCATTAAACTTTCGAAAATGAAAATAATACTGTCAGAGTATATCCGTGTTCAATACTTCATCTTATATTTTGTATATTATATATCTTTTCCCCCCGTATAATTTCATCATTAGCCATAGATTTCCCCCCGTATAATTCCATTATCATCATTAGGCATAGATTAATCATTTGTTCGGTTGGCAGCATGATTCAACTTATTAGTCATTCATTAGGGACCAGGTGGTAAATCAAGACAGTTTTATGTTAGATGTCATCACTTACGGTGAAATGTTGTGATCGACATTGAAAAATACGAGAAAGGAATTATGTATCGTTCCAAACGGATACATCTAGAAATCTTAGAGTAGGTACTCCTTTGATTCATTTTCATATACATACAGTGTGACCCATTTAAGATGGAAGCACCCTTACAAAACTTACATTTTTCAACCGATTGGAATGATTTTTTTTTTGTTAGGTAGATATTCAAAAAGTCTATTAGGACACCAAATATCATGAATGAATCTCCATTTCCAGGGCCAACTAATCTGATTTTTCAAGGTCAAAAATCTAAAAAAATTACTAGCGATTTTTTTAGAAAAAATCTGACTACACCACTGGATTTGTGACATTTTCAAATGGGTAACATGTAAATTACGTTGAAATGCGTCAATCAATAAAAAAGTTATAAAGGAATGAAATTTGAAAAATATGCCGTTTAATCAACCCACCAATTCATGTTCAGGAATTTTATGAAAATTCTGTATACTCCACTGGATTCAGGATGTCTTGAAATATTACTGATCACAGTTTCATCGAAATCTGTTCAGTAATAAAAATTGATGGGTTGATTAAACGGCATATTTTTCAAATTTCATTCCTTTATAACTTTTTTATTGATTGACGCATTTCAACGTTATTTACATGTTACCCATTTGAAAATGTCACAAATCCAGTGGTGTAGTCAGATTTTTTCTAAAAAAATCGCTAGTAATTTTTTTAGATTATTGACCTTGAAAAATCAGATTAGTTGGCCCTGGAAATGGAGATTTATTCATGATATTTGGTGTCCTAATAGACTTTTTGAATATCTACCTAACAAAAAAAAAATCATTCCAATCGGTTGAAAAATGTAAGTTTTATAAGGGTGCTTCCATCTTAAATGGGTCACACTGTATAAGTGTTTTTTTGTGAGAAATGTATGCAATTAGAACAAACCCGAAAAAAATTTGTCAATCCGTATCGCTGACTGAGCTAGGCTAGGTACAGCAACTGCCAATTTTCACAGAGAAATTTTCGAAGTCGTCAAAATTTCTTTGAAATGGTCACACACGAATTGTCAAACTGTCATTATTATCCATATACTCAGATTGGAAATTCGTCTCGAAATACCCTGTACTAATTGTATAATTCCCTATGGTATATTAAATTTATATCCAGCCCGCATTCCTGGATAAGGTGATTAGTCATAAAATTTAACCCCCAGTTGAAATATGAATAAATTTTTTCTGCTTTGAACAATTTGAATTTGGTTCACACTGTTCGCGAGCCCAATCCTTCAGCTATAAGCTCGTACTTCTTTAAAACATGAGATACTTCATATAAACTCGCTACAAGGTGTCACCTGAAACTGTGAAAAATTTCTGAATTTTCAAAAAGATCCCAAATGAATGAAACCTTCTTTTTTCAACTTTGACAGCAGATTACCATGAGACATTTTTCGAATTGTCTTATTATCCCTTTCACTTACAGAGTGATATCGAAAAATTAACTTTTAGGTTTTGCAGTCATAACTTTTTTCCTTCCTAACCGATTTCTAAAATCTCTGTCTCATTTTGAAGATTAAACTTCAGATAAAGAGATATAAAGATCAGAATTGACTCAAGATGAACATTGCACAGTGTATCTCCCTGTATCTTTCGTATTTGTTCAGTTAGGATTCTGAAATTTGCAGGAACGGTAGATATATTCTGAAAGTACACACTATGACCAAGTATAGTCATTTTCAGTGATATACACTGCTGGAACCATCCCCAAAAATGATATACAGGGTGTAAATTTGAAAACTTCCAATGCGAATATCTCGCGAAAGAAAAAAGTTAGAAAAACGCCGTTTGGCAAAAATGCTAAAGAGTTAAGGGGAACTAGAACCACCATATTTCGGTCAAGGGATGAGTCACCTCGTCGGCGCGACACAACCCAACTTTGAAATGTCAAATGGCACTACCTTTTTGTGATGCCTCAAATGATCAGTCTCAGTCATTAGTATTCCCCTGTACAAGACTTTTTTTCCACCCACTACAGGGTGTACGAAAAATATAAAGTCGAATAAAATAAAATGAATTGTGTTAAAAGGATATTTTATTTGATCAGATGTTCAAAATGCATTCCATTCTGTTGTAAGCAATAGTTATTTTATTCGACTTTATGTTTTCCGTTCACCCTGTTGTGGGTGGAAAATAAGTCTTGTACAGGTGAACACTACTGACTTAGACCGTTCATTTGAGGTATCACAAAAGAGGTAGTGCCATTTGACATTTCAAAGATGGAGTGTGTCGCGCCGACAGGGTGACTCATCCCTTTACTGAAGTATGGTGGTTCTAGTTCCCCCTAATTCTGTAGCATTTTTGCCAAGCGGCGTTTTCCTAACTTTTTTTTTTCGCGAGATATTCGCATTGAAAGTTTTCAAATTTACACCCTGTATAGGCGGGTTGACTAATTTTTTCTATTTCTTAAATAGAATCATCACACAAATAACTTTCGATTTCATATTTTTTGGATTCTTCATTCGATTTTGAGGTGCTGAGATCAACAATAATGCCACGGTAATTTTCAAACGGCTAAAAATTTACCGCGAGTAAAAACTGACGTCACGATTTCGTAAGTAGGGACATACCATAGCACTGTTGCCATATGTTGAAATACGATTGGAACTAAGGAAATATTAGTTATTTAATAATTCATAAATTGTCATTTGTTGTGGCTTATTGTCTATAATACATTTGTGTTATTAATATTATTATTTTTATTCACACTAGAGGATATTTGAGGGTAAACGTGACGACCCAACGTTGCTTCATGAGTGGAAATGAAAGATTATTTTTGCAGTATTGCAGTATCATTGCAGAGAAAAGTGTTGTTTATCTGCCTGCCTCGTCTCCATTGAGATAGTTGATGAATTGATGAAATACAAAAATATATCACGTTCCAGTTACGAATGTTGGAAATAGTATTCAGGTATGTTTCAGATTGACCATCCATGTCCGCCTCTCATGAAAATCAGCATTAAACTTTATGGACTTCGATATTTGATGTCATGTTTATTTGCAGATCTGAGAAGCAAAGTGTTGATACTTGTCACTGAATCGGAGAAAACCATCCAGTCACGACGAATCTAACAAAGAATCCGCAAAGAAAAATGGCCAGAGAATACTTCACAGAATTCAGGTCCTGATGAATTGAATTGATGAATTACGAAAATATATCGCGTTCCAGTTATGAATATTGAAAACAATATCCAGACTTTTCATAGAATCATATTCTATGTAAGTAGGTCTCACGATTCATATTTGATCCTTAGTTTTAGATCCGAACAGCACATTGTTTGGCATGCAAGGTCCTTAATATAACCCACGTAATTGAAAATGTGGAAGATGCCTACTGGAAAAACCACTATTAAGCGGATATGTAGCAATCCAGTTACGGACGACGAAAATATCATTCAGGTATGTCTCAGATTGAACATCCATGTACTTCATCTGATGATATTAATTTTCTGATTTGAATGTACTCCGATTAATATGTGATATTTAGTTGCAGATCCGGAAAGCAGTGTTTGATACTTGCCACTCAATCGGAGAAAACCATCCAGTAAATACGGATCGAACAGAAGATCCGCAAAGAGAACTGAACAGAGTATACTTTACAGAATTCAGATCATTATATTCGTACGGAAGGCGATATATTGATTACCTTTCCAGATTTTCAAGCAGGCAGATAGACAGATATTCAGCTTTATGTCTCTATGGAAACACGACAGGTACCCTTACGAGGGGAGAGTATCAACTCGGCGTTTATAAACCCTCTCTGCAAAGGAGGTAGACGTATGGTGGGTTAGGTATATACAGTGTTCTTCATTGCAGAGAAAATTGTTGTTTATCTGCCTGTCTCGTCTTCATTGAGATAGTTGATGTATTGATGAATTACAAAAATATATCGCCTTCCAGTTGCGAATTTTGAGAACAATATCCAATATTCTATGTAGGTCGCACGATTCAAATTTGAAATTGATTATTAGTTTCAGATCCGAGTAGCACATCGTTTGGCCTTCAAGGTCCTTAATATAACCCACGTACGTAATTGAAAATGTGGAAGATGCCTACTAAAAAAAAACACTATTCGGAAAGGAAGCGGATATATATCGATCCAGTTACGGACGTTGAATATATTATTCAGGTATGTCTAAGATTCAACATCCATGTAATTCATCTAATGATATTTATTTTTCGATATGAATGTACTTCGATTGATATGTGATGTTCTGTTGCAGATCAGAGAAGCAGTATTTGATACTTGCCACTCAATCGGAGAAAACCATCCAGTAAATACGAACCGAACAGAAGATTCACAAAGTGAACTGACCAGAGTATACTTATGGTGACTAGTTATGTTATATACTTGGTATATTATAATGTGATAGTCTGACATTACTGTGATATTTTCATAATATAATTACAACTCAAGTCTTGTAATTTGTATCAATTGTATCCACGTGATATTATGAAGCTTCTGTCTTATATAAGTAGGTGTGAAGTTTACCTTCACCACAATTTTTGCCAATATATTTAATTCGAATGGGTTGCTGTAGGTGGATATTTGTGTTTTATCCTGGTTTTTGCTTTAAAACTTCGTTTTTCCATAATAAAATCGAATGGGGTGCGAAGAAGGGCTCAGTTGACGACTGGCATCCTTTTTTAACCGGAAGCCCTTCAAAAAACAGCAAAATCGGCTCAATGATGATCTAAAAATAAAATCGAAGTATGCGGTCGCCTTATAGCGCTATAAGCGCTTGTCGTTTCGAGCCGCTGGTTAGGCCTGACTAAGTGACGTCACCCACGAAGCATGCAGGCCTTGTTGTATCGGTGGTAACGCAATGGCCCATAGAGTAGTACCGACATTCGCCGTTCTGGTGCTACGATCTCAATCTCAGTCTTCTATAACCAGAGAAAAAGAGAAGAAGAAAATACGTACCTCGATGGGCAGCTGCTTGCCAGGCACGGCCGGCACGCCCGTCATAAAGTCCTGCGTACAGAAGGGCCTCAGAACGACCGAGCGCTGACACGACGGTATTCTCAGGGCCTGGTCTCTGTCGAAGTGCAACGGGATCAGGATCACCGGCATCTGGCTGACGGCGTCGCTATGGCCGCTACTGTACAACGCCTGTAACGGAATCATAAAAATCATTATATACAGTGTGTCACACTTACCATGCTCACCATGGGTATCTTTTTAACGGTGAGAGATACGAGGTCGGTTGAATGACACCAAATGTGGAGTTTGTCAAGGCCAACTATAATGTGAAAAAATGTATTTCGATAAAATGTATTCGTTTTTGTTTTATACGCAAAAAACAGATTCTGATCATTTTCATGTCTCCTCCGTAACTTCTTTATTTATGAAAATATTCGAATACGAATTTCACATTCTCATGGCAGTTTTTCAAAGTGATTTCGAGAAAAATATGAAATTTATACCAACTCTTCTAGAATTTTAGATATCAGCACCAACTTTAGTTTTTCAAATGTAGTTCATAGCTCACTATGACTTAGTTACAAATAACTTTTTTTTCTCTTCCAGATGATATGTCGCAGTGATAGTTTTGTGTTGATAACAACGGAGTTATCGTCATTTATACAAAAACACAAAATTAAATGGAAGCCGCCATCTTGAATTTATAAATTTTAACAAAAAAATCATGATCTCCGACCTCAAAAACCCCCACTTACCAATTTTGGATGGAATCGGACCAAATCTTGTCCGCCATCTTGGAGCAGCCACTTTTTTAAATTTCAACAAAAATTCCATAACTCCGATTAACTTGAAATTTGGCAGGTGTTCATAATTTCAGTGACAATACATAATGGAATTTTTGTTGAAATTTAAAAAATGGCTGCTCCAAGATGGCGGACAAGATTTGGTCCTATTCCATTCAAAATTGGTAAGTGAGGGTTTTTGAGGTCGGAGATCATAATTTTTTGTTAAAATTCATAAATTCAAGATGGCGGCTTCCAAATAATTTGTGTATAAATGACGATAACTCCGTTGTTATCAACACAAAACTATTACTGCGACATTATCATCTGTAAGAGAAAAAAAAGTTATTTGTAACTAAGTCATAGTGAGCTATGAACTACATTTGAAAAACTAAAGTTGGTGCTGATATTTCAAATTCTAGAAGAGTTGGTATAAATATCATATTTTTTTCGAAATCACTTTGAAAAACTGCCATGAGAATGTGAAATTCCTATTTGAATATTTTCATAAATAAAGAAGTTACGGAGGAGACATGAAAATGATCAAAATCTGTTTTTTGCGTATAAAACAAAAACGAATAGATTTTATCAAAATATTTTTTCACATTATAGTTGGCCTTGACAAACTCCACATTTGGTGTCATTTAACCGACCTCGTATCTCTCACCGTTAAAAAGATACCCATGTTGAGCATGGAAAGTGGGACACACTGTATAGGGTGTTAGTGAAGAACTGCGACAAACTTCAGGGGGTGATTCCTTGTGATATTTCAGGTAATAAAGTTCATATAAACATGTGTCCCAACTTGCTTCGTTTTTTTATTTACAGGGTGTTGAAGTTGGAAGTATTGAATTTTTATTTATAACGCCCCTGTATAAGCTTTCATACTACCAAAATGCAGTATGGTTGGAGACTGAGAAAGTCCCGAAATTTCAAAATGATTCTTATTGAGGTTATTGAGTAATCTCAATAAATGTTTGCACCTACATTAACATTTGGAGTCAAATCGAATTTTTATTGTTTCCTCAAATGCCAAGCGAGAAAAAGAAACAGAGGATAAGAGAGTTGATATTTCAATTGTTCAATCTAATAAAAATATGGAAGTCAGACAAAACAGTGGTGTATATTAACCTTGAATATCGATAAATCAAACCACTGTGACGCCACTGAAAATATTATTTTGAATTTAATCCCATCAAAAGAAGCTCCATGTTACATTCGAAAAAATCACCAAGTTTCATTGAAATTGGTAGAAAGACCTTTGAGTGATGATCAAAAAACGAAGAACACATGTTCACACAAACTTTATTTTCTAAAATATCAGAGGGAATCAGAGAGTGAGAGAACGAGAGAGAGAGAGAGAGAGAGAGAGAGGAGAGGAAATTTTCGATAATCATAAGAAATTTCGTTTTATTTCTGATGAAACTACAAACTAGGAGGTGAAATACCAGAATAAAAACACAGTATCCAATCAACAGCCGAAATACAGAATAGAATATAGATGTTTCAACATGTATTTTGAAATGAATGGAATAGTATTTTTTTTTAAAAGAAGAATAACATTTATGATCCCAAGAAACATACAATGTTTATAGAGGGAATAAAAAAAAAATTATAACAAATATATCAAATACGCAATACAATGAAAGATAAACAGTTCAATCAGAAATAATTGATACAAGAAGAGAGATAAATTGATAAAATATATTTCTTCAGTTCACACTTGAATGGGCGTGTACACCTCAGTAGAACTTTCACTCAAACCATGTTCATAATGATCCTTTCATACATAAATAATGATTGACGACATAATTCGATCGAAAAATCAACTGGAATGTTTTATTTTTGGACATAAATAATAGTACCATCTGAAAACGGACCCTCTTATGACGTAGAAACCTCATCTCGCCATAGTTGAAAGAAAATATCAAACGCCCGACGGAGACTGAGGCAACTGATATATTAATTCTTTCAACTGTGATCTCGCGCTAATTCACTCTGCCAGAAATCATGTATCATTCATCTCTGTCTGGAATAGTCCTGTTTCAGTATTAGGGTTTTGACGTCACATCATCACTTCGTTTTCAGAGGTCCGAAAAATCGGGGATTTCAATAATTTTTTATAAAACGTAGGGAGCTCACAGCGATAAACGGTTTGCGGTGGTGAGCTAGTTTGGGTGAGTTCTATCGAATTATGAAATAAATTTTTTTTGTGATATAAGCCCATTTTGTGACGAGCCTAATAGATTTTATTTTGTTGGGTACCTATTATAGATATTTATTCCACAAAAATACAATGATTTTACCCGAATTGGGATTTTATTTTGACAGTTTTCAAATGTTCACTGATAGGAACTGTGCCCTCTTTTTGAGTGAGCGTGAATGAGCGGAGAGTGGAATGTATAATATCTTGATTGAGATTGTCGAGAGTTTGCTTGATTCCAATTGTGAGGTGAAGGAATACTTGGGAGAGGGACTGTCTTTATGAATATTCTGGTTTAATTCAGGGAAATATACAACTGTACAATCACATGATGATATAAATTAGATTTTTTTATGGCATATCTATTTCATTCGACAGACAGTGATTAATTGATTTTTTTCTGTGGCAGGAGAAAAGTTTGGCATTTCATCTCTGTTGGCAGGTTATAAAATGTCACTTTTCATAAATTACTTTTTTCCCGTGGAAAAAAGTGAATACTTTTTTTCTCGGATATATATCACATATACAGTCTGTCCAAGATAAGGTTGCACAGCATGGGGGGGGATCTCGGAAACGGTAGGAGATACGAAGTCGGTTAAATGGGGAAAAAGTTGCGCATTCGGAGGCTCATACCAACAGCCTTCGAAAATTTTCAAAATTTTTTTTAGTTTTTCAGTTATATCGAAAAAAGTGAATTTTTGGAATTTCTATTTCTTTTTTTTTCTCCGTTATTATTAGAGATACAGGAAAACTGAAAATACTTTTTCATAGCAACTTTTGATGACGTTTAACGTGGTGATACCGATTTTTCTCTGCGACGTTTCGTATTCGTAGAACCATTACCAACTTTTGTTTTTCAGTGAAACTGATGGCATTTTTCCTTTGGAATAACGAAAAAAACATTGATGATGTCTAAAAATAGTTCGAAACACATTCAAACCACCTTGTATAATACATGGTTGAATTCAGAATAAAAAAAGCTTTCAGAATCTGTGAAAGAATTATCAGGACCGTATTTGAAAAACAAAAGTTGGTGATGGTTCTACGAATACGAAACGTCGCATAGAAAAATCGGTATCACCACGTTCAACGCCATCAAAAGTTGCTATGAAAAAGTATTTTCAGTTTTTCTGTATCTCTGATTATAACGGAGAAAAAAAATAAAATAGATATTCCAAAATTTCACTTTTTTCGATATAACTGGAAAACTTAAAACAATTTTGAAAATTTTCGAAGGCTGTTGGTATGAGCCTCCGAATGCGCAACTTTTTCCCCATTTAACCGACTTCGTATCTCCTACCGTTTCCGAGATGCACATGCTGTGCAACCCTATCTTGGACAGACTGTATACTGTTGTTTCTCCAAGAAAGAACTGCAAGTCCTTTTATCTTCCATTCGACTTCGCGGTTACGAATATTACTTAACAACCACTAAATTCACAATTTTTTGAAATCAAATCACAGAATTAGACTGACAGAAGTGACATCAGATATTTGATTACTTCAAAAGAATGATAAAGATGCCTGCAACGCAGGTGTTTCTACTGTTAAAAACTTAAAATTTCATGTGGATAATTTTCAGATTTCAAAATAATGTAATATCCTCCCATTGATTCGTCCTTTCTTCTGTCACAGAAAAAAATAGTGTATTATACACGCGAAAAATATTAGATTTTAGCTCACGGTTTTTTGTCTCCCTCTGCTACGCGTCGGGAGACAACACAACCTGGAGCTAAAATCTACTACTTTTTTCCCTTGTATAATAAATAACCACATTTCTATAGAAACATTGAAAAATCGACGAAACGCACTGCTCTAATGCAGAGGTAACTTCGAAGAAGTAACATAAGAAATATAAAACAATAATAAAATGTTGAACCTCAACAAGCATTCACTTTGTCTGGTGTGATGCTCATGCGTATCAGAACTGTTATCGAAAGTAATATTCCAATGCTTTTTATTATTCATAGTGAAATGAATAATAATGAGTCAATATCAATGTTATCAGTACTTACCGTCGTTGCCACGTGATCGCATTGCCTGAGGGTGCTGAGCACGTTGCCGCTGAGGTAAGTGGGCGTGACGTCGGGCAAGGCCTCCTTGACTATGCCACCGAAGACGTAACACACCCTGTTGACGTTGCGGCATATCCTAAATTCACCGAAAATAATAAAATAACATTGATTAGGGAACGAGACGAGGAGAGGCCAATTATGGAAAATCACGAAGTGATTCGATCATATACATAGACTGCTAATAGTAAACGTGGAAACACGCTAACAAGGATGAAAAATATTCCACCATAAAAAACAAAAATAATTCGAATTATAGAACTTTGACCTATTTCGCACCAACTGAAAAATTAGCATCATTTCTACAGGGTTTCTATAAATGATCGTAGTAGCCGTTGAAATATTTTCTCCATTTGCCGCCTTTCATTTATGGATATTCACACATTCGAATTTAATTTCTGACATCAATCATTATACTGTCATAGCTGATAAAATTTTCAAACGATTCTGTTTTCTACTTCGTGATTGTCGTGTTGAAAAGGGATGGCTTATTCCTCGGAGCAGAATACATTTATTGTAATGTCTTATTGTGGAAATGGCACATTCATCAATGGTGGATGGAGTTACTCGGTAGTAGCCTGCAAGGATGAGTACCTGGCGAAATATCTTAATGTACAGATTCAAGAATCTTCTTTGGAAGCCCACATCAGAACAGTGATCAACAGATTCTTCCAAAGTGGAAACGTTAATAAAAAGAAATCCACAGGAAAGCCCCAAATATCGGAAGAAGTTGTCGAAAATCTAAGGGCGCGTGTTGAGCAAAATCCCCAAACGTCATTGAAGAGATTATCTTTACAATCTGGTGTGCCACTAAGTACATGCCATAAAGTGCTCTAGAAAAGATTGCATATGCACCCTTACGAGACCAGTGTACTACAGCAACTTCTGCCAATAGATATCCTACGTCGTCTGGAGTACTGCCAATGGTTCCAAAATAATCTCAACGATGACCAGCTATTGGACCTAACATTTTTCCGCGATGAGGCTTGGTTTCATTTGTCGGGATACGTGAACTCACAAAATTTTAGGTCTGGGAGATCTGAGAATCCCCACAATTGCATTGAGACTCCACTACATTCTCAAAAAATTGGGGTGTGGTTAGCAGTTTCTCGTAGGCGAATATGTGGAACGATTTTCTTCGATGGCACTATCAATGGTGAAAGGTACAGACAAGTGATGTGAGAACCATTCATCAATCAACTTCATGATGAAGAAATTCGAGTTGGCTATTTTCAGCAAGATGGGGCCACTTCCCACACCACACGTGCAAATTTAGAATATTTACAAGAATTTTATGACAAACGTGTCGAGGAGTTTCAATCCTTTTTTTCCAACACTTTCTCCAGATTTGACGCCTTTGGATTTCTGCCTTTTTGGGTATTTGAAAGACGAAGTATTCAAGAGAGACAATAATAACCTTGAAGAGCTGCAAGCCTCAATAGCACATTGCTGCCAAAATATTGGCCCGGAAATGCTGAGGAACATTTTCGACAACAAACGGCGAAGAGTTTTGAAATGCTTGGAGAACAACGGAGAACATTTTGAACATTTGATGTAGGTTAATGAAATAAACCGTTATTTATTACTTCTTTAATAAATATTTTTGATTTGTTCCATTATATTTCAAACTCCAGTATTGGACTCTCCATTCTTTGAGATGCATTTCCATAGTGTATGCAAAACGATATAAAAAAAGATCCTGTATATGATCACTTCCCCTCTTTTTGGTCGTTAAATGTTGTTAACAGCATTAGTAGAAAGCGGCAAATGGAAAAAATTTCAACAGCCACTACGATGTAGTGTAGTGTACGTAAACAGGACTTAAAAGTTGCCTATAGAAGAAATATCCTGTTGGGAAGCTTTATCGAAAATAATAAAGACAAAACTTTTAAATTCGAAGAATCAGGGGTATACAAACTCAACTGTGGACCTTGTCCTATGGTATACAGAGTGTCCGGAAAAGTCATGTCGTAAATGAGGCTGATCGAGAGAGCAAAAATAATCGGCCCGACTGTCATTCGGGTGGTTAATATGAAGTTCATGGGTTATTTGAACCACTTACAGATTATCTGATTCTCCAAGGCATAGATGGATAATAAATTAACAACTTGTCATGTTTTTTCCACTATTTATAGTGGCAGATATCCACCAGCTTTTTCTGGTGATTTGTGGAGTGGCAAGGTTTTCAATAAAAAAATGTGGTACTATCTCAAGGAAATATTGTTCATCTGTTAATGCTAGATATTGCAAAAGAGGTAATTCTACGACAAGGAAGTATTAAATACCTGCCTAATTGCTAGATCTCATAACTAAGAGATCCAGGATGAACAGAGTTGCCCCAATTGTCAGCAGGAGCGAGACAGTACTGTTTCGACCCACCAGGTCTCATCAGCCGCTCTCAGTCTGCTACTAGATGGCTACAACATGACTATAACTTCATGTTATACAGAGTTGTCCCAGTTGTCAGCAGACCGAGAGCGGCTGATGAGACCTGGTTGATCGAAACAGTACTGTCTCGCTCCTGCTGACAATTGGGACAACTCTGTTCATCCTGAATCTCCTAGTTAGAATTCCTTACCTGGGTATGAGGCACGACAGGAATGTCAGATCGTCCCAATCCGGTTCCTTTTCTGAAGAGATTCCAACAACGTAGCTATAGGACCGACAATCACCCTGTACGCCGACGCTGCGTATGGGGAGGAGGGTGGCTGCCAATTTTTGAGTGTTGGATATCCGCCTCAAAATATTCCTAGATGAAAAAAAAACTGTTTTTCTACAACCGTCCGAGAGGTGCTCACTTCCCGGACGTTTTTTCTTTGAGAAAGTAGCATTTTTTCGGCCTAGTCCGGGAAGTGCGTTTTGATTTTTGTGCAAACTAACTTTTAATTCTTCATTTTCTTATAGTATTTTCAATAAATAACACACTATATCGATACTATGCTGTGCTTTTTATTCCCATTATATTTTACTTGTACTACAGAACCAAAGATGATCAACAAGAGAGAGCAAAGACATTCTGTCGTCTGATATTCGCGAGATTCACGAAGTGGGCGACATCTAGATTACATAATACGAACTTCAAACTGGGGAAAAACAAACTGTTGTCTATAGAAAAAGTGCATAGACTACATTGCATACATCTTGCTGTAGCTGTAGTTGTCAAACTTGTCAATGACATAAAGTGTTATCACTCTTATCAGTTTTGACGTGGCTTTGACATGGAACGATGAAAACCGAGCGCCACCTGGTAACATTGATTCCCGCGAATATATTCACATAAAGTAAACTTCATATGTCACCACACTGACATGTTGACAACCTACCAATACCAACCTAAATATCTCTGGGGATTTTAGTGTTACATTCAACAGTACGTACTTCCCGGACTAGGCCGGGAAGTATCACATCGTTGTTATCAATGTAACTATGAAAACCTTGGTAGATATGGTTTTGATAAATGCAGATGATAATACCATAGCAGCGAAATATCGGCTGATAGGTATTTGTTGGTGGGGAAATTTATTCCTCAACTGTCCGAACTACTCCGAACAATCGTCAGTCGTTAAAATGCTTTGGGCGAGAGAGCAACGCGCGTTTGCACAAATTGTGAAAACCAACCACCTCTCTCGAAAGGAGGCAACTCGATGCGAGGTGCCACAGGGTTCCGTACTTGGCCCCACATTGTTTTTACTTTATATAAATGATCTCACAAAAATTAATATATCTGGAGAGTATACATTGTTTGCCGATGATACCACTATATTTTGGCATGACAAAGATGAGCATGCTTTACATCATAAGATACAAGTAGACATTGAACTGATCAAGACCTGGTGTGACGATAACTTGCTAGTCTTCAATGCCACTAAATCTAATCTATTAACGTTCCGCTGCGAGCTTTCTGCCTTGACCTTAGGCACAAATATCAATGATAATGTTTCCTCCACAAAATTTCTAGGATTCCACATTGATAATAAGTTGAAGTTTAGCGACCATGTCACGAAATTGTGCAAAAAATTATCAACCGGATGCTACGCAATTAGGATAATATCACGGGAATTGGACTATACAACTGCTAAAACATCCATTTTGCTCTTATTGAATCTCACCTAACCTACGGCATTGCTTTCTGGGGAGTGTGCAACAAACAACTGTTACATATGGTGCAAGTTGTACAAAAAAGAGCCATTAGGGCTCTTTGTAAAGTAAAAACGCGTATTTCTTGCCGCGACCTTTTCAAAAATAATAGAATCCTCACTGTTACTTCAATTTTCATCTCAGAAACCACTTGCTTATTAATACACAAGAATCGTCACAAATATAATATAGTGTCGTCTAACCATAATACGCGATCATCGCACAAATTGAGATTACCTCTACCACTACCTAAAAACAATCTTGTTGAAGAATCTTTCATTTATAATGGACTAAAAATTTATAATTGCTTACCAATACATCTACGAGAAATTCAATCATGTAGATTGTTTAAAATAAAATTAAAAGAATTGCTATCCACTCATCCTTTTTACAACGTGGAGGAATTTTTTAGTAGTGAACCCTTATGTTAGCATTAAAATACGCTTGCCTCTATATTTTAGGATTGATTTCATGTTTGCATCCTGTGGCTTCATCTGCACATTTTATTATATTATGTCTGTATTTGTACCATAACGTTCTTGATGTTTTTAATGTTTTAAGTTGTTCAATGTTTCTAATATTTTCAATATTTTTAATATTTTTAATATTTTTAACATTCTTAATATTTTACTTTGTAATACCTATACAATGACTTTGTCGATAAGAACTATTTCTTCTGACAATAAAGCATATTTGATGATGATGATGATGAAACGTTCTTCTCACGAGGCCGCTCAATAATTGCGGTGCAGCGTGCGTTCCGTTTACGGTACAATATTCCCCCTCGAGGAGCTGTTCCTGCACGGGGATCCATCTTATCCTGGGTGGAGGCTTTTAACACAGTTGGGAATGTGTCCCGCAGGAGACCAGGCAGTCCGAGAGTCGGTTTTGCGATCTCCTAGGCGCTCTGCTTCAAAACATGCAGCTGCCCTGCGGTTGTCGGAGCGTTCAACTCGCCGGATACTCCATGACGATCTTCACTTCCACCCCAATAAAATGGTAGTCGCACAAGAACTCTCCGAACATGATTTTGTTTCACGGCAAAGGGCATGCGAAACGCTCCGTGATAATTTGCCTCCTGAAGCAGTTGTGTTCTTCAGTGATGAGGCACACTTCCATCTCTCCGGTTGTGTACAGGGTATCCCAATTTGGGCACTTTTGCGGGGTATCTCCCTTATCAGTAAAGATAGAGCATTGCGGTTTTCGCGACAGTGTGCTACTTTTTTATGAAATTAATAATGGCGCAAGCAGAATTGTGATAGCTCTTCCGGTTGTCGAGATACAGGGTGGAATTGAAAAATATCACTTTTCAGGCACCCTCCGTGTCTCAGTTATCTTTGAACTTATCGAAGAAGTTAAAACTTGTTTTTATAGAGTTTTTCTCGTAGTGGCGTAGTTATTTTTTTGCTAGCACCTTTTGTTTTTTAGTTATGGAGCAAACATATGTTTTTTTAAATGGAACACCCTGTATATTACAATTATTTTCAAAAACAAGCTCAGAATTTCAGATTTAAAAAAAAAAATTTTTAGGTAGAAGGATATGGCTAAAATTTATTGAAAACAAAATTTATGTGAGTGATTATTATACTTCTTATACTTTCAAACTCAATTCAAATAATATTTTTTGATTTCTCATTCCTTAATTATTTATTACATCATTCAAACATAATTATTGTGATGAATAACAACAAACACCAAAATTGAAAGATCCGGAGATCGAGGCGGCCCTCTTACAGGTCCGTTGGTACCAATCCATCTTTGAGGAAAGTTAATTATAATAGGTAGGCTATGGCTAATTTGTTTGGAACAGAAAGCAAAATGTCATAAACTTCACGAGCTATTGTCAGTTTCTGATTATTAGTGAAATATTTTTGCTGTTTTGATATTTCTAATTCCTGATCCAAAATATTTAATTTATTTTACAACAATGGCGGTTTACGATAATAATGAAAAGTATGATATGATGGTTTGTTTTATACAATCTAATGAAAATCCGCAAGAAGCTTCGGAATTATATTTACAAAGGTAACATATTTTGAGCGTTATGCTTACGATAATTTCTTAGGGATTCTTTATTTGTTTATATTAGATATCCAGAAAGAAGACAACCTTTCCCAGATATATTTTCCCGCCTCAGATCAAATTTAGTAGAATATGGGTCATTTATCCAGCCCCGTCCTAAGGCATATACCAAACAAGATAGAGAGACAAAACAAATAAACGTGTTGGGTTATGTAGAAGCGGCGCTCTCATCTTCTTGCAAGCAAATAGAGGAAGCAACTGGTGTATCCAAGTCTGATGCTCAAAGAATTTTGCGAAAATATAAGTTTCATCCCTATAAATTCCAAATAGTACAACATTTACACCCTGGCGATTCCGAGCGCCGAATGATATTTTGTCAATGGTATTTACAACAGATCCTTGCCGATGAATCTTTTGGAAGACTTGTTATCTGGTCCGATGAATGTTATTTTTCAAGTACGGGAATTTTTAACCGCCATAATACAAGACATTGGTCCGCCGAAAATCAACATTTAATTTTTGAGAGGGCACAACAGGAACGCTTCGGAGTTGGGGTCTCATGTTTTATTTTTGGAAGACGAATAGTCTACAGAATTTATGAAGGTGGTCTCACAGCACGTCGTTACCGAGAAATC
>OU896722.1:23209823-23382933 GCA_918026855.4 Phaedon cochleariae | reverse complement strand
TCATTCCCGATAGCCCGTTTTACGCAAATAGGATGACGTTAATTTCTCCCTCTAATATACTTTTACGCTTTTTTTGTGTACGACTGTACATGATATTATCACAAATGTCAGAATACAACAATATCAAAATAAGATACCTTTATTCAAATAATTGGACACAGATAGTTTATTGATAGCAGAAATCAGAAGACTATTCGAATATCACAATATTTATTATAGCATGATATACATATTATGGGTAGTGAGGAAATATGAATGAACAAAAATGAATATGAAGACCTAATAACAATGTTATGTTGATTACCATTACGACGAGTCGAGAGTAGCACCAGACCAGATAACTTATTGGAACCCTCACATCCAGTTTATTATAGCTTTGCATGTTTCTCATGAGATTTTCTTGATCATTATTCAGAAGTTCGAACGTGATTCGAACATCACATGATTAGAAATTTTTTACTCGAGACGCTATTGAAAGTATTGACATTTCAGTATTGACGTATCGCAGATGTACCTATAGGTACATGATTTTCAACCAGTCAGATGTGAAGTTCACAAAAACTATTTTTTCTTCTGAATAATTTCCATTAGAAAGCTGAGTAGACGCCTACAATCAAATTGCACCAAAATAAAGCTATTTGAGTAAACAAACTTTCATAATATTGCTTCTATAGAGGTAGAGGTTTTTAGGTTGACAATAATGCGATTTGTTCCCATTGTAGACATTTCGAATTCATTCATGACTTATTTAAAAAAAATTATTTGAATTAATTCACGAATTAAATCACTGTTTTAATTCATATGCATTAATTCGTGCCAATCCCGTAATGTCACAATATTTTATTGATCAAAAATTCATGAAACCGTTTGAAATATAATTGGAAAAAACTGCATTCGAAGACCTTCCTCTAAAGGCTCGTAAGTTTCAAAATATTCGTGTTCTCGAAAAAAATTCCGGATATTAATTGAAGCTAAAGTGGTATTCGGTAAGAAAATTTCACACTGAAATATTATTGAAAAATTTCTTGGATAATGACGATTTTTGATGTTTTGTAAATTTCGAATTTGCAAGTATACCTATATATAATATTATATGGTAAACTGTTGAAAAATGATTATTTTTATTTATTGACTTATAGAATGAACTCGAAATAATCTGAAGTTGAATGTGAATGTCATTTAACCTATAAACGTCAAAAAATTTCCAGTGTAATTTCATGCTCCGCCCCCCAAGGAAGAGGAAAAAATTTCCAAGAAATTTGTTTAGTTACTATGGTAACGATACGAAATACTGGCTTTGAATTGATCGAAAATGTTCATTTTCAGACATAATTATGTTGATTCCGATTTTTCATTTATTTGTATCTGTAGAATTACCTCCCGAAGTGTACGAATGTTATTCTGGGCCACCCTGTACAAGAAGTTCAAAATTTAAAAAAATACATATTTTTGTCAGTGGTATTGATTCAAAAAAGATGTAGATGCAACTATTGCATTTTAAAATTTGTTCTTTTATAGATTCAAATGGAAAACAATTCAAAAAGTTCTTTACCATCGACGATCCCAAATACGAAAGTCTGGAGGGGTGCAAGTTTATTGGTTACAAAGAATACGTCTTTATGTACGGTGGAGAATACTTGATAGGTCGAGGAAAGTGGAACTACAATTTGTGGGTTTTCGATACCATAAGAGAAAGATGGGAAAGGAAATGCGTGTTGCCATATCCGAGACGACATTTCGATACCTGCATTGTTGGCACTAAATTGTTCATAACAGGTGAATATAACCCATTTGAGTTTACTTTTTCCATAGAGAATTTACCATATTGGAAAAAGTTTGATATTTTGTGCTATTAGAACTCGGTAGAAAAGTCGGCGACCTTTCACTTTTTTATAGATACTTCCTTGGGAAATGTTATAGGAATTTTCTTTCGTGCGTTCCAAGAGATAAAAAAACTGATATCAAATTGAGTGTAATTTTTTGTCGAAGGCATTGTCGCTTGAAAATGTCAAATACAGTGTGACCCATTTGAAAGCGGGTCACCCCTGTATTACACGTAATCGTTGGGTAAGGATCATGAAATTTGCTGGAGCGAGAGATATACCAAAAATGCACTCTATGACCAAGTGGGGTCATCTTCAGTGATATACACTGCTCGCCAACAGCCATGGAACCACCCCAATTTCCGGAGAATTATATTAGGAGTCAAAATAGGTTGAAAATCACTTCGGATTCGGAATCAGGACTCCTAATATCATTTTCAGGAAATTGGGGTGGTTCCATGGCTGTTGGCGAGCAGTGTATATCACTGAAGATGACCCCACTTGGTTATTGAGTGCATTTTTGGTATATATCTCGCTCCAGCAAATTTCATGATCCTTACCCAACGATTACGTGAGATACAGGGGTGACCCGCTTTCAAATGGGTCACACTGTATAATTAATAATAATAATAATGATAAATGAACTTTATACACAAAAAGCCATCGACCGAGTTCCTTTAGCCACAATACAAATTTCATATACAGAGTGATTCATTGAGAATGGCAAATATCTGAACTACAGATAGTAAATACAAATATAATGAGATTTAGCCCAATATGACTGATGAGAATGTTGCTGGTTTAGGTGATACAGGGTATTCTAGGGGGAGATTTTATTTCAAAATTTCACAATAAAAAATCACGTGAGATCAAAAGTGCATCCCAAAACCTTGGTTTTCTGTTTTGGGCCAGGAGCTATTTCACTTCCAGTCAGCTGCTTATGATCTATAAGGCACAGATTCGACCTGTCCTGGAATACTGTTCCCATATTTTGAGTGCAGCATCCAAACATACCCTGAAACAGTTGGATTCTGTCCAAAAAAGGGTAATTCGTCTCGTGGGTGATGCCTAGCTCACAAACTCACTCACTTCTCTGGAACATCGAAGAAAAGTTGGCGATCTGGCTCTATTTTATAGATATTTTCATGGACACTGCTCTTCTGAAATATCAACAATTGTTCCTCCCTTGGCATTCCCCGCGAGATTAACCTGTCGAGTTGAGGCTTCGCACCAATTCCTACCTCATTTCCCTTGGTTCTCACAATGTTCTCTGAACATTACAATATATCCCTTTACATGGGAACCAGAACATAAGAAAAAAAGTTTGAAATACGAAAGGTCGAAGATGACTGTTTTTATTTTCGATAGAAAAACAATTATTCTAGCTCTCGAAAATATGGTCAGTTTTGATGTATTTCAATATCAGAAATATCTCTATTGAACTACAAAAACACAAAAGCAAGCCGAATGTGTTGTCAATATGTCGGGCGAAGAGCGAATGCCACGACATTCAATCACGTGACATGCAGGCGTCTTATTCACTATTCTAACTCAATGAGTGATTGTTTAGTCGTATCTCATTTCATTTTCAGGGGGTACTGGTACTTTCAGAGTTACCCAAGAAAACACGTTCTGGTACGATTTCAAAAATGACAAATGGAGCACACAACTACGACTACCTTTCTTCGACAGACAATTGAAGTGCTGCTGCTTTTCTAACAAATACTTCATATTGAGTATCAGTAATAAATGTGGCTATTTTTTGATAGATGAAGATTTTGGCAATTGGATGAAAATGCCTCTCAACGTAGATGATAGCCTCTTGAAAAATCAATCCGATTTCGGGCTTTTTACCTATGAAGATAAATTCTACGTGAAGGGTAGGTATACATATAGGTGTGTACATGAGATTCAATTTGAAGAATTATTAATTTGGCTTTCGTCACTGCTGCAATATTCCTTTGAATGCAACAGCTTGTATATTTTTGAACTTGGTAGTTGATACAAAATTTAATTTCGACGAAAACTGTTCCTTTATTTGTATTTATCCGATTGTGATCGACTTTTTTCAAACTGAGAAGCATGAAGAATTGTACTATTAGGAAAATGTGTGAAAAATCTTACTAGCGTTTTTTTATGAAGAAAAACTAAATGCACCACTACACTAGCGCCTCCCCAAATAAGGCGGGTGTATACAGGGTGTATCGAAATAACACCAAAAATATTCAAGGGGTGATTCCTTGTCATATTTTAGGAAATAATGTTCATATAAACATGTGTCCTAACTTTCGTTTTCGAGATATTGGGTGTTAATATTTCCATGGAAAATCTTTTTTCTAATCATTTCTCAATAGTCTTTTCATAATTTTCAATAAAAAGTTGTGGTTTTGTTTATAGTAATATGGAGCTGCTTCTAGTGCCATTAGATTCGAAATAATTATTCCAGTGACGTCACATTGAGTAAATTTATCGATATACATGGTGTGAATTTCATTGTAAACCACCGGTTTTTCTGAGTTTAATATTTTTATTAGATTGAACTATTGAAATAACTACTTTTTTATCCTCTTTGTGATTTTTGTATCTAGCTTAGGTTTTGAGGAAACAATGAAACTTCGATTTGACTCCATTCAATGTAGTTATTTTCAAGACTTCCATTATTGAGATCACTCAATAACCCAATTGGAAACATTTTCTCAGTCTCCATCCATGCTGAATTTTGGCACCATGGAAGCTTATACAGAAGGGTTCAAAATTAAAACAATTAATACTTCCAACTTCAACATCCTGTATCTCAAAAACGGAGCCAGTTAGGACACATGTTCATATGAACTTTATTTGTTAGAATGTCACAAGGAAACGCACCTTGAATTTTTTCGGTGTTATTTAGATACACCTTGTATAATTTGTGGATTGGAATTATATGCTGCAGAATTGCTATTTTCAACAAACAAATCGTTGTTTTAATTACATATCTGAACGGATCTGATTTTTTCACTGCTCCCCCTGGGGAGCACTGGTGTGTTTTTTTTATGAAATTTTGCGGACTGGGTATTTTTTCAAGTCAAATCATCCCAATCTCCTCAAAAATCGATTTATCTTATGAAAATACACGTTGAAAAGTTTTTTAAACTTTTCCATAGCCCCCCTGGGGAGCACTTTATTACTCGTGTGGTTTTTAATAAAATCTTGCAGACTGGGTATTTTTGCGAGTCAAATCATCTAAATTTTCTCAAGAATCGATAAACCTTATGAAAATACAGGATGAAGAGTTTTCAAAATTTTTCACTGGCCCCCCTGGAAAACACATTACTCGTGTGATTTCTCATAAAATCTTGCGGACTAGGTATTTGTGCAAGTCAAATCATCTCAATTCATCGTGTATTTTATGAAATGAATGAAATTTTGAGAACATTGAGATGATTTGATCTGCAAAAAGTGCTCCCCAAGGTGGCAGTGAAAAAAATCAGAAACTTCCAATCGTGTAGTTCCATGTGCTGAATCCAGATATGCAATAAAAACAATGATCTGTTTGCTGGAAATAGCCAGCCCGCAGTATTTTATTCCAGTCCACAAATTATTCACACCCTCACACAAAATTGGTTTTCATTTGAAAACAAAATTGTAATTTCCTTACCAATTTGAAATCGGTTTTCACCGATTAGCCTAATGTCTTGACAGTTTGTTGTGACATTATGAAACTTCTGTAATTTCAGATAACATTTCTACAGGGTGATAATTGAATGGGTGTAAAATTGCATCGTGGTCGTCACCTTACCGTTCGAACAGATATTTTTTTTATTTTTTTTCTCACCACCACCATGAAAAGTTACTGTATTTATGCATTTCACAATTTTCGACAATGACCGACCTCTATATTCCTTTTTCGGAACATAGCGAGTTTCATCATGTTTAAACATATTCTTCTTCATCCCGTGACAATCTGGACGTTTTTTATCGCATATATCAATCATCAAGAATAAATATAAATTTCATGCTCCTGGAACTACAATCGTAATTTTTTTAATTTTATGATTTATCTTGACGAAAATGCAGCATTTTGATTGAAAATGCGTACCTTCATTATATGACCTTCGATCCGAGAAATTACAAAACTACTTCGAGGTCAAACACCAGACATCGTCATGACGAAGTAACATTATTTCCATAGTAACATAGAAAATTATGTTTCATCTACTGAACACTAAGTTATTCTCCATTCCATCATTCAGTATTTCTTGTATCACTTTGTATAGACTTCTTCAGAATTTTCTGGCTTCGAGCACAATCATCTATGCGACGACTATACATACAACGTTGATTCTTTGAAAAAAAATTCCAACTTACAATTTTCAATTAATTGTCGAAAAAATGCATCATTCTGAATGAATATTCATAACACGATTATCAAAGTTCTGAATTTGATAATTCCGAAAACGTTCCGAGAGGAAGCATCAATCAAGAGGATACAGGCGAGAAAAAAAAATATAAATTATCTGTTCGAACGGTAAGGTGACGACCACGATGCAATTTTACACCCATTCAAGTATCACCCTGTAGCAATGTTATCTGAAATTACAGAAGTTTTATATTGCTACAACAAACGGTCAAGAGATAAGGCCTATCATCGGTGAAAACAGATTTCAAATTGGTAAGGAAATTCGTGACCACGACGTTATCAATGTTGACCAGTTTATAATTATTGCATATGTTTCGCTACTCCCGGAATATAAGAAAAAAAATCTGTAACACCCTGTATACTACCTTCTCTTTGTTTTCTTGTTTCGAACTCATAATTATAATTCAATATGATGAGTAAATATACCCGTTGTACATATTTCAGGAAAGGATTTGATAGAGTTCACTTCCACCGGAGACAAAATAACAGTTTCATCTGTTAAAAACATAACCAACAAAGACTGTGATAAAATGGAGATTACTGTTTGCGATGATACCGTTTATACCCTTTACGAGTACAGATTGGACAACAAAGAAACATTTTCCTTGGAAAGGTACCATATGAAAACGGGGCGAATTGATTTCATCTTCCAAGATATTGACAATGATAGCATAATTGAAGCTGATGGTGAGCAATTCAAGTTCAGCAAAACGTTGAAATTGTTCTCATTCAACCACTATTCTCTAGTGGATACCAATGAAGTGATAAACGATTCTTTCAATGTATAAATGAACAGTGAACAGATTAGTTGCCCATTAAAATTAGCCCATAAAATAACTGTACCTAGAAGTAATTCCTGGAAAGCTGGAATTCATTGTTATCATTTTTGTTGAATAAAGGGATTTGATTTTTGCTTGCAACAAAATATTGCTCCCGATTTATCGTCATTAATTATATCATAGTATCATACAACACCCCACACTATTTATCGCTTCAATTTCGAATTTACCTCATACCAGGTGACAGACCCCCTTTTTCTCATTGGCTTTTCTAGTTATATTTCTGAAATTGGGAACATCGAATATGTTCACTTAGAGGGCACTTTCTGACAGATTAGTATTTTTTCATCTTCCGGTTTTCCTGGCAATGACATCAACAATGGAACAGCCTATATTTCATTTCATAATTGGTTAGATATTATTATAAAGAATTCAACGATACTGGCTTTAATAGGGTTATTTTAAACGATTACGAAGATATATGTGTAGTAGGACAAATCAGATGGTTTGCCACAAAATGTCACTGCGTTCAACAAATGTTTCTATATCAGGGAGCCTAAAAGAAAAATCCATTATAGCTTGTCAGTGACACTTTGTTTGGAAAAAAGTTTGAAGAGAAGAAATATAGATATATTGAAAAAATATCGAATTTTTACTTATCTTTGGACGTTTCGGAAACGAATCTACTCCCGTTCTCAACATAAAATAGCAAAATATTTTTCTTCGAAAATTCTATTCTAGTTTGTCACTTCTCAGTGTAATACCGATGTTTGGCATAATCATTGGTCAGATATTCTTCCATTCCCACTCGTAAAGCAAGTTTGTCAAATCACCAATTATTAAAATCGAGTTATTAAAAAGTTTTAAGAGGTCTATCGTTGAATAAAACTACATCTAAATGACATATTTCATTTTCGAGCAACCAGCTAGAGACTTGGTAATGCTGTGCTGGATGCTGGTAGCTGACAAGACAACGCCCACAATCCTGTGTTGTCACGTTTACCGGTCTAAATGTCCTCTTGTGTGAATTAATATAATTATTATTACTTTACCCAAACTCATCATAATTCATAAGCAATATTACACAACATAATATAAAGAGGGACTATTTTGAGACAATGGATTTTTTGTAGATAATTAAGGATATTACTTATACATAATTGAGATTTTATGAATTTTCGAATAAAAAATATTTCTGAAGTTTCCATTCGCATTTCAACATATACAGGGTGTTTCGAAATTCGACCGACAACGCTTCACAGGAGGTAGCTCTCGTGATTTGGTGAATAATGAGGTAGGAACATAAGGGTCCCACGTGATTAGTTATCGAGTTACAGGGTGTTGAAGTTGGGAAATAAAAATAATTTATTCGCAATAACTCAAAAACGGCTGATCTTTTTTCATTCAAACTCGAAAAGTGAATCAATATTGAGGAACTTCAATTCCAGACAAAAAATTCATAATCAACAATTCATCCAGTGGCGCCGTTAAGGGATATGATTCATTGATTTTGCAAAAAAAAATGTGTTGTGATATGAATTTTCGAAATTTCATGTGGTATTATTGAAGGCCATTTAATTTTGATTGAAAAAGGCTCACTTAATTGAACTCGATAGAACCCACCATTTCCGAGAAAAAACGAAAAATGTGATTAGTCCTCAAATTTTTTTACTCAAAATCGTTCAACATGAAACAACAAAAATATCAACCCGAAATTATAGTAACTGTTCGAAGTTCTGGCCATTGACTTGTTGACACATTGTGCAACGTCTGCTCATCGCAAAACGCATCCAAGGAAATAGTTTATGCTTAGTTATAAGTTCCGTTGCAGCCTCGTTTCCTGCTACGAATTCCTTTTCAGTTTCAACGTTTCAACGATGATGTCTTATAACTAGGATTTTTTTATTTATCCAACAAAAAATCAATCGGATTCAGATCAGGTGACCTAGGGGGCCATACTTTGGACCTCAAGTATGGTACATGTCCAATCCATTTTCTCCAAAATGGTCACTTAGTAACGCTCTTGCACCTCTGTCAAAATAGGCACCGGCATCATCATGTTGAAACCACATGTTCCTGCTGATATTTAGCGGAACATTTTCCAATGGTTCTGGAAGAACTTTTTGTAGGATCTCCTGTAGATTGATCCATTTATTGCATTAGGTATAATGTATGAACTAACCAGGTAATTTTCAGAATACCAGCAGACAAATTGATTGAAAATTTGGTCTAGATCCAGAAGGAAAATTTGGTCTAGATCTAGATGGAAAATTTCATGTCAGTTCTTTTTATTTTATATGTGACTGTTTCCATTGAAAATTCCTGCCATGGTGAATTTCTGAATTTTGCTTCATCGGTGTATGATACTCAGGGAAACTAGCGAGTCCACCACACATTTAGCTGAAGCAATTCTAATATTTTATTTTCACATAATAGTCTTCCAATGCCTGTACTCTTGTGAAATTTTTTACCACTGACATCACATGATCCTTAAACTCCTCATTTTAGGATCGCATTTCTCCTTCTAGTAGTCATTTTCACAATTATAGGGAAACACTTGATCAATATTTATTTATTCATTCATTTTGATAGATGTCAAAAGCTGTCTCAAATTAAACTGAGTTTTATTTGCAAAGATCATAAAGACATAACATTTCGTTTCAAATTCTTGGATTTTTCTACTGGTTATGGATTTTACCAACGAAGAAATGACTGATATGTTATTATTATATGGAGAAGCGAGAAGAAACGGTAGAATGGCATTACGTCTATACGAAGAAAGATTTCCTAATCGTAGAGTACCTCACCATTCTACTTTTGCCAGCATAGAAAGGAGAATTCGTGAAACAGGCAGATTAAGTGTCCGAAGAAATAATGCAGGAAGGCGTAGAACCACAAGAACAGTTAGATTAGAGGAAGAAATATTGAACGAGGTTTCGGAGAGGCCATCGTTGAGTACCAGAACCATAGGTCGAGCATTGAATGTGAGCAATTCCATTGTGTGGAGAGTACTGCGAGAACAAATGCTACAGCCATATAAACTCACCAGAGTACAAGCATTGGAACCGAGAGACTATCCCACGAGAGTGGAATTTTGCAATTGGTTCAACGAAATGTGTCGTGAAGACGTAAATTTCCCTGAGTATGTTCTATACACTGACGAAGCGAAATTCACCAGAGAAGGAATTTTCAATACAAGGAACAGTCACGTATGGAATGACGTGAATCCACACGAAATTCGTCAACGTGGGTTCCAGACCAAATTTTCCATCAATTTGTAGGCCGGTATTGTCGGAAATTGTCTGATTGGTCCATATATTTTACCCAATAAATTAAATGGATCAATTTACAGACGTTTCCTACAAGAAGTTCTTCCAGAATTGTTGGAAAATGTGCCGCTGGTCATCAGAAGGAACATGTGGTTCCAACATGATGGTGCGCCTGCACATTTTGACAGAAGTGCAAGAGCTTTACTCAGTGAAAGATTTGGTGACCAATGGATTGGACGTGGTGGTCCTCACGTATGGCCCCCTAGGTCACCAGATCTGAATCCGATCGATTTTTTTCTTTGGGGTCATATGAAATCCTTAGTGTACGACACCATTGTAGAAACTGAGGAGGAACTTATTGCAAGAATACAGGCTGCAACGGAAATCATAAATACTAACCGTGAGATATTTTCAAATACGCGTTTTGCGATGAGAAGACGTTGCACAATGTGTCAACAAGTCAATGGCCAGAACTTCGAACAGTTACTATAATTTTGGGTTGATATTTTTGTTATTTCATGTTGAACGATTTTGAGTAAAAAAATTTGAAGACTAATCACATTTTTCGTTTTTTCTCGGAAATGGTGGGTTCTATCGAGTTCAATCAAGTGAGCCTTTTTCAATCAAAATTAAATGGCCTTCAATAATACCACATGAAATTTCGAAAATTCATATCACAACACATTTTTTTTTGCAAAATCAATGAATCATATCCCTTAACGGCGCCACTGGATGAATTGTTGATTATGAATTTTTTGTCTGGAATTGAAGTTCCTCAATATTGATTCACTTTTCGAGTTTGAATGAAAAAAGATCAGCCGTTTTTGAGTTATTGCGAATAAATTATTTTTATTTCCCAACTTCAACACCCTGTAACTCGATAACTAATCACGTGGGACCCTTATGTTCCTACCTCATTATTCACCAAATCACGAGAGCTACCTCCTGTGAAGCGTTGTCGGTCGAATTTCGAAACACCCTGTATATCCCGTTATTGCTTTGAGACTAATTTTGCTGAGTGTCTTCGATCTTGCTCGGTTGAAATTTCCGAGATCTTTGGACAGCCGCAGTCCTGAAAGTCTTCGCCAGTATGTTGCTCTCATTGCTTCTTCAGCTTTATTAAGTTTTTCTTGGAAATAAGAATGGGGGAGACCACTGATTTTTTAAAATGACATTATCGTGTACTCTATACTAAAATACTACCAGCGAATTAATTTTGAATTTTATCATTCATGCTAAGACGATGAAAACAATAAATTAGGATATATCCATTTCAGAGCACACAATTCCTGCGCCATTTGAAATTTTGTCAATTCATTGGTGTGAATGTTGCGACGTCTTAGTCCCAACACGCCTATTGTCCTTGAACTGACCAATGACACTGCAATACTGCAGAATGACGAGGTATCAGAGAGAGATAGCTACAGGTTGGGACTAATACGTCACGGCTCCACCATCATATTTGGCTGTTTGAAATATCGAATGAAATATGCTGATTTCAAAACGATATAGATTTGATTCCCTTCAACTTCAACTCATAATATTGATTGTACATCAAACGTAACTCATGATTCGTCGATTAAAAGAGGTTTGCACGGATTTCTTCTCTCAGTGGTCTTCCCCATTGCCAAGGCAGCAGAATGGTTCTGGTTCGATCAGTGGCGTTGATGCTCTCTTTCGTGCCAGGATGTCTGCTTGTTCGTTTCCCTCCACTCCGATGTGTCCCGGCTCCCAGAAGAGGATTACCTTATTGTTCCTGCTTAGGTTGTTAATTAAGTCTAGGCATTCACAAACCATCTTTGAATTGATGTTGAAGGAGCTCAACATTTTGATGGCTGCTTGGCTGTCGGAAAGAATTGAAAGTTAATTGAGTGATTATATTGGAAAAATTAAAAAAAGTCCACTATAGTCCCTTGGGATGAAATTTTTGGGTTGTGTGGCCTATCGGTCTAGATAAAGTAGTTAGTAGGTGTCACGTAGCTCATCAATGACAAAAACCGGACAAACTCCCATATGGATGAAAAATAATGTGATTGGATCAATATATTACTGTGAATAGCAGCTTTCCTGGAATTTTGTTTATCGATGACTTGAATTTGGGAAATGACCTTCCCGAAATTTGTGCGATGAAGAATTATTTCTGAGCATTCAACTTATTTTCATCATATCCTATATAGATATTTCATGATAAGTTTCGCATTTATTCCAGTATTATCTTCATGTTTGCAGACTATTTTTCGACGCAATAAATGTTCAAGAAATTCAATTCATGTTTGATTTATTTCATACGCCACCTGGACAAAAATATGTATTTTTGTTTAGTTATCTACAACCTAAATAAAGTGCTCTGCAGTCATAACATGGAAAGAGCGAAAAAAGTAATTCATGTATTTCAATCGATTCCTTTGCCTTATTTGATTTGGAGTGTCCATGATCTGCTTCTGTTCCGACCCACTGGTTTGCACCGTTGAGTCGGTGAGTAGTTCTCATGGCTTCGTGTTGTGTGAACAGGTGTAGAGGCGGCAGACCTAACAGAGCTTCAAGAGACCTGGTAGGCGTTGTTCTCAGAGCACCTGTTATTCTCAGGCAGGCCAGTCTCTGGACTTTATCCAGTTCTCTTTTGATCTTGCCCTTAATGGTACTGGTCCACCATATAACGGGTCCGTAAACCAGTGCTGGGCGAATTACCGCCGTGTATACCCAGTGGCGGATCTTAGGTGTGAGACTCCATGTTTTTCCAAAGGCTTGTCTGCATGCCCATAGCCTTCTTAGTGCGGTTTGCAATATGATCATTCCAAGTGCACTTGGAGTACATTGTAACTCCAAGGTACTTTGATGAGCTACTACACTTTCCGGAGTAAAAAAGCTCAGGAAGTGTTCCTAGTTTGCGTTTCTCAGAGAATAATACCAAGTTCGCCTTTTCTGGATTGACTCTCAATCCACTGGTGGAACACCACTGTTCCACTTCATTGAGGGCTTCCATAATTGGGTTCCCTATTCGGTTTGCCGATTGGTCTGGGGCCATTATAGCCAAGCCATCTGCATATGCTTGTGCATATAGCCTTGGCTTACCCATATCGATTCAAATGACGTATCGTTGAATGCTCCTACTCCTACTATGTCTAAGAGTAGCTAGCACTGCTCTTTCTATCTTGTGGACTAGATGGTGGAGAGCTGCGTCGTGGACTTCCCAGTCTGATAGGCATATTGTGCGTGCAGCGGGTTCATCTGCAGCGACATATCTCTGATGTATCGATCTTTCAGCCTCTCTAGTGTTTACATGAAAAAAGACGTGTGGCAGATGGGTCTATAAGCTATAAGCATGGTGGGAATTGGGCATCGTAGTAATTGGGCTTTGTATTGGATATTTCTTTTATTTGATTCAGACCAGGGAAGAGTCCCTCTTATCCTGATATCGATTATGGAACAAAATGAAAACGGTATTGAAGTTTGATGCGAACAGCCCTTCTGCCCCAAATAAGTTCCAGAAATACATTTTGATTTGGGCTTAGTGGGAATGTATGAAAAGTGGGCAGTGCAGTGGGAATCCAAGGAAGTTGGGCACGGTAGGAATTGGGCATTGTGGGAATTTATGAAAAAGGGGCGTGGTGGGAAATCGTATGTTTTCTGAATTCTTCTCATAACATGGCATCGTTGGTTTTTCCAGTAGGCATCTTCCACATGTTCAATTACGTGGATCATATTTAAGAAGACCTTGAAGGCCAAACAATATGTGCTGCACAGATCTAAAACTAAGTATCGATTTCAAAATGGAATCGTGAGACCTAAATTGAATATGAATCTATGAAAAGTCTGGATATTGTTTTCAACATTCATAACTGGAACGCGATATAGTATAGTATAGTATAGTTTATTTACGAAGAAATATATCATTTACAAGACAATGTGCATAAGTAACGATAGCATATGTAAATAAACGAAATACTCACGAAACCATACCTCAAATACATGAGTATCAAGGATAGTTTGTGTGTGAGATAATAGAAAATATATATATATAATCAGTAATACAAAATCGACACAATAATATATAAATTATAGGAATAAAATAAAATGCAAAGTTCAAATAAAGATTTCGATCAATTTTTAAATATGACATATGAGAGAAAAAAAAGTCAAAAAACAAAAAACAAAAGACAAGATATGAATTGTAAAGTACAGGTTACATATAGTACATAATAAAAAATATGATTAATGAAATATAAAATTCGTTAAAAAATACAAGAAAATCTTGAAGTGGAGTAAGATATATACAAAAATGGTAACAGTGATAGGCAAGGAAGTAAAGCATGGCTTTTTATGCGGATTTTTATAATACTCAGTTAAGATACGATGTGATTTTGAAGTCATAGTTCTAAAATTTTATGAATTTCAATTCTTGGTACACTTCTAACGTATTTTTTCACTTCCTTCTTAAATTTATTAAGGGAATTGAGTTTTGTCAAGTAATCGGGGATTGTATTGAATATCTTTGGGCCTATGTATTGATAACAGTTTTGACCTATTCTTTTGTTCATGTATGGTGGTATATATTTGTTTTTTCGTCTTGTTTGGTAATTATGTGTATATTCTTTGAGCTCATTTTGATGCAGAAACTGGGTTGTTAATACATCACAGAAGTATAGTTGTCTGGGATCTAATATATCCGCCTCCATGTAAAGTTCATCGCTGGGGTAACGTGTGTTTTTTCCCAGCCATATTCTTAGGAATCTCTTTTGGATCACTTCTACTTGTTTGAGGTATGTTCGATACACTCCACCCCACCCTATTATTCCATAATTGAGATGGGATTCGAATAGGCTATGATATATGGTCTTCTTCTGGTCGAAGTTGATAACATTCATTATCTGTTTGAATTTGTATAAAACACAACGCAGCTTACTCACTAAGAAGGTCATGTGCTTGTCCCAACGGAGGTGACTGTCCATCATTATGCCCAGATATTTTATTTGAGATTTAGATTTTATTTGCAAGTTGTTATCGAGATCAATATTTTGGAATGGAGGTTGAGAAGATGAGCTGCAAAATGGTAAGTAGAATGTTTTTTTATAGTTGATGGATAGGAGTCTGTTATCAAACCACGTTAACAATTCAGGAAGATAACTTTTTATTTTTTCATTTAATTCATTCCAGTTATCGCCTTCATAGAGTATTACCGTGTCGTCGGCAAAGCTGACTAGATGAGCTGTCCTTTGATTGAGGAAAAGGAAAAGGATATATTTTTGTAATTCATCAATTCATCAACTATCTCAATGAAGACGAGACAGGCAGATAAACAACAATTTTCTCTGCAATGAAGAACACTGTATATACCTAACCCACCATGCGCTTACCTCCTTCGCAGAGAGGGCTCATAAACGCCGAGTTGATACTCTGCCCTCGTAAGGGTACCTGTCGTGTTTCCATAGAGACAGAATATCTGTCTGCTTGAGGATCTGGAAAGGTAATCAATATATCGCCTTCCGTACGAATATAATGATCTGAATTCTGTAAAGTAAACTCTGGTCAGTCGTCTTTGAAGATCTTCTGTTCGGTCCGTATTTACTGGATGGTTTTCTCCGATTGACTGGCGATAAGTATCCAACACTACTTTTCGGATCTGCAACTAAACATCACATATTAATCGAAGTAGGTACATTCAAATCAGAAAATATTATTAGAGGGATAATACATAGATGTTGAATCTGAGATATACCTAAATGATATTTTCAACGTCCCTAACTAGATTGCTACATATCCGTTTTCTTTCCGTATCTGCTTCCACATGTTCAATTACGAGGGTTATATTGAGGACCTTGAAGGCCAAACAATGTGCTGCTCAGATCTAAAACTAAGTATCAATTTCAAATTTGAATCGTGATGAGACCTACATAAAATAAGAATCTATGAAAAGTCTGGATATTGTTTTCAACATTCATAACTGAAACGCGATATATTTTTGTAATTCATCAACTATCTCAATGAAGACAAGACAGGCAGATAAACAACAATTTTCTCTGCAATGGAGAACACTGTATATACCTAACCCACCATGCGCCTACCTCCTTTGCAGAGAGGGTTTATAAACGCCGAGTTGATACTCTCCCCTCGTAAGGGTACCTGTCGTGTTTCCATAGAGACATGAAGGTGAATATCTGTCTTATCTGTTTCCTTGAGAATCTGGAAAGGATATCAATATATTGCCTTCAGTACGAATATAATGATCTGAATTCTGTAAAGTATACTCTGGTCAGGTCTCTTTGCGGATCTTCTGTTCGGTTCGTCTTGACTGGGTGGTTTTCTCCGATTGAGTGGCATGTATTAAACACTCTGCTTTTCGGATCTGCAGCTAAACATCACATTTAAAACGAAGTACATGTGAATCAGAAAATATCATTAGAGAAAATACATAGATGTTGAATCTGAGACATACCTGAATAATATTTTCAACGTCCTTATAACTAGATTGCTACATATCCGCTTTTTGTCCGTATAGTGGTTTTTCCAGTAGGTATATATCTTCCACATGTTCAATCACGAGGGCTATATTAAGGACCTTGAAGGCCAAACAATGTGCTGTTCAGATCTAAAACTAAGTATCAATTTCAAATTTGAATCGTGAGACCTACAGAGAATATGAATCTATGAAAAGTCTTTAAGGGTTTATAAACGCCGAGTTGATACTCTCCCCTCGTAAGGGTACCTGTTGTGTGTCCATAGAGACATTAAGGTGAATATCTGTCTTTCTGTTTTCTTGAGAATCTGGAAAGGATATCATTATATCGTTTTCCGTACGAATATAAGGATGTGAATTCTGTAAAGTATTCTCTGGCCATTTTTCTTTGCGGATTCTTTGTTCGATTCGTCGTGACTGGATGGTTTTCTCCGATTTAGTGACAAGTATCAACACTTTGCTTCTCAGATCTGCAAATAAACATGACATCAAATATCGAAGTCCATAAAAATCAATAATGATTTTCATGGTTGAGATGACTTTTAACCATATTCCATCATGACTTTAACGTTAATTTCCATCAAGGGACCATATAAGCGACTAGTGTGACCTTAGACGAATAAATATTCGTCTGAGAGAGTGACCATATAAATAGTCTATGAAATAAGCGACTAGCGAACATCTAGCGAACCAATATTACAAGTATCATTGCAGGTAATGGAGAATGTCAGATGTCAGCTTACGACAGATGACATTTGTTCCGTGTTATGAGTGGAGAGTGGAGTTGGCGGTAAATGGAGATTGTTTATTCTTTCAAGATATAATTGAATGATAATACAAAAGCTTGAAACTTGTTTGAATAACATGACAGAGAATTAGTGAAGGAGCCAAAAGTGATATTCTTTGAATTTTTTAAGCCAAATCTGAGCCTACGAAAATGTGCGTTGCAGTTCACTGTGTTTTGGAAGAGATTTCCATTTCATTTTGCCTTCATCCTTATTTTAGACAACTACTCTATTTGCAGGCACCAGTGAATATGAATTTCACCATCACAACCACAACTATGTCAGTGGAATACGTCCGGGATTGCGTCCGGGCATGTGAATTCTTGAGATTACGAGACTCGGGCAACGAGACACTGTCTCAACTTTTTGACAATTTTGACAATTAACACTTTTTGACGGAAGAAGTTTCGACACTCCCACTATTCTCCCACTTTTCAATTCCCATTTTGATTTTGTGATTTTCTGAATACATATTTTCTGTGCAATTTTCATGTGATTTTCCAATTTCTCGGCTATATTTTTTACATTCTATAAATAGCGCATCAATCAACGTCTTTTTCCTTTTTCTTATTCGTATTTTTTTTGCTCTTATTTGGTTTAAGATATAGTAGGTATTCCCATTTACCACACACATTGCATTATCAGCAGTGTAGTGATAAGAAAGATCTATTTAAATTTTTCACAGTCGGCAAACCACTGAAAACTTGAAAGGTATGTAAAGAAGTAGCTGTTTTATTCATTTCATCCATGAATTGATAGCTTCATACAAACATTTTATTTAGAAATAATACTATTTTACTGTTTTGTCTATTGATAATCTGTTAAGCGAATTTCCATTGTACAGTTGTGTGCAGGTCATTTCCCATTATTTTTCGGCAAAAGTACAATAGCTTATATTGAATATTAAGGTGTGAATACTATTATAATACTATCTAACAATATCCTGCAAAAAGTGATTTTCAAATTTGGAGCTAAAGGTGTGCCAAAAGAATATAGGTGATAAATTGAATCTAGAAATTGTCTATGATTAGTTGATTCAATACTTAATCAGTAATTATTACAAGATATTCATGTGAGATGAGGTGAGGTGTCAATTTAAAAATAATGTCTGAGATATCCAAGGAACCTCAAGATACACCAATTTCATTCACAGTGTCACAATGTCTGAAGTAGAGGAAGTAGCTACCCCTGAAGAATTTGTAGAAAATGAACAAGAAACCAACTACAAGCCTCCTCCAGAAAAAACAATTGAGGAAATCCTGCAAATTGATCAGGAAGATGAGAGTTTGAGGAAATACAAAGAAGCCCTTCTTGGCCAAGCACAAACTGGTCCAGTCATAGTAGGTCAGCATTTCCCCTGCCAATTTCTGTATGCATGAACTTCAATTAGCTATTTTTAGAGCCTGATAATCCAAGGAAAGTTATTGTCAAGAGGTTGGTGCTGGTAGCAGCAGATCGTCCTGAAATTGCACTGGATCTCAGTGGGGATGTCTCACAACTCAAGAAGGAAACTTTTACTATCAAAGAGGGAGTTTCCTACAAAATACGGATTGAGTTCCTTGTGCAGAGAGAGATCGTGCATGGACTGAAATATGTGCAGAAAACTAGCAAACTTGGAATAACAGGTACTTATATTCTATTTTGAAAGTGTATACTTGGTGATTAGGCTGCTGATCAGTCAGCAAACTATACTTTTTCTCTAATCTGCCAGTAGTGCCAGTTGAATTGATTCTTTCTGTATAAAATTGGTCTGCAACCCAAAATAAAAGTATAGCTATACTTTTTTTTTGGGATGCCTACCTGTCAGCAGACTATACTTTTTCTTCAAACGGCCCACCATTCAGTGGAATGCATTCTTTCTGTACACCAAAAAGATTCAAGAGGGTTAGTAGCTTAGTGGTTAGACATTGGCTTGTCAATCCTGTAGTCCAGTGTTCAAATCCCATGTGCAATAGTTTTTTTTTAAATTCCTTTTTTCTGCTGCTGAATGGTTGGCAGCCTATAAAAAAAGAATAAGGGTCAGCAGTCTATACACTTCCATTTTTATTTGGCAGTGAAGTTTACACTCTAAAGGAATTGATTACAAAAAAATGGTTGAAACATTAGTCAAGTAAGACATTAGTAGAAAGTGACTAAGCTAAGCTCAATTGAAAGTAATTTGTATTATTTTTACACCTCATAATTTGAAAACTCTTCAGTTTCTTCCTAATTTGATTTTTTCCATTTTATATAGATGGGTCTGATGCTATTGATATTTAATTGAATAATCATTATGATTGTCTATCAGGTGTATAAATTCATATTTGAGTATAGAAAATGATTGACTAAACTTATTATTGTGTCCAGTATCATTTTTGTGGTACCCAATTATTATTCAACCAAATTTCTGTTAATTTTTCATAACAAAGAAATTTTTGATTCACAGAGTAACTCTTTAGCTGATTTTAGACCTGAAATTTTCTATGAACCCATTCAAGTATCATTGTTTTCTGAGTTGGTGTCATTATGGAGGATATTATTGTGTTTTTTCTGCTTGATAGAGAGGTGGCAATGAAAAGATCAGTATTTCTACCTATATAAAAATTGGACAAAGCCTCCAAATTTGTACAAAAATGTTTCTCTTGTTGAAACTCTTTAGGATCCATTTTTTAGGTGAATTCAGAAGTGAATCAATAAACAGAAAGTGAAATTTTACCTTTTCCAATAAATCAAAATTTCAAATTATTATGTACTCAAAAGTTTATGTGGCCAACAAGTATAAAATTTATGTTTTACTGAGAAAGTTCAACAGAAATGCAAATTGTATATTGTTTGTGAAGTTTGATGCTGTCTACTATGAAATAATTGAAACTCAATTTAATTATTAAAATATCCACTTTATGAATTACCTCAAATTGATGGCAATCAAAACTCCAATTTTCCAACCTATGGGATAACTAGAGGTTATCAATTTGTTGTCAATATTGAGAATTAGTGTTTTATTTGTTCTAATTAGAAAAACATACATTTTGTTCTATGCTAAGAACAAAGAAAGAAAGTTAATAATAACAGCAATAACAATAATAAAAACAGTTGAATATATATCAAAGACTGGAATCTTTGGCATGATAATACACTACTCACTGTTTTACCAGTTACCAAACCGATTTTTTACACCTCCACACATGTTTTGCTAACTATGCTAGCATCTTCAGGAGAAGATTAAAACTGACAGTTGAATATACATAATATACATATATAGTACTATAGTACACAGGTTAAGTAGTACAAGGATTGCACATGATGAAGACATATGAATTAGAATACCCATAACTTATATGTATTAATATTAATGAACAACAAGAAAAAGAATAAGGATGGAAGTGTTGGTTTTTATTTATTCATTTACAATCCGTTTTTTCAATTCCGTTTGGAATTTATGAAAGGGGTGATTTTTCATCTGTCCTGGCAATTCATTATGATATTTTTTTTACCTTTATTATGGATGGACTTTATTCCCTGTTTGGATCTGATAGATGGGATGTAAATATTGGTACAGTTTCTTGTAGAGTGTGAGTGAACATCTTGAGTTGATCTAAATAGTGTGATCTTGTGTTTTCTTTAATTTAATATTGCATGAATGTAGATGCTGGTTTCAAAGTAGTAGATATTGTCTACTGAGAGAAGACCTCTTGGAGAGTGAAGTTCAGTGGTTGGAGTTAGAGGAGGTAGGGAGTAGATATTTTTGTTCTACCAAATCTTCTCATCCCTAGAATATAACAGAATATACCTATCAAATGAATTGGATTACCCAAAAAGGGGAGTGTAAAGGACATGAATGGGGCTAGTTTTTTCACTCCTGGAATGTATTTTAAGAAATTATGGGGTAAACATTCTGAAAGTACCTGGAACTACCAAGTGGTAGTAGGAAGGGGAATTTTAGTGAAGAAGTCAAACTATACAAAATTAAAGCTGGTAATATGTCCTATAAGATTTTAGCAGCTGATATTGATTCTATCATCCATACAGTATATACATTATACATCCATGCAACTTTTCACAAAATGCAATTGTTTCTCATAATTTCCTCAAACATTCTTCAGTATCACAGCAAATTCCTTAGAAAAAACATATGTAATTGCAATACTTTCAAAATAGGATATCATTTGATATGTTATCTTCAATTGATTGAATTTACAACAATTCGAAATTTCCTAGAAAATCTCAAGGGTTTTGCTGCACTTTTGAAAAAATATGTGTCAAAAACTTGCAATACCTTGAAAACTATAAACAATATGAAGAATATTGGTAGATGTGATCTTGTGGGACATATCACCAGCTTAAATATTGTATTGATAGACTTTTTTGTTTAAACACATCCATTAAAAAATATGGCAAAATAACCAAGAATCATATTCCATATCTTCTTCATTGACTGAGCGATTATTTTTGAGTAAATGCAAATTCTGAATAAACCATACTGATAATAGTTGTATTTATGTATTCAGGCCATGAAACGTTAGCTACGACCATGAAACATACAACATTTTTTGCAAATCATATAATTTTCGTTTTAGATAATTTGATGAAGGTACCCATTAGTTGTGTTCAGGGTTATTGAATCAATTCTCATTATTTACTGAAATGAATAAACGAAAATTAGGTTCCGCCATCTGTTCTTTGCATGATCCAGGGTTGAAAAAAGTCCTTAAACTCTGTTAGGGTGTATCCCAATTTTTCTATTTGATGTAATGAAACCTCGTATGTATTTAAACATATAATGAAAATAATGGACTGTATAACATGAAAAATGAAATCAAGAATAGTGACAGTTTTTTTTTTATTTTAATGACGGCAAAAGTCAATCAAAATTGTTGATCACTATCGTCGTCTCTTGTCCGTCGCTAACTTCTGATATGCATAGCAAACTGCAAAATTTCTCAACTTATCATCTACTGGGTCTTCGTTATCCCTCGCAGAGAGTATGATATATGAACATATTATGCCGGCCCCCTTGAAAGACGTCATGACTTTCAAAAATGTTAAATTCACTGCGTATCAATAGGTAAGATACACAGTTTAGATAAGGCCCGCTTGAATACCCCTTTGCTGGTTTTTATCACTGCCACACGCGCAACATTGTCATCACCAGAACATAATTCTAAAACTCTGGCTAGTTGCCATTTAAGTGGTGGCAAATTGTCTTCCTTCACTATCACCATGTTCCCAGGTAATACTTGATCAGTGGATGACTGCCATTTATTTCTTTGTTGCAATAGGCTTAGGTATTCACGTGACCATCTGGTCCAAAAATGTTGAACCAATTGCGTCATATGCTGGTAACGATTCAAACGCCCAGGATTGAAGTCTTTAAGGTCGGCTTCAGGCAAGGCTGTAATCGGCGTACCGATTAGAAAATGACCAGGAGTGAGTGCATTCAGATCAGATGGATCCTCAGTTAATTGTGTTAATGGACGAGAATTCATGCATGCCTCAACCTGCGTCATTATAGTGTATAGTTCCTCAAATGTCAATATTAAGTTTCCTACAACTCGATTCAAATGATATTTGGCTACTCTTACCCCAGACTCCCAAAGCCCCCCGAAATGTGGTGAACGAGGTGGGATAAAATGCCAATTGATCGATTGTCCCGTGAAAAATTCTTGAAATTTTGTCTGATGAGTTTGCTCGTTCAAAAATTCATATAATGGTTTGATTACATTATTCGCGCCAACAAAATTCGTAGCATTATCTGAATACATATTTTTAGGCAAACCGTGCCTTGATATGAACCTTTTGAAACAATTTAAGAAACCTTCAGTAGATAGATCCCCGACCAACTCCAAATGACAAGCCTTTGTAGCGAAGCAGATGAATATGCACATGTACCCCTTAATAACTTTATGTCCTCTTAATTTGCTTGCCTTGACCTCAAATGGTCCTGCATAATCTAAGCCACAATTTGAAAATGCTCGAGCTGGTGTCACACGATTTGTTGGTAATTGTCCCATGATATGTTGGTACTCTTTAGGTTTGTTTCTGAAACAAATTACACATTTGCGCAAAATACCCCGGATAGTATTTCTTCCCCCTACTGGCCAATACCTCAACCGTATTATTGATAATAAAGCCTGAGCGCCAGAATGTAAATGTTTTAAGTGTTCATGAATTATCAATAGTTTGGTGAATGTATGGTCCTTTCCCAAAATAATCTGATGTCGTTGTCCATAACAGATATCTGCCTTGTTCAGTCTGCCTCCCACCCTCAATATTCCTTCTGCATCAATAAATGGATTGAGCATTATTAATTTAGAAGATACTTGGATTTGTTTTGATTGACGAAGTGCATGAATTTCTGAATGGAAACATTGCGATTGTGCCAACTTGATTAAACATGACAAAGAGTTTTCAAGTTCACTCACCGTGAGTGCCCCCATGTTATGTGTTCTGCCTAATGTGTTTGTCCTAAACCTCATACAGTAAGCGACAACCCTCAATAACCTAGTAAATGTTGAATATTTATCGAATAATTCGAAAGACATATTTGACAAAAATATTTGTTTAACGGTTTTCTTATCTGGAAGGTCAGAAGCAATAGAAAACTTTGGATTTGGCCAAATGTTTTGATCCGTTGCAAGCCAACTTGGACCCTTCCACCATAGGTTACATTCAATAAGTTGTTCTGGTTTCATGCCTCTTGATATTACGTCAGCCGGGTTATCTTGAGATTTTATATGGTTCCATTGATGTCCTTTAGTGAGTCGTTGGATTTCGCTCACTCTATTGGCTACAAAAGTTTTATATTCGCTAGGTTCTCCTGCAAGCCATGATAATACTATAGTTGAATCACACCAGTACCAAATCGAATCAATGTTCATGTCCAATGATTTTGTAACCACCCTTGTCAATTTAGCCATAAGCAAAGCACCACATAATTCCAATCTTGGTAATGTGATTGTCTTCAACGGTGCCACACGTGATTTAGCACATAATAGTTGAATATCGGGAACGTTCCCGTCATCTGTTGATCTAACGTAAATGCATGTTCCGTATGCAGTTTCTGATGCATCGGCAAAACAATGCAATTGTATATTATTTGAATTAGAACTCATAGCATGTCGCGGAACTTCAATGCTATTGAGCTGTCCAATTCCCATGTTGAAACTTGACCAGGCTGTATGTAAGTCCAAAGGAACTGTTTCGTCCCAATTTAGCTTCAATTGCCACAATTGTTGTAATATTCGCTTAGCCTGTATGATAGAAGGTCCTATTAGCCCAAGTGGATCAAACAATTGTGAGACAATTGACAGTATCGTCCGCTTTGTAACCCGTCGTGATTCATTTTGTTTTATGTCCACCTTGTAGTGCAGCTGATCCGAATTAGAGTTCCAAATAATTCCCAATGTTTTCGTTGTGCTTTCATCCGCTATGTAGTGTTCCACAGATTCCTCATTGGCCTTCATGTTTTCCAAAACATGACGACTGTTCGAAAGCCATTTCCTCAGACAAAATCTACCGCCCATTAGTACCTTGCTGATCTCTTGGTTGAGTTGTATAGCATCTTCTTCTGTATTAGCGCCAGTCAAAAGGTCGTCAACATAAAAATCTTTCATTATGGCTTCACTAGCTGTTGGGAATTTCTCGTGATTTTCAAGTCCCAGTTGATAAAGACATCGTACAGCCAAAAACGGCGCCGATGCTGTCCCATATGTGACTGTATTGAGCCTGTAGTGTTGAAGTGGTTGTTCTTTACCAGGTCTCCACAGTATCCGTTGTAGATCACGATGTTCTTCCTTGATTAAGATTTGTCTGTACATTTTGACAACATCTCCTACCAACACAATGGCATGTTTCCTGAATCTTACTAGGATGGAAAAAAGATCCTGTTGAATCTTAGGGCCTACCATTAATTTATTGTTGAGCGACACATGTGTGTCCGTTTCTGCAGAGGCATCGAATACTACCCTGAGTTTCGTAGTTGTTGAGGATTCCCTCACCACACCATGATGGGGTAGATAATAAGTCACTAATGGTGCTTCCACAATTTCGTTCTGAGCCTCAATCCGAGACATGTGCCCTAACCTCTCGTATTCTTCCATGAAATCTTTATATTGTCGCTGAAACTCCGGATTCTTCTCCAATTTCCTCTCTAGAGCGTAAAATCTCTTTTGTGCCATGTTCAACGAATCTCCCAATTCAGTTATATCACCCTTGATTGGTAAGCTCAAAATGAATCTACCGTCCTTGTCCCTTGTAGCAGTGTTTTTGAAAATGTCCTCACACATTGTTTGTTCCCTTGTCAATATCGGCTCCGATTCACATTCCTCAATGTGCCAAAACCTTTCCAATTGCTCTTGAATATCTGACACTATTGCGGTATTGCAAACCTTGGCCCGATTTGTCATATCCGATTTGTTCCTATTCAAAGTGGTTACTGTACCTGAAATTACCCAACCCAATTTGGTTTTCTGCATTACCGGTTGACCTTTACCCAATTTTACTTGTCCAACACACAACAAATCCCAAAATATTTCAGCACCTATCAATAAATCTATGTTACCAGATATGTTAAACTGACTGTCTGCTAATTTAAGATTATCTGGAATGCGAAAACTATCTTTCTGTAGTGAAATCGATGGTAAAGTTTGAGTGATCTCATCTAAAATCAAGAATGATGTTTTTGTCTTGAACTCATCAACTCTAGAACAAATTGTAGCACTTATAACCCCAGAAATGTTTGAAACTGATTGATTTATTCCAATGATTGGTATTTTGATATTTTGGCATGGAAGTTTCAATATTTCATTCATTCTTCTAGAAATAAAATTCGATTGTGACCCCGAGTCCAATAAAGCTCTACATTCATGTTTGTTACCAAAATGATCCAATATGAAAACTAGTGCTGTTGACAGAAGTATTTCCCTAGATAATTCTTCCCTAGTTGTTGTGTTAGATAATAATGCTGTATTTGCTGATCTAGCACTTACCTTGTTGCTGGATGCTATATTTGAGCTGCCAGCGCCCTCTGTGATATTTGTTTGGTTCGAATTGACTGTACTATGATTCGTATGTGAAGATTGTTCCAGAATAACCCGAGTTTGTTCTGTTCTACCCTCATGCAATAATGAATTATGTTTCTTTCCACAGTGCTTACAACCACGAGAAAAACAATGATTCACTCTGTGGTCGGTACCTAAACAGTTCCAACATAAATTCAGTTTTTGTACTTCAGCCCGTCTTGCTTCAGTTGTTAGCCCCAAAAATTGTTTACATTGATAAATGAAATGTTGATCCTTGCAAATTGCACAAGCTTGCCTTGTTGTTACGAATGACCTCGATACTGATTTGAACCCCCTGTATTTATTTGAGTTATCAAAGCGATTTTCAGTTGACACCTTGTTATTTGACGTTTTATTTGTATCTGTCGCCTCTAAAATTTGACAACGATGTGCCAAAAATTTCAAAAAATCATCTATTTTCGGAAAAGTACTCGTATTTGTTTGTGCTTGCCATTCTCTTTTTGATGAAGGATCTAGTTTTTTGTCTAATATGAAAATTAATAGTGTGTCCCATGAATCTACTGGTTGTCCCAACGATTTGAGAGCCCTAATACTCTTCCTAGTTTCATCCAACATTTTTCTGAGTGAACTATGTGATTCCCTGGTTATGTTTTGAAAGTTGAACAATGTTTCAATATGACTCAATGTAATTATCTTCTTATTTTCAAATCTCTCTTTCAACAGATCCCATGCCACTACATAGTTATCGTCAGACACTTCTAATGAATGCAAAACATCTGCTGCGTCACCCTTTATTGCATTTTTCAAGTAATAAAATTTTTGAACTGATGTCAAATCTGAATTATCGTGGATTAAAGACTTGAAAATATCACAAAATTCAGGCCAATCCTTGTACCCACCACTAAAATATGGTATTTCCATTATTGGTAATTTTACATTTGTAATTGCACCACGATTTCCACCTGGAGCTGGTCGAGGTTCTTCTTTACTTAAATTACGAAAAGCTGACTTTGCAGCCCCAATTATTCTAAAATAGTTTTCCTCGAAATCTACCAATTCCTGATTTTGAACCGCAGACGCATCAGATTCTGCTATATCATTCTGTACACTATGAAACTGATCCCAAAGTTCTTCACATTTCTCTATTCGAGGACCTAACTGATCTGCTTTGTCAACTGTAAACTCATTTACAAATTCCCCAAATCTTATCAACTGTGATGTGAGGCTACTCCTCTTAGCCTTTAGTTTTGTTAAATTGCCTGTATTTGGTGCCATCTTAATCAAAATCGAAAACCTACCCCTAAATGACGCAAATTAAAGACATGCACTACAACAATGATAAATAGTTTATGCACTCACCCTGTAACAGCCCTTTTTGCCTCCCAAATGTCCAATGCCTGACCTTATTTTCCTTGTTTATTTTATGTTCCGATCACCACCAATGTTCAATGCAGCACCCTGTGTTGTGTCCAAGCCCCAATCCTGTGTATTTCTGCACTGCAGTTGTTGAAAATGTATTTCTCCACCTCCTAGTTTGTCTACAGCGATGGTACCCTGCCGTAGCCTTGTCGTTTGAACCTTCCTATCCAAGTCCTCCTATACGATTTTCCTTGTGCCCTTTGAGAATCTGATTTTCGTCGATGTAACACTCCGTAATTTATTAGGAATGATGTCCGCCTGATTTGATTATCCCTGCAGCCGCCGAAATCACTATTCAATGATTATTCCAGATCCGGTTCGAAATAGACCAATGTTAGGGTGTATCCCAATTTTTCTATTTGATGTAATGAAACCTCGTATGTATTTAAACATATAATGAAAATAATGGACTGTATAACATGAAAAATGAAATCAAGAATAGTGACAGTTTTTTTTTTATTTTAATGACGGCAAAAGTCAATCAAAATTGTTGATCACTATCGTCGTCTCTTGTCCGTCGCTAACTTCTGATATGCATAGCAAACTGCAAAATTTCTCAACTTATCATCTACTGGGTCTTCGTTATCCCTCGCAGAGAGTATGATATATGAACATATCAAACTCTTAAGGTCCACATTTAGAAAGAAATGAGAAAAAAATAATTTTGTGGAAAAACAATGTTCCAATGGTTGTTGAAACAACTTATTATTGAATTGAAAGTGTTCATTTTTTTCTTACAACAAGAAAGTCATTGTTCCTGTTCTGGAACTAGGGTTCACAAAGTAACTCTTTATTTCCCCCCACCCTTTCCTACAAACTGATTCTGATACTAATTTGTGTTTTTTTATCCCTTGGAGCGCAAGAAAGAGAATCTCTGCTATAATGTTCGAAAAACATCATGTGTACCTTAGGGAGGATAGAGAGAGAAGGTAGGTATTGGATTTTTTTCCGAACTTTCCGGGTTTATAAGTTCTTGATGGGAATATTTCCTTGCGCATGAAATTCTAAAGCTTTACTGGTATGGCAAACGATAGACAAACTATATTTGGTAAAGACGTTCCACATATTTCAAGAATGACGACGAGAGGATGTGCTAACTGACCTTGTCGAGTACGTCTGACTGATGTATAGATAGATAGATAGCTAGCTTTATTCAAAGAAGTGTACTCATACATTTACAATACATAAATACAATTAAATGAACTGGCGTCAAATGATATGATGTTTGTTAACAAACGAACATCTGAGAAAGAAGAAGGTACTGAAGTCACTATTAAAAAACGAACATGTTAAAAAATACATACTTAATGAGTAAAATAAAGACATTTGATTGATATACAAAACATTAAAATACACTAGAAAAAAAACGGACAGATTGATATTACATTGTTAGCAAATAAAATAGATATACATAATGATAATAACAATAGCTAAAAATGAATGAATGAAACAAGTGACTGACTGACACTGAATTGAAATATACTTTAACCAAGAAATGCATCTATGGTATATGGTTCTGTTTCTATTTATATATGTATACAGCGTGTCTCATTTCAAAAGCCCCCCCCCCCCTCTATATCTCAGCTATCAGTCGTGCGATCTTTACCAAATTTGTATCGGTATGAATAATCATCAATATGACCAGTTCTTCAAAGACAAGCATCAATTTAAATAGTGCCGTGCATTTTTATTGAAATGAATAGGGGTCAGTTTTTTATTAAATTAGGCATTTTTTCACAGGAAAACTGACCTCATAATATTATTCTACATGGTTTCAAACCCATATATGTGGATTTTCTTGAGATGCCTGTAAAGGGTTTCAGAAAAACAGGCACATTCAAACAGCATTTTTGCGAACGTAATAATTATTTATTCGGAAACGGTGAGTTCAACATAAAAAAGTATAACTCGTTTTTCCTTCCAAATCATGATTTTCCACCTACCGGAGCCATTGAACGTTCCAAAGTTCGTAGTTGATTTAAAGTGGCTATTTATTCGAGACTGAAAATGAAAAAAATTAAGCCAATCCTGTTAATTCGGAATTAGGTGATTTTTAGCATATGGTGGTTTGAAGGCATGAGGAACAATAATGAGGTTAGATTTCCTGTAAAAAAATGCCTAATATGATTTTATGAAAAATCGACCCCTTTTTAGTTCTATAAAAACGCACGACACTGTCCAAAATAACGTACATCTCTGTAAAACTGATCATATTGATGGTTATTCATACCACTAATTCATGACTAATAACTGAGATATAGAGGGGGACCGTTTCAAGTGAGACACGCTGTATATCCCTATTATAAACAATAATGTTTCTTGGGGTGATAAAGACAATCAATTTTGCTAGTGATAGAATGATAGCAGAGATTTCTGAAGAATATTTCCCTTGGAAGTATCTATCTACTCAATTACAGACGATGCTCTTCGTGTCACAGATTTCAGTCGTTCGCTTGAATTATTTAAAAGTATGGTAACGAAACAAATGCTTCAAATCCAGAATTTCTGATTCATGTTTGGTGTCAATATATGTAATTGAATCGTTTCGATTTAATTTTAGTGATCCTCCTGCTGTGCATACTTGTCTCTTTCCTTCTCTTCCCTCTACTTTTCCTCTCTTACTCTTCTTCTTAACTCTTCATATACTATACTAATGCTCTTAGGTTCTCTAACCGTTAGATTTATAGTTTCTTGTTAGGTTTAGGTCTGACCAGAATGGAAGAACAGTTTCAATCTACTTGGTAGAATTTAACTGAACTCTGTCCAATTATTCTCAACATTAAGTATGCTAAACCTTCAACCTTATACTTGTCATTGGTTTTTGGGGAATTATAAACGTATTGTTATTATTATTATATGAGATTTTTGTATTTCAACCTTTATGGTCCTCAATTAAGCAAACATCCAAGATATCATTTATTGCTAAATGTTTGTCAATAATTAAGGATTTTTAAGCGCATATTACTAATTTTAGAATAAAAATTATTTACGTTTGTAGAAAAAAAGTTATTTCCAACTCGTGTGCGAAATACTCTGGTGATCTCGACTATTTTTTTACCTCTGCTGCTGCTGCGCCAGTTCGCGATCACCAAAGTAGAAATATGCGCACTAGATACAAGAATAATTATTGAGTGACTATTTCGATTACTCTGTATTTTCAGAACGAGAAGAATATTTTGATTGATGAGGAAATAAATATAGGAGAATTGAAACTTCTTGTGCAGAATCTGTATATACTTATATTCAAAGACTTTTGTGAAGACTTGATACGTCTGTAGTTCGAAGAGACGCGTCTAGCTAGACCAGCGAATCTTTCTAACATCAAGGTCAAGTGACGTCACCCACAACACATGATATGTCTTCCTTCATTATATTGAGAAAACACTACTACTACGAGTAAAGCGATAGCTTAGTGGTCTATGTATCTAACTTCCACGTTGGTGACTGGGGTTCAATCCCTGCGAGGCGTCATTTTTTTGAAGTTTTTTCCACTCAATTTCTCAAAAATATACTGTTCAGGTAAAAGGTTCATTTAGGACAAGTTGAGTTGAAAGTTATTTTCCTTTTCCATGCAGAAGATATATTTTCCTTAGTCATATTACCTAACTAAACACGAATAACCTTCTGATAACCTTGAGGTTTGATAGATTCGCTGGTCTTTCTAGACGCTTGTGCTCGTGATTGATGAAAGTGGGCGATGTTATTAAGCTCTTTTGTAAATTTTACGACAGCGCACCCGCTGAAAGGTGTCTTCTGTCCTAACAATCTCATCTAAAAACCTTCGTTTTTTCTCGGTTTCAGTCGACAAGATGACACACATGGTCGGCTCGTACGCCCCCAAAACCGAAATCCAGTCGTACACGACCCCTGCCGAGGACGCCCCCTCAGGCTTACTCGCAAGGGGTAGTTACACGGTGAGCTCGCTATTCACCGACGATGACAAGAACGAGCACCTCAAGTGGGAGTGGACGTTCGAAATCAAGAAAGACTGGAAGGACTAGGTGAGTTGCTGTATTATTGTATACTGGGTGTATATCTTGGTTGATCGACAATTACAGGAATGCTCTGTATTTCGTCGGGCACGATAATATACTTTGTATGTGCTACTGCCAAGTCAACCTGAAGATTTACTTCACATTCACCAACAACTGTCATATTCGTTAGAGTCCAAGTAACACCTAATTCACGAGCAATACTTTCCTTGAGTATAACCGCACCACTGCCGGTATCCACGTATGCTCTGTCTGGTTGAGAAATTATAATACAGTCGATGAACTAACAATCATGACTACATAGATTCGGGTTTCTTTGTCGTTACAGTAGTTGTAACAAACGTTTTTCCTGTTCGAATATGTTCCCTTCGTTTACGTTTGCAAGAGTCATTCCTATGCCCCAGTCGTTTACAGAGGCTGCATTCAATTTTTGGTTTGACACAATGCCTAGAGACATGTCCTTTTCCGTTACAATTGTAACACCGGATGTCATTTCTAGGGCGTTTATTATCCGTGGCCGGCTTGATTATAGAAAAATGAGTATTGTCTCTCGAACGGTAATTTCTATGGTTCTCCTTTTGGTTGCTTTGGACTGTACATAAATACTCCTTATGCTTCTGGTGTATGAAATCTACTAGCTCTTGCACCCGTTATTCAGTCCATCAATTATGCAAGATATTCCACATCAATTTATTAGCTGCATTTTGCAAAAATAATACTCTGTCATGGATTCGTTTGGGGACTTATCTATCTAAAAGTTTGCATAACAGACATGCATAATCTTGATGTTCTGGGAAAGTTTTATTCATGACATTCTTCCATCCATGCCAGTTAGAATAATGAGAATTTAAAGTTTCATACCACTTCTTCACGTATCCTGCAAGCCGTGCCTGCATATTATAAATCATCGTTTTCTCACTCCAGTTATGTATTTCAGCTAACTGCTCGATTTATTCCAACCACTTTTTCACACTCAGAGTAGGAGTTTCCGGTGGAAACAAAGGGATACAATCCGCATTCGCTGGAGTTCGGAAATTATTCTTATCCTGTGTCTGACTCAGTTTCCGACGCAAATCTCTCTTCCTTTTGTAAACATAGTTGCCACATTAGCAATTACATTTTCCAGGAATTATATTACTAGAGAAAAAGTAAATTGGTTTATTGAAACAATTAGTCGACAAAATCATAACATAACAAACCAAATGATATGAAAAGCGTTCTGTTAGATACCTGCATCACAGTTTATCTTAGCCAATCTTGAAAAGTATGGAATATTTCGAAGTTCAGAGTAGATTAAATCTGATCAGCACTGAATTACCAATCAACCTAATCATCTCTACTACATACTAATTTCGAATCATGGCATTCCTTGCACCATCTTGCACATAAGATAAATTCAAGGATTTCATGGAGACCTGGCAACAGCGCTGTGCTTCCCAGCCGACACAAAATCTAACCAATCAAATTGCAAGGAGACACTGATGACATCATAGCTCAGTAGCGTTTGAATCCACAGGTATTGAAATAACATTTTCAATATTGAATAATTCATTTGTTGTTCGATTTTCTCGAATAATATTGGGTCAGGATAACGTTTTAGTTTTCTTCATAATATTATACGAAAAAGGGTCAAAGTTTACGATACTGGAAAGGCGCATTATGAAATATGGACATAAGACAGCAGACTTGAACTGTTTACGTCACCAGCAGGAAGATTATTGATTTTTTTCGTTTCAGATTCCTTATCTCATGCTCGTCAACTCCCAAGTATTAAGCTGCCTCAAACCCTTAAAGTTAGTAGTCTTTTTGAAACCCGTTTACAAAAAAATTTTTGGAAAATTTTGCTGATTGTAGAAATCGGTATTGCCTTAAACATTATTGTATATTTGTATTTGTACATGCACATTATTGATTTGTATTTTATTCGGTGATTAATTATTTAAATTACATTGCATAAAGAGTAATTATTTTTAGGAAATATATCTGATAGAAATTGCATTTAAGAGCCACTCGAAATTGTTTTGGAATTACTTTCAGCAGTTTTTCGGGGTTGAAAAGCCAAACAGCCAGATTTGTTTTCATTGAAGCTATAAGAGGAGCGAACATTATTTTTGTTGAGTTTTTGGGGAGTATACTGATATTTTAATATTTAATAATAATAAATGTTTCTTTGTATCGACTTTTGAGATTTTTCCGCACGCTAGTAGAAAAAATAGTGTACCTAACCCGTGTGGAAAAGCATAACTTTTCGCACTTGTTAGTTTAACTACTATTTTGCACTTTTGCTTCAACTTATTGCGGTAAATCGGTAATTTGTTGATGAGGGTTGAGTAAAATCGAAACTCAAAAGTCGAAATCAAATGCATGGTGGTCCAGAATTGTTTCCGGATATTTCTATAGCTGATAGTAACTATCTTAGACTAACTAGCAATAGATAGTCCCTGCGATTCATTCATACAATCCTAAATGCCAAACAGATTAATGAATACAATTTCGAATGGTGGTTATAGATCTAATAAATCGCACTGAATGAGAGTATGTGCATTAATAAATCAATTCTCACGCATTGTCACATATTTATTCGCGAGATTCACGAAGTGGGCGACATCTAGGTTACATAATACGAACTTCAAACTGGGGGAAAACAAACTGTTGTCTATGGATAAAGTGCATAGACTACATTGCATTCAGCTTGCTGTTGCTGTAGTCAAACTTGTCAATGATATAAAGTGTTGGCACTGTTGGAAGTGATGATGGTCGAGTTGGTTAATTTTTTCACATTATCACATTTTTATTAGTTTAGTGAACAGTGAAGAGGTGAAGAATTTGAGATAGTTCAAACAATTCAAACTAATTATGGCGAGCAAATCAATTGACATATAAAAGAACAGCTACAACATGTTTACAATACCCAGATTGTCTTGCTTTGCAGGAGAAAATACAAATCCATTGTTCTACAGGAGTTCCTCTGGACCCCAACTTCAATTTTACTTCATGTGGGGAAGCCGAAGTTTGTAGACAAAATGCAAAAATGTGCCTTTTGTTGAAGTCTTCTGCCTCACACAAAATCACATGATTAGCACAGAGAACTGCTTCTCCTTCCACTACTGGTCGGCTTTTTCCATCTAAATAGAGCAAAATATCTACCAAACGAACATCTACAACAGGCGTTTTCGATCGAATATTGACAATTTATGTCAAGAAATTTAAAAACATCACTCTTATCAGTACACAGTACACAAGCTAATGGCACTAATGAGATTGAGTTTGTTTTCCCCCAGTTTTGACGTGGCTTTGACATGGAACGATGAAAACCGAGCGCCACCTGGTAACATTGATTTCCGCGAATACGCCATAGATATATATATATATATATATTATAAATATGCTTTTCATCAACAAAAGCAAGCCCTCAAACATTACTGCCACTGTACCAAATTTCTACGTACCTGTGAAATCTCAGGTTAGGATATTTGTAACTAAATTTTCTCTACAGATTTTACAGTGCCGAACCATATTTATTCACAAAATAGTCTGCTTTAAATCCATAATATTAAGTTATCTTATCCGCTACGCGTCGGGAGACAACACAACCTGGAGCTAAAATCTACTACTTTTTTCCTTTGTATACTGAATAACTATTATAGCAAAGAGTTATCTTGATTATGGATGTTTTATCAGCATCAAAAATGTCCAGACAATTCTGGACCACGTTTGAGTGAAAAATTCTTCTGAATTGTTGAAAACTGCAATTATGCGAAGTTGAAAAACACTTTTGAGTGGCTTGATGATTTCAAATGGGGGTTGATTGTTGGTGCTGATTCTTAGTATTTTCGCCTCATCGTCAGTAAAATTGAATCGTGCATAGGGTACCTATATTCTTACATACGCTGCGACTCACTTGGAAACAAAAATAGCTCATGAAATTCAAGTTTAAACTTTTTTACATAAAAACCAAGGTCTACTGCGTACATATTTCGGGAATTCAGAAGGTTATTTTTGGGGGCATTCGGAAAGGTATTACCCGCGTTTTCAAATGGTTCTTTTTCACTAGTATGATTTTTCATTACCTTCGAAAATGTAGTAGGCTGGCCTTGGATTTTATGCAAAAAAGTGCTACTCTTGTCCAGGCATACAGTTCTTGATAAAATGAAGACAAATTTGACAAACATTGGACATAGAAGACATTTCTAGTGGACCGTTTTCAAGTGGGTCACACTGAATGGAAATAAACCATGTTGAAAGTTGAAAATTTGAAGCTTTTTACTTTTTTATCGTTTCTACACCCTTGAAAACTAGACAAACAAAATTTTAGTTATCGAAATCCCAAATATCTAGAAAAAGTTATCGATCGTTGAGTAGCGATTTCGATTTTTTGCTCCATGTTATAATGCCTTTTATCTTGAAGATCATCCGACTAGTTGAGTGTTAAGGGCAAAACTGAAATTTGCATTTTGTCAATTTTTTTTCATTTTTGAAGAATTTAAGGGCAGAATTTGTTGTCTTACTTCATAAATAATGTTTTAAATAATGTTATACATCACCGAATTCATTGAAACTTGTGAAAAATCGTGTATGCGAAAATTCAAGATACTTGAGATTCAATTCGAACAAAATTTCGTTTGTCCGGGATTTGTCCAAGGGTGAAGAATACGTCAAAATATTGCTTGGTGCTAAATATTTTCCTGCCACTTTCCAAACGACTGTCAATTATAATATAACCATTCTAAATTTGTTGAAAAAAAACTTGTAGATGAACTTCTTTATGAGTACCAGTGACATATCCAGTCTATAATAATTAAGTTGACATAAAGAAGTTGAACTTCAATTGGTTAGTTTACTATCAGCATTCACATATTTCAGTCATATTAGAAAGATGATCCCGACAAAATTACTGAAAAAATTGACAGTAACGAGAATACAAGAGACTAAACCTCTTATTTGGAAAAAATGATAATTAATATTATTATTAGTAAGTACTTACATTTTCTGTCCTATCATTTTCTCATGTTATCTTGCCGCTATGATGTTCGGATCTATTTTATAACCATGCATAATATCCTGGAAATGGTCTTGTTACATTTGACGGGGTGATACATTTTTAAATGGCGAAACTTCAGGTTGATTCGGGTTGATTCTGTTTGCGAATAGCAATATGGTTGTAGAGAAGATATTGCTATCATAGCAAGATTCGAAAAAGTGGAATTCTAATATTGAAAAGGAATATTCTCAGATATATTATAAACATGAAAAAATGGATACATTTGAATAAATACATTGAGAATTCGCATTCTCTATGTGATGAAATTATTAATTCTTTCTCGGCATATTCAACAGAAAACAACTACTTTCCTGGCTATATGCCACGACGAACATTGAATTATATCAATTGAACATACACGATAGGAATTTGAGCATAAAATGAATATCGTCTGAAATTGAGAATTGACATTCTCTTCCAGAATCGGATGAATACTATGATGAATATAACGATATAAAAAATATATTACTTACCAAATTGGTATGAAAATTGGAATGTATGGGAGAAATATACTAGTATACATACTCTGTTCTTGTTGAGTCGTGAATTTATCAAAAATCATCCGTATCCATGATGTTTGGGATATATGCACATCTCTTTCACATAGGTTAGATGATTTTGATTCGAATAAAATTCATTTCGATTTTTGGCAATATGATCTGTCAATTTCAATGACATCTGTTCAGGTTATCTTGCTATCTCGGCAACATCAATTTTGTGCTTGCTATCTTATAACAAGGTAGTGGATTCTTTGTTTTTGCACTACAAATTCTTCCAACTGTATGAAAACTTTCAGTTGCCTGATGGATAGTTTATCAAGCTATTTTGCTAGAATATTTAAAAAAATCACGATTTTTTTCATCCGGCTTTTAGTTGTTTTCTCATTTCGGGGACATATTTGATGACTTGCACCAGTCGCACAACGACGACCAGATTCAGCAAATACAAAATCTCTCGATTTGAACAATATAATTTTGTAAAATGTCAGTGCAAATCGATACTTTACACTTAAATAATGAGTTGAAAACAGTGTTGTCAGCTCAAAAATTCTCAATTTTTCAACAATATTGCTATCACTTGAACTAATAACCAGTCTTGCAGTTATTCTGCAAACAGAATACAGAACTTCATAGCAATATTGTTATATGTTATGATCATAGCAATGTTATAACAAGATCCGAACAGAATCGACCCGAAATATAGTGTGTTATTTTTTGTAATCTTTTCGAAAATGTTGATTTTGAAACAAGTTGAGGTGGATTTATGCACACCGATTTTTCATTGATCTGTTGCTTTTATTAACTGTCCTTCATGTTCATTTTTATTTAAGGACTATGATACTGCAATTTTGAACTCTTCTTCTTGATCAAAACATGGTCCTCAGCGTACTTAGTCCGATGAAAATAGTTGTGTTCTAACATTCAGCGATCACATAATTACAATAGGAATCATTCATTCATATTGTTTTCAGAGACTAGTTTCAACATACGACTAGAATTTTCAGAATTTTCAACCACATTTTGGAAAAAGAAGAGGAAGAAATTCTTCTGGCGGAATCGCGCCTGCGCAAGTCACAGTTTGATTTGTATTTTTAAGTTATGGTTGAGTGGAAGAGCAGCTGTCGATTTATCGGCGAGTTGAACTCTGCCTTTTGTTCCATTCAGACAATAAAACCATTTATTATTATTATCATCATTATTATAAAAGTTCCTCATCTTTTATCGAATAGTTAATGAAAGAAAATTCAATTTAGGTGCATAAATTAATGAACGGAAATACCAAGTTTGAACTTATCAATGAAATCGTTAGTGATTGTGAAATTACAGATTAATGAAAAAGCGATGTGCATAAACCCGCCTTTAATATCGAACACAATATTTTATTTTCTGTCATTTGAACAAGTCATTTTTATTATTCTCTTTATAATATGAAATTATCAATCACTCATCAATAAGTACCCAAAAAAGTCTGAATATATGTTGCATTTTTAAGCGACACCACAGTGACCACAGCCTTTATTCAATTCAAATCATTTTGTCTACAACATGTACGAAAATTCAAATTCGATATTTTCTTTTGACGATTGAGGATGTCTGCGATAATAAAAATCGGATCCTAAGTTGATAATGTCAAATTCAAGCGCAAAAAAACGCACTAGTATTTTATATTAATTTATACTCATCAGCTTCATTAGGTTTATTTTGAGTGCAACCTGTACTATTCTTGATATCTATATTGATTGATGTTTTTCTGATGAAGTTTTCATACAAAAGTAGTGTTAGAATTTATATTTTTGTTCCTGATTTACATAAGTATACCTATCCTTATCTATGCAAGTTAGTTAGTTTGAGCTTGATGCTTTAACAGTGTATATTTGTATTTTTTGTGGTCAATAAACAATGTATTATCCACCAGAACCTGCTTGTATTTTTTTATCCCTTTTTGTGGTTTATATCAGTGTGTTTCTCTCGATTTTTCGAGATTTTTTATCTTCGTCTCTATGAATAAAAATAGTATTATTTCGATGTACTGTTATGCCTTTAAATCTCAGGGGGTGAGTAGTAAAAAAAGATGGAATAGAATTTTATTTACCCCTGAGTTTGGTTGATGAATTACCTAAGATTTATTAGGTGTTTTAAATCTTAAATGTATTGACAACAGAAAAAGTGTTTTTAGTGCCCAGTTTGATACCGTAGAAACTAGACACTGGTAGTTCAGCGGGACAAATGGGTGGGTACGTTAGGCTTAGTAAAATACTAAGTTTGATAGGGATGAATATGCTTTTAATCACAAATAAATTCTGAAATGACAAATAATGTGACAAAAGATACTATAGTTGGCTCAAAGACTTCCAAAGTAACTGAGTATCAATAGCAATAATGCCTGAACAGTGTACAATTATTGCAACAACAAGAAATATAAATTGACTGACTGAAATCAACTCTTCAGATCAGTGTAAAATAGTACAATCACTGCTCAAAATCAACTCTCTGAGACAGTATGATAATATATAGCTTATTAATCAACAAAATAACTCAGTAAATCAGTATCAATGAGACAAAAGAAATAATAAGGCCTATTTTACCGCAGTGCACTTTTGGTTTACAGGGGTATATTTTGTAGCTATACTGAGTGTCTATTAAATCAATGACATATGTTGCAATTATATTATGTTGAATGAAATTTAAAACTGATGAATTAAGGTTGGTGGTAGTTTATCCCAAGTAAAATACTATCCCTGATGGTGCATGGAACGAACTCACCAAATTATGAGCAGGTCCTGATGTACAGGGGGATCAGGTACGTGAAGTCAGGCAGCGTCAGGTGGTGTCTCCTGTGTGTCGCCTTTCAGCCACAAATAAGCAGGCCCCAAAAACGTGAATTAAAGCAGCGTAGCGTTGACTGCAGACGGCTACAAGACAGTCCCAGGTCTGGGCTGATGGGGCCCAAATCTCGAACGCGACGATCGGTAGGTGAGGAGGCTTTAGCCCGATAAAAGGAACCCTATGTGGAATGACGACAATCGTGCGTTATTTTTACCAACACAAGGAATGACAAGAAAATAGCAGCTGATGATTAAAAGAATATATAGTACCTTGGATGTTGTGTGGGTTCCAGAAGTGGTGATGTGGGTCGGCTCGGCCACGTGGATTTCAGCCACGAAGAATCCCTCTATAGAGGCAACAGGAATCCCATCATCCCAGCGATGATAATGGATATCCCAAATTTGAGATCTTTTCCTAATTAATCCCAACACTAAGTAATGGAAAATCGAATATTAGGCAAATTCGAAATTATTCAAGAAACAGATCTCACGGCTTACTTTTGTGACCAGGCTGGTAGACTGCTGCAGACAAAATGGTGCCTATGAAGATCGAAGGGGCTGTCCTTGCCACATCTCACCGGAAGATCACCCTTTTTTGTGTATCTTCCCCTATACTCCCACACACATCAATCACCGGACGATATAAAATTATAGGCGGGAGATATCCCCGCGAACACCCTGTACATGGCATTTCTACCTCACCATGGTAGTGAAAACTATGTCGATAATATCAAGAGAGGTGTCGAGACCATCAGAAAAGAAGGAATATCATTAAATCACCATTTATTTCAAGTCAGAATATATTATTGCCAGTTATTATTGTTTGGATTTGAAACTTCAAATATTCAAACGCGGTCATGCGCAACTGAGGATCATTGTAAACCTGAATAGTGGGGCGCAATACGTCATCATCTTCTTCCCGTGCGATGACCCTTTATCACCATGTAACATAACCCATAACGCCCATACTTACAAGGAATTAGTGCCAAATCAACAAACAGGTACATAATGGCGAAGATACAGAGTGCCAAATCATCATAACGAGATATGTGCTGATTGTGAGCCGTTAGAGCCCGTATTCGTGATGATAGCAAGGGAACTATGGGTCAATGTCCCATGATGACAATGTTGAAAATTCGAGAAGATGCATGCAGAGGTTCGCAAATAGTGGTCATCCGTCATTAGTGTCATTACCGTCAATAGAGACTAAACGTCATCAAGCTGACAGTGACATTTTCAATAATTACAATAATTACATAACAATGATATTTATTTTTAAATATAACGGCAACAATAATTACAAGAATGATACTCGAAATTCAAGATGAAATTTGGCGAAATACCTGTGGACTGAATCGGTCATGTGTGACAATTCCAGGAACCAACTACCTACCTACCAAAATTTGTAAACAAAACATTCTGACCAAGAGGTATGCAATAACGATAACTAGTAGGCTGAAAATCACAATATAATTCCTTATTTACAGCAAAAATTGAGTTAGAATCAATAACAACGAACAGAGAAATACCAATCGATAGCCAGCAGTAAACATCACAGATGAATTCAATTATGAACCAATGAAAAAGAGAGTGAAAAGTAGGTAAACAATAATGCATAGCTCTGTTTTCTGCAGTATTTTCGTAACGTCATGAACGAAGTGTAACACTCCCCCTCTACCCCGAAGAGATTTACCTGTAAATCTCAAATAAAACGAAAATACTGTCTGCTATGATATGGGTTCATATTGAATTCAGGAATGACCGTCCTCATCATCAGATGGCTGATCAGGTGGATGAGACTTGATGTCCTGAACGTGCCAAGTGCCTTTCGACTTGTTAGAGCTGTCTTCAATTTCATAGGTGACTGGAGAAAGCTTCCTTTTGATCACAAAAGGTCCATTGAAGTTTGGTGCAAACTTTGCTGTGAAGTGGTTCGTGGCATCCGACAGTGCGTGATTTTTCACATAAACTGATTCACCAACTGCAAAACTAACGGGCCTACGCCTGAGATTGTATCGAACTTTAGACTTTGAGTGTGCAGTGACCAGACGTTTTCGAACATCATCATAGATATTTTTAAATTCCTCCACAGCTCTTCTTGAGGTAGGCACGCTATCTGCTTCAACCAGAGGATGATCATAATCATTGCCACTAGACTTATGCTCACGTCCAAAATTGATAAAGAAAGGTGTTAACCCAGTAGCCTCATGAACGGAAGTTCTGATAGCACAGCCAACCTTTGGCAATAACTCAGCCCATGTTCTGTGATTTTCCTCCACATAGCATGACAGCATAGACTTTAAAACTCGATTCACCCTCTCAACTGGATTCGCTTGTGGATGGTACAATGGTGTAAATCTGATGTGGACATGATAATCCTGACACAACTTTTTGAAGAGATTAGATTGAAATTGTACCCCATTATCACAAATCAGAATTTGTGGACAACTAAACATCAAAAAGATATGTTCCTCAGTTATTCTAGTCACTGCTGCAGCTGTAGCCAATCTCAGAGGGAAAAATAAGGAAAATTTACTAAAAGTATCAGTAACCACATAGATGAACTTGTAACCTTCTTTTGTGCGAGGCAACGGTCCAACAAGATCTACAGAGATCATTTGCCAAGGAACAGTTGGCTCTGGGTGTTTTCCAAGCAAACCAGCTGGACGTTTCAATTCTGGCTTATGACGTATACAAGTCTGGCACCTCTTTACATAAGCAGCAACATCCGCTCGCATTTTAGGCCAAAAGTACCGTTGTTCCAACCTCTTATATGTCTTGAAAACGCCAGCATGACAAGCTACCAAGTTGTCATGGTTGTCACTGATAACTTTTTTCCGGCCTTCCTTTGGTATCACCTCCTTCCAATAATCCGCCGTGTCTCTCAGACCAGGATACGAACAGGAAACATATTTGTATAGTTTTCCATTGATAAAACGCCATTGTGGATAGTTTAATGGGCTATCTGAAACATGCTGAACCATTCGGAGATACCAGGGATCTGAAGATGGACTAGTAACATCAGAGACGTTGACAACACTGATTTCTGGTACAGCTCGCGACAATGCATCAGCTACCACGTTATCACGACCTTTACGATGGTAAATCTTGAAATTAAACTGTTGAAGGCGCAACAACCAACGTGCTATTCGACCCTTAGGTTCTCTTAGATTATGGAGCCATACTAAACTGTGATGATCAGTGATGACCGAGAATTCGTACCCCTCAAGATATGGTCGCAACTTCTCCACCGAAAACAGTACAGCCAGACATTCTCGCTCTACAGTGCTGTAATTTCGTTCCTGGCGAGTTAGTGATCGACTGACATAGCATATAACATGCTCTCCATCGTCAAAATTTTGCGACAGAACACCGCCTATACCGTATGCAGATGCATCAGTCTGGACTTGAAAAGGTCGACTAAAATCAGGACAGGTTAGTACCGGAGCTGAAGCCAATGCGTTTTTGATGCCTTGGAACGAAATTTGACAGTCATCTGACCAACACCACTTCTTTTTCTTAGAAAGAAGCGCAGTCATGGGAGCAACTAAGGTGGAAAAATTTGGTATGAACCTCCTATACCACGATGCAACACCCAGTACTCGACGAACCTCAGTGACATTTTTAGGGGGTGGGATGTTCAAAATTGACGAGACTTTTTCAGGATCGACATGGAGACCTTGACTATCTACAACATAACCTAAGTAACGTAGCTCAGGGCGACAAAAGAAACATTTCGATTCTGCGACAGTTAGTCCGGCCTTTTTGAAACGCTCAAATACCTCCTTCAGAGTTTTCAAGTGGTCTTCAAATGAAGATGAAACAATTATCACATCATCTAAATAATAAAAAACATTTGGTTCTAATTCTGGACCCAAAACTTTGTCAATTAGACGTTCAAATGTGGCTGGCGCATTACAAAGACCGAATGGCATTCTTTTAAAATGATAAAGTCCGCGACCTGGTATAGTGAAAGCTGTATAGTCCCTAGACTCGGGTGCAATCAATACTTGCCAGTAGGCAGATTTAATGTCCACAGAACTTAAATATTTTGCGCCTCGTAACTTGTCTAAAATTGAGGAAATGAAGGGGAGTGGGTACGCGTCTTTCTTGGTAACTCTATTAAGTTGGCGATAGTCAACACAGAATCGATATTCGCCTCCTTTCTTTGGCACTAACAAAACAGGACTTGACCAAGCTGAAGAAGAAGGTTCTATTACATCCAAATCCAACATCTCTTTAACTGCTTTATCAATATGTTCTTGCATTATTGGAGATACTCTATATGCCCTTTGCTTAATCGGCTCTGAATCTGTTATGATTTTATGCTGAATCAAAGAAGTACAACCCAATTTATCTCCTTGTTGTTCAAAGTAGGATTTAACAAGTTGATCCAATCGTGATTGCTCTTCATCACTCAAAACTTCCTTTGGAATTACTTTAGTGACAGAACTGATGGTATTGATGCACGAGGAAGGATTCGAAAATGACCAGCAGCCACGCTTCAAATCAGGAATTAAGTTCATTGCCAACCAAAAGTCAACACCCAGTATGATGGAGTGATTTAGCTCAGGAACAACCAAAATATCTAAAATCTTAACTTTATGTTCTAATTTTATCGGTACAGAAATGGAGCCTAATACAACGCAATTCTGATCATTGGCAACAACGCAAGAAGTGATATTTGACTTATTTAAATTGAGACCTAAACCTTTTAACACATCCCATCCAATTTTTCCCATAACTGTATTATTTGCCCCACTATCTAACAAAGCTTTGAATTCAATCTCAAAAATTTCAACTGATAAATATGGTCGATTATCACCTTCACAGTGTGACAAAATATACGAGAGTACTGGCAAAATTGTTTGAGAATCCCTATTTTGAAATGAGTCGACTACTAATTTATCAGAGCACATCACACGACTCCTTAACGGCTCTGTTGCCCGTTTCCCGAACAGTTAGGACAAGTTTTTACTGTGACTTCAGGCCTACCGCATTTAAAACAATGCAACTTTTTGGGTTGTGTACACCTATTCCTAATATGTCCTGACTGACCGCAGTTCCAACAGGTTGGACCTGAAGAGGGTCTAGTAGCGAGCGGAGTAGACTGAGTCGGGTTAGGCCCGGCTAGCTCAGTCGGTAGAGCATGAGACTCTTAATCTCAGGGTCGTGGGTTCGGGCCCCACGTTGGGCGCCACTGTTATGCCTTTAAATCTCAGGGGGTGAGTAGTAAAAAAAGATGGAATAGAATTTTATTTACCCCTGAGTTTGGTTGATGAATTACCTAAGATTTATTAGGTGTTTTAAATCTTAAATGTATTGACAACAGAAAAAGTGTTTTTAGTGCCCAGTTTGATACCGTAGAAACTAGACACTGGTAGTTCAGCGGGACAAATGGGTGGGTACGTTAGGCTTAGTAAAATACTAAGTTTGATAGGGATGAATATGCTTTTAATCACAAATAAATTCTGAAATGACAAATAATGTGACAAAAGATACTATAGTTGGCTCAAAGACTTCCAAAGTAACTGAGTATCAATAGCAATAATGCCTGAACAGTGTACAATTATTGCAACAACAAGAAATATAAATTGACTGACTGAAATCAACTCTTCAGATCAGTGTAAAATAGTACAATCACTGCTCAAAATCAACTCTCTGAGACAGTATGATAATATATAGCTTATTAATCAACAAAATAACTCAGTAAATCAGTATCAATGAGACAAAAGAAATAATAAGGCCTATTTTACCGCAGTGCACTTTTGGTTTACAGGGGTATATTTTGTAGCTATACTGAGTGTCTATTAAATCAATGACATATGTTGCAATTATATTATGTTGAATGAAATTTAAAACTGATGAATTAAGGTTGGTGGTAGTTTATCCCAAGTAAAATACTATCCCTGATGGTGCATGGAACGAACTCACCAAATTATGAGCAGGTCCTGATGTACAGGGGGATCAGGTACGTGAAGTCAGGCAGCGTCAGGTGGTGTCTCCTGTGTGTCGCCTTTCAGCCACAAATAAGCAGGCCCCAAAAACGTGAATTAAAGCAGCGTAGCGTTGACTGCAGACGGCTACAAGACAGTCCCAGGTCTGGGCTGATGGGGCCCAAATCTCGAACGCGACGATCGGTAGGTGAGGAGGCTTTAGCCCGATAAAAGGAACCCTATGTGGAATGACGACAATCGTGCGTTATTTTTACCAACACAAGGAATGACAAGAAAATAGCAGCTGATGATTAAAAGAATATATAGTACCTTGGATGTTGTGTGGGTTCCAGAAGTGGTGATGTGGGTCGGCTCGGCCACGTGGATTTCAGCCACGAAGAATCCCTCTATAGAGGCAACAGGAATCCCATCATCCCAGCGATGATAATGGATATCCCAAATTTGAGATCTTTTCCTAATTAATCCCAACACTAAGTAATGGAAAATCGAATATTAGGCAAATTCGAAATTATTCAAGAAACAGATCTCACGGCTTACTTTTGTGACCAGGCTGGTAGACTGCTGCAGACAAAATGGTGCCTATGAAGATCGAAGGGGCTGTCCTTGCCACATCTCACCGGAAGATCACCCTTTTTTGTGTATCTTCCCCTATACTCCCACACACATCAATCACCGGACGATATAAAATTATAGGCGGGAGATATCCCCGCGAACACCCTGTACATGGCATTTCTACCTCACCATGGTAGTGAAAACTATGTCGATAATATCAAGAGAGGTGTCGAGACCATCAGAAAAGAAGGAATATCATTAAATCACCATTTATTTCAAGTCAGAATATATTATTGCCAGTTATTATTGTTTGGATTTGAAACTTCAAATATTCAAACGCGGTCATGCGCAACTGAGGATCATTGTAAACCTGAATAGTGGGGCGCAATACGTCATCATCTTCTTCCCGTGCGATGACCCTTTATCACCATGTAACATAACCCATAACGCCCATACTTACAAGGAATTAGTGCCAAATCAACAAACAGGTACATAATGGCGAAGATACAGAGTGCCAAATCATCATAACGAGATATGTGCTGATTGTGAGCCGTTAGAGCCCGTATTCGTGATGATAGCAAGGGAACTATGGGTCAATGTCCCATGATGACAATGTTGAAAATTCGAGAAGATGCATGCAGAGGTTCGCAAATAGTGGTCATCCGTCATTAGTGTCATTACCGTCAATAGAGACTAAACGTCATCAAGCTGACAGTGACATTTTCAATAATTACAATAATTACATAACAATGATATTTATTTTTAAATATAACGGCAACAATAATTACAAGAATGATACTCGAAATTCAAGATGAAATTTGGCGAAATACCTGTGGACTGAATCGGTCATGTGTGACAATTCCAGGAACCAACTACCTACCTACCAAAATTTGTAAACAAAACATTCTGACCAAGAGGTATGCAATAACGATAACTAGTAGGCTGAAAATCACAATATAATTCCTTATTTACAGCAAAAATTGAGTTAGAATCAATAACAACGAACAGAGAAATACCAATCGATAGCCAGCAGTAAACATCACAGATGAATTCAATTATGAACCAATGAAAAAGAGAGTGAAAAGTAGGTAAACAATAATGCATAGCTCTGTTTTCTGCAGTATTTTCGTAACGTCATGAACGAAGTGTAACACTACTGTAGGAAAGACGAATCAGATGGTTTGCCCAAAAATGTCACTGAGCCTAAAATTTTCCTGTTTGAAAAATATATCTGAAAAATAAGACTAATTATGTTGAGTATCAAGCTCTGATGCTCAACTGTGCAGTATCGTGTTCCTCAGGGCTCTGTACTTGGACCCTTGCTTTTCATAATTTATTTGATAGATCAAAACACAAAAGTAAAGATATCAATATCGAAAATTATTTCTCATTTTTATGTGGAAAACAGGGCCGATTCGTTCCCGAAACGACAAAAGGTGAGGGAAATTTCACGTTTCTACAATATGCACCTGTAACATTTTTCAAACGAAGTGTCACTGAACTATCGATTGAATTTTCCTCTCAAGGTGGATTCATGCACAACCTAATTTAGCCTGAATTTTATGTAACCCCGAGCTGAAGAAATGAATCTTTCGTTGAAGGATTCAAAAGTTGGCTAACTTTTTCCTTAAATCTTGAAGCAAATGAGCTGTTGTTCAGGGTTATTCAAGTCAAAAAGGTATTACCAACCAACAAAATGTGGAAATAAAATTTAAGTTTAGCAAAAAATGCTCGAGAAGACCGAAAACAGCAGAAGAAGGAATTTTATCAAATTCAAATTCTCCTTTTTCTCCTTATTAAAGGATGCACTGCGAATCCTCTATGGATTATTGTTACAGCTGATGATATGGCTAATAAAGAAGCTCTATCAAAGCAGAAATGCTCTTAGATACCAATTTTTTTTCGAAAATAAACAACAGATGAACAGTTGGTTTCAATAGGCGGCTGAGTTTGAGATCGCAGCGCCAAAGTGGCAGGTTGTGAACTATATGAAAGTACAGTGTGTCCAGTTTTCGATGCTTTTGCCTGATATCTCAGTTATCTTTAGAGATAGAACCTTGCGGTTTTCGCGGTCCTGTACCACTTTTTTGTGAAACTCAAGATGGCCTAATCAGATTTTGCAAGACTGTTTCCGTTTATGAGATACAGGGCGATTTTGAAAATTTATACTTTTTGGACCCCCTCTATATCTACGAAGTTTCTCAACAAAAATGTCAAATCAAAATCTTATCGCATAGAGAATTTCACGCATAATCCAGTGGCGCACTTAAATTTTTTTTCGGGGTATGGTTTTGGAGATACGACAGTATTTATACGACTCAAACTTATGATTTTTCAAATGGAACACCCTGTATTTCATAAGCTCATTAAATTCCTTATTTTTTTGTCTGCAAAATGATATATAACGAATGAATATGAAATTTTCAAAATTGCTCAAAATCACTAAAATATTGAATTTTGATAGTTGGGTATGGATTTTTCTTATGAAACACGTTCCAATTGAAGAAATATTTCTTTAAATTTTTCCATGGAGAGGTCAAAACCAATATCAACCCTTATTAATTAACAAAACACCAAACTTGGGTACCTGATAGCAACAAATAAATAGCAATAAAAAGTTCATAATGTAGAATATGCACCTCATTGAATATTTACTAAAATAATTGTATTGCGGAATTATCCAGTAACTTCTTATTGACATATTCAAATTGATATCCATTTTCCCCAACATACAGTTGACAAATTTTCTCAATCTTAATACAGTGAGTGGCCCAACATACTTGAAGAACTTTGTGCAACAACAGAGGCAGTTTTCCAGGAATTACAAAGACATCTTTCAATGATTAATATGTATTGAGAAAGTTTGTGATGAAAAATGGACATCAATTTGAACAATTCAATTAATAAATCACTGAATAATTCCGAAATTCAATTGTTTTAGCAAATATTCAATCAGGTGCTTATTCTACATTATAAACTTTTCATTACTATAAATTTGTGGATATCAGGTATCTAAGTCTTGTGTATTATAAGATAATTAGTGTTGAAATTGTTATTTCCCCCTTCATGGAACAATCAAATGAACTATTCCTTCAATTGTAAATTTCTTATATTAAAATCCCTCGAAAAACCCATAGCCCACTATTAAAATTCAATGTCTTAGTGATTTTTCAACATTTTCGAAGGTGTTATATTCATACATCATATATCATTTCGAAGAGAAAAAAATAAGGAATTTAATGAGCCTATAAAATACAGGGTGTTCAATTTAAAAAATCATAACTTTGAGTCGTATTTTCAAAACCACACCCCGAAAAAAAAATTTTTGTGCGCCACTGGATTCTGCATAAAATTCTCTATGGGTTAAGATTTTGATTTGACATTTTCGCTGATTAACTTCGTAGATATAGAGGGGGTCCAAAAAGTATAAATTTTCAAAATCGCCCTGTATCTCATAAACGGAAACAGTCCTGCAAAATCTGATTAGGCCATCTTGAGTTTCACAAAAAAGTGGCACAGGACGGCGAAAACCGCAAGGTTCTATCTCCAAAGATAACTGAGATATCATGCAAAAGCATCGAAAACTGGACACACTGTACATTGTTTTGAAATGGTTCATATGCTTCGTTCAAAAAAGTGAGTTTCACTTCTTCAAATACAAATGCCCCAATTTTGCACAAATGAGGTAAACAATAGTTTGGTTTCTCGCAAATGTTTTTGACATTTGATCTTTTTTGACATGTTGTATAATGTTGTATGACTAGAGTTGATAATTGGATGGCCTCCAACTGGTGTCCTGGTGTGGAGACTAAATGTTTACATCACTAAAATATGAAAAATACAAATAAACCATACTTCTTGTTGATTTTAGGGAATAATAGTTATTTATGTATTAAGGGAATTATGAGGGCCTTAATTACCGATGGCAAAGTTTGCGTCCCGAGGGCCTCTGGCCCGAGGGACAGCAATTGCCAGAGGTTATTAAGGCTCTATAATTCCCGTGATACATAGATAATTTTATTTCTGACTGATTTCATTCATTAGATACCTTCCCGATTGGAAGTTAGACATGTTGTTCCGTATAGTATCAATGTCATCAGAACGTCAGATGATGATCTTGACTACCGCGAATAGGAGATTCCTTATTGCTACGTTATTGCGTGGTTGTTGCTATGCATTTCTTGTTTAATTTTAGCTAGAGGGAATTATAGCATCTATAACATCCCAAGGGAGTTATGACCCTCATTATAGATATCGTAACTATGACGATATAAGCTTATAATGTCACTGTCAGAAATAAAATCTGTTATTGAGTACAACGTGGGCATATGAATTGTCCAGTGATAGAGAGAAAAGGACCAGTAGTTGTGAAGATGCATGGCAAAATAAGATGAAATTTCGAACTTTTTCGTATAATATCGCGATTAATAGCGGTTTGTTCACATTTTAATTGTGAAATTCGTGTTTTTCAGAGGAAAATACGTGAGTACCACCAAAAAAAAATTTAAAAAAACATCGCATGATACGTGCACTTTTACCTTGAAATTTCAGAAACTTCTCAGTGAGATAAAAACCTCAATATCGGAAACTCCCTAATTACTTACTTGACCTCCAGAAATAAGAACACATACATCATTACCTCAATTCAAAAACTAGGAATATTTTTGGTGGGCACACTATCACTTATAAAATCGATCACTAGATTATTCCTTACACTGTTTCACTGGCTTTCAACAAAATTTCATATTAATATTACATCAATTATCTCTTGAATACCAAACACGTTCACTTCGTTGCATTCACAGGCTGTATATTGTGTATGCACAGAATAGAGATAATTAGCGTAAGCGTATATCTATTCTGTGATGGAAGTAAAATATGGTGTAATTACTGATGCGCTTTTGTTTCAGAAATTTTACTTGACCTCTCGAGAGCAATGGTTCTGTTGATCTTCTAATAGATGGCGACATTGCACAATTATGACTTTTGTCAGTTTTGGAATTGTCGCAGATTTTTCGAATTCAGAGTTGTTTAATCCCACTGTTAATGGCATTTGCCATTTTATTTCCACTCGTCACAGCAGCATCACCATCTAGCGGGAAAATGTAGAATCAACGTCTCGCTCGTTGTGACGTAGAGAAATCATAGTAGGCCGGTCGAGTGATTTTTCTGAAATGTTCAATACGTAATAATGGCCGAATGCGCGCACCATATCTTACTTCCATCATTCTGTGGTGTATGTGCATAATGGCCGGCGAGAGACTTTCGGACAGTGTTGCCAGTGTGGTTCAGCTCGATTTTGTTAATACAAATGAATAATAATTTATGTATAAAGAAACACGTTACATAATTTTATAACATTGTATTAAGTTATGCCCTAAGTTACACTCTGCTTTCTTTTTAAATTTTTATCTGATAAGGCACTTTTCTCTCTTTCTAATCTCATGTTTCGCTTCATGGCTTTATTTTCAATGTCTTCATAGTGTTCAGCAAACATCAGCTTCAGAGCTGGTCGTAAATGTGGGACTAGAACTAGATCATTCATATTAACCTGCAAAAAACAAAAGTCTAAAAGTTACAGTAGTTTATGAGGTATCTGTCAAAGTCAAAATCACCCAAATGTTTTCCTATTTTACCATAGTGGAAGGAGAAGATGGTGTGTCTACGCGCATATTATGTGACGTCATCTGGGATACCAATATCAGCTGCTAGTCACAGACAGATACCGTTGCCATGGGCGTGCGCAATGAATTCAATCATGTTTTTTGAAATTTCTATGAGTTTATCGATCTGTTTAGAAATAATTCAATTTTGAAGTCAATAGTCATAAACACGAACATATAACCAGACAAATAGATATGTTAACTCTCTTCAAAATCAAATCAGATATGGGTAAAAGATCTATTTTATACAATGGAACAATTCTCTATAATGAATTACCTGCCAGACTAAAGAAAAAATTAAGTGTTGAAAAATTCAAAAAAGAACTGAAAAAATACTTATGTCTTTGATTCTCTTCATGTCATCCTGAATCAATTCAAGAAATTATATTCAACAGTCTCTAGAAGAAACAACATTATATGTATTATGTATATGATTTAAAAATGATTATCTGATTATCTTATTTTTGTTTTTTTAGTTGCTCTTTCATAATTTTTCCTGCTATAAACATATATGTTTCTTGGGAATAATAAAGATAATAAAATATAAACAAGTACCTATTCCTTCGATTTTACTATTTCATTGATTCTGGAAATTGTGATCTTGAGGTAATTCGCAATCGTAAATAGCAAAAACATACGAATCATGCATTGCCAATCCCATCTGAATGATCCACTACTCACTACTGTGTCGATTCTGACAGATTTAAATTCAGCAGTTAACGACGTTGACGTTGCTTCTGCTCCGACATCGACAACAGAACAGGAGTATCAATTTTTGCCGTTTTGTTATTCAAATCTTTGCTGCAATTTATATTTTGTGAGAAATTGAGAGTTTTGAATTCATTTTCAATTATTTCTGACTTGATATAGGACGGAAGATGTTCTGTAGGAATGGCATCTTGTTTCAAATATTTGTGATTTTTTGGAGGTGTAAATCAAGAACCGTACTTTCACAGTTGTTTGGGAACATTTTGCATGGAAATGTTTTGAAGAAATATGTACTGTAATATGAATGTGATGATAATATGATAGGTGAATACTTTTGAATGAGGATATAAAGAATATAAGGTAGGTACCATTATTTGAGTTTATTTTCTGTCGGCACCAAGCTCCTATCGTTTCATCAGGTCTCCATTCTTGGAGGAGCAGAAAAATGCAATATCTCTGCCTTTTGTATGTTAGTTGCAATTTCCATAACCAGAAACGAAACAAGTGAGCATTTCGAAATTATTTCATTCAATTTCAGTACTTATATAATATCTGAAGTTCGAGACATCAATCACGAAAACAAATAATAACAATGACAGTTATATCCCAGCTGACGTCATGCGCAGAACAAGACGAGTTTGAGCTTCCTGTTGAGCACACCATCTTCTCCTTCCACTATGTATTTTACTAAAAATAGAAAGCCTCTGAGGCTAAAGTCTATGTGAAATGTTAGATAACAATGTCGTTCATATTGACTAACGAAAAATCCTTATGCAGCGTGTTTGAACATGAACCCCAAATATTTAGGAGATAGTTCATTTTACTAAGAATGTAAGAGTATAGAACGGTATTTGCTATATATGTTTTGGACATCTTCCTAGGGCAAGTAACTATGGGAGGAATTTTTCCTTTGAGCATGCCAATATGCTTGATGTCCCATGTTAACTTTTCAACAATTCAAATACCAAGGTATTGGATTACCAGAAACAGGCCATATTAGAATGAAATTATCATATGATCATAGGAAATGAGTAACTAGTTTCGGGTTTTGAATAAACAGGTGATCATTTTGTGAGGTTATCTATTGAAAAAAAGATTTAAAAAACTGATGACGAAAAATGAAGCAGTCCAGAAGCGGCTGATAATCAACTACCTAAACATACAAAGTGTAAGATACAAGCTTGATGAGTTACTGTGTTACCTGAAGCTAAATAAATGTGATATCCTAATGCTAACGGAGACATGGTTGAACAAATGTGAAACTTTCCTTTTCAATATAGATGGTTACACAGCAGTACATTCCTGTAGGACTACCCGGGGAGGAGGAGCATCAATTTATGTGAAGAACTCTATAAAATTCCAGGAAATAAGAATAGTTGAAGGATCAGAACCATATAACCTGGTAGGCATTAGCCTAACTGAAAGCAAGTACAATCTATACACAATATATAGACCTCCATCTTTCCATGCAGCAGCATTTTTAGAAATATTAGATAATTTACTTAGTTTAGAGAAATCTAAGGATACCTTAATTGTGGGTGATTTTAATATTAATCTTTTAGGGGACTGTAATACCTCAATAGAATATAAGAATATAGTTGAGCTCTATAACTATAAAATAGCAAATAAAATCGGGGAATTATACGCCACAAGAGTAACAGACTTAACAAAAACTTTAATTGATCATGTCTTAGTTAGGGGGGACAACAAAGAATGTATTGTTCAAACTAAAGACTGTTCGTTCTCAGATCATAAGTCTCTAGTCATTGAAGTAGTAGGTATTAACAAAATCTATGTTCCAAAAGTTCATAAAACACTATTTCACCTTAATGAAAATCAGTTTGTTAGTAAGTTCAGAGAGTTGACAAATGAAGTTATAGTTAACTCTTTTGAAGAACTGATAGACATAACTCAGAAAGCAAAACAGCATGCAACAAAAACTGTAATAATTAAATGTCAAAAGCACAAGGACTGGATGACGTATGATTTCATTCAACTAGTTAAAAAGAGGGATAAAATCTATCAGGAAATGAAAAAAACACCCCAGGATGGTGATAAGAGGTCTGAATTCAAAAGAATAAAAAATATTGTGAACAGCAAAAGAAATCAGTTGAAAAAGGCATACTTTAAGAATAACTGGGAAGCTGCAGGGGAGAACTCAAATAAACAGTGGACCTTTATAAATAAGCTCTTAAGAAATAAAAAAGGGAATGACGAGGTAATTCAAAGTCTAAATATTGAGGGTGATATAATTACAGATACTAATGAAATTGTAAAAAAATTCAATGAATATTTCTCTAATGTTGGACGGAAAATAGTTGACAGCTTGGAAGAGGAGAGAGGTAGTACAGACATTGGTGATTTTAGGGAGATAACATGTGATCACACAATATTTATAGATGATACAAACATAAACGAAATCCAGGATACATTGAATAATATCAAAATAAAAGCATCAGCAGGGCATGACAGCATTTCTATGAAAAACATAATATCAATCAAAACATGGCTTAGTCATATATTGGTGAGGCTTATAAATAAAATATTTGAGACGGGAAAATTCCCAGAGATTCTAAAGATTTGTAAAGTAATACCTATACATAAAACAGGCCCAAGAACTGTCCTAGAAAATTTTAGACCTATAACAATTGTTAGTGTATTTTCAAAAATCATAGAAATGATAATAAAAAATCGTATCCTCTCTTTTATTGAAAGTTGTGTTAATACAGATGCATATCAATATGGGTTCCAAAAGAAGAGCAATACTCAAAGTGCTACTACTGATGTTATCAATTATATTTCTAGCAAAATGGACAAAAAAGGAATAGTAATATCAGTATTTGTGGATTTGAGAAAGGCATTTGATGTTGTTGACCATAAAACTCTTTTGAATAAACTTAACAATATGGGATTAAGAGGGAAAATGGTATTATTACTTGAAAATTATCTGACTGACAGAAGTCAATATGTTAGTATTGGTAAATTCAATAGTCCAATAATAAAGATCAATTGTGGGGTGCCCCAAGGCTCTGTGCTGGGACCCTTATTGTACTCTCTACACGTACTAAGCTTAAAACTTGCTGACCTCGGCAGTCGGTATTTTACATTTGCGGATGACACAATACTGATTTACAGTGGTATAGATCCTAATGATCTAGAAACTTCCCTCAACAATGACCTTCAAAAATATAAATGGTTGCTGCACAATAAACTTAAAATCAATACTTCGAAAACAGTTTATATGATATTCAAACAGAAAAACACTGAATGCAAAGAAATGCAGTTAAAGGTTGGTGATAACTTGATAAGTAGAGTAGAAAGTACTAAGTACTTAGGTCTAATGATCGACGAAAAACTAAATTGGCATAAACATACTGAACATATAAAGTCAAAAATGATTCCAATGATAGGTGCACTGTATAGATGTAGAGATTATCTTGATGAACGTAACTACCACTTAATCTACAACTCATTCTTCTTGGCACACTTCAGATATCTTATAACCATCTGGGGTACATGTGGTAGAACTAATTTCAAAATGATGCAAACCCTTCAAAATAAGATTGTTAAAATACTATTCAATATTCATAATAGAACACCTACAGAAGAAGTTTACATTCAAACCAAAATTGCCCAAATTAATAAAATATTGGTTCTGGAACAATGCAAATATATCTACAAAATCACGAACAACCAACAAAAATGCAATGGTCATCTTGATCATATCTACCAAATTCACTCTCATGACACACGAAACAGGATTAACATTCACTTGGGCAATGCTAGAACTGAAATTGGACTGAACAATCCAATGAATAGAAGTATAGAGTCATACAACGCATTACCTATGATAATAAAAAATATAGACACTTTTAACTTATTTCACAAAGAACTGAAACGGCACTTGGAAATGTAATATAATATTGTAATTTAGATATAGGCCTCTTTGGTATCCCCGTATTACTGCTTTCTCTGTTGTTGCTCACCATTGTTAAATAATACTAATAGTCTTTTTATTCTTATTATCTTTATTTCAATATTCTATATTATTGTAATTTAGATATAGGCCTCTTTGGTATCCCCATATTACTGCTTTCTCTGTTGTTGTTCACCATTGTTAAATAATACTAATAGTCTTTTTATTCTTATTATCTTTATTTCAATATTCTATATTATTGTTATACGTTATCTGGAGCATCTACATATTGTTATTGTTAACTAGTAGATGTAAATATGAAAATAATCACTTAAATGTAGTTCTAATGTTGATACAGTAGTAATCTGTTGGTATACATGTATTGCATTGAGATCACACAATTTATATTTCCACACATGTCATGTTATGAAAATTCATTATTCCGATACCAGCAAGCTTCAATTTGCTGTTTAGGAATTATATTGGATCACCGGGAAGTATATTCTTATTTAAATTAGGCTATACATATGTTTGAACTTGTATTTCTTATTCTATAGTGAACTAAAAAAAATAAAATAAAATGTAATAATATACATTATGGTGGTGAATAAAAAAAAAAAAAAATTTGAGTATTATGATAACATAAAAACAACCAATGAGATATATTATTATCACGATTACGTGTTTCTTAGGATTCATGCATGAATCAATGTTTCATTTCTTCAAGACTTACGACTTGCGACTAAGACTTGCGATTACTATCACTCCATAAATCCACCAATAATTTTCAGTTTCTGTCAATTACTTTCTTAATGTGTCTTAGCGATCAAATCGTTCGCGTAAAAAGATACAAAAAAATATGCTAATGATAACGAAAGATGTGCAGTTGTGCCTAAATCAATATTTTCATAGCAACTCTTAAGATATTGCTGCCTGGTGTTATTGCACGCAAAAGACCCACGGTGAAACCGGCACTGGAAGTGCCTCTTTCAAATCAATTATTTCGGATCAGTAAAATAGCAAATCAACAGTCAAAATGCAAAAAAAAACACATAATTTACCTGCATATTATCGAAGGCGATCCCGACGTTCTCGCTGAAGTTGTCGTTGTACCTCGGCAATTTGGCGTAACGCTGACTGAAATGTGTCAAAATCACGTGTTTGGCGGCCATCTTTCGGCCAACTTCGATGGCCTGCGAGGTGGTGGAATGCATCTTGACGACCGCCTCTTGGGCCAGCTCGTCCTCCATGGTGGCCTCGTGTATCAGAACGTCGCTATTCGCACCTGCAGTTTTTTTGAATATTTAGTGTTTTTTGATTTCTCGAATTTTGTGAATTTTTTTGATCTTCAATTTTTGTATTGAATCTTATAATTTTTTGAATTTCTTGAGCGCACTGAATAGAATCTCTATCATGTTCGTGGAACATCGTGAGTACAGGGTCTCCACGTATGTTTTCAACCCCCCCTTGACATTTAAAATGTATTGTACAATTTTTTTCAACTATTCTTTGTGAATTTGTCTGTAGATTTCATGCAGCTGATCATCTTACGTTAGATTTAGTAATATTGCAATATAAAATATCGTATTTTCAAAGATTCATTTCTGAGCTCTCAAAGTTGCTCTGATTTTTTAATAGTTGTAGATAAAGTATAGATAGATAGATAGATCTTTATTTAACTACGTGATGTATAAAACATTTGTAGCAAGTCAGGTAGCAAGTAGTTACAAAAAGTACAGTACAATATTCACTAAATAAATAAAATAACAATGATAGTAAAATAAAATAATATGTGTACATTACAACATATCATACACATACAGGGTGTCCGGGAACATGTGGGAAATCTCCCGGATATGAAGAAAACACGTGAAAAGAATACTATAAGTTCATATAAACTTCTTTTGTATCGGCCTCCTCTTCGGAGATATGGGCTCCCAAAGAGCTCCCATGGAATTAAGTTTTTGACACATAATTCTTGAACCAACAGGTATATTTCAATTTTTTTTTAATATGATGTATACTAGGTAAGACTCTTCAAATTACTATCCAAGAAAGTGTTGCGAATTACTCACAGCTCCAGGGACGGACTAGCTGTGACACTCATGGGCCCATTTTTTTTACGCCCTGTATGATAAGAACTCTGGACAACGTTTTTTACATACCTCTAACTATTGACTAAAAATTAAGTACTCTTCATTCATGTCGCTAATCATAACCGTTTTCGGAAAAACGTCATTTTATTTATATCATGTATTTAGCGTATTTCGATAAAAGATACTTTTTTTTCGAGTTACCTTTGCAAACGTTGCTAGGTTAGAAATAAATAAATATCCTTCATTTTAGAACTTGTCAACTTTCACATTACTGATACATTGATTCCTTATTACTTTGATATTTGATTTTTGAATTTCGTTGTGAAATTAATTGTGAAATAATTCGAAATATGGAATACACGTTTATTGAGTATGCAGATATGCATCTGATGTATGGTCTTGCATCTTCCAATGCTTTGGAAGCCAGAAGGTTATATCACGACAGATTTCCTAATCGCACTCTTCCAGATCAGAAGACATTTCAACGAGTTGACCAACGTCTAAGGGAGAATGGTGGGCGATTCTTCTTAATAAGGTATAATAAGGTAATGTTATTTACTTCTTTCATAATTTTAGGAAATTTTGGAAAAAGAAGTAATAATACTGGTCAGGGAAGAACAGTACGTACGCCGCAATTAGAGGAAAATATTTTAAATGCTGTATATGATACTCCTTCAACGAGCACTCGAAAATTATCAGCGCAGTTTAATGCGTCGAAAACAATAGTACATGAAGTTCTTCAAGAACAACTGTTATACCCATATCATTTGCAAAAAGTGCATGAACTGATTCCTGAAGATTTTCCCCGTAGAATGCATTTTGCAAACTGGCTATTGGATCAGCAACGAAATAATGTAAACTTCATTAGCACTATTCTCTTCACGGATGAAGCAGGTTTTACCAAAAATGGTATCATGAATTTGCATAACACCCATGTATGGGCTGATGAAAATCCTCATGCCACTATTGTTTCGCATCGCCAACATCAGTTCCAATCAATTAATGTCTGGGCAGGAATCGTTGGCAATTTTTTGATTGGACCATTCGTATTGCCGGCACGATTGAATGGAATACTTTATTTGGAGTTCCTCCAGAACGCTTTTAATGATTTAGTCGAGCACTTACCACTTGAAACCCGCCGAAACATGTACTTTATGCATGATGGGGCACCACCTCATTTCAGCGTTGCTGTGCGGGAGCACCTGAATAACGTCTATCCAAACCGTTGGATAGGTAGAGGAGGACCTATTGCCTGGCCTCCTAGATCTCCCGACCTAACGCCATTAGATTTTTACCTGTGGGGACACCTCAAAACCTTGGTGTATTCCACTCCGGTCGATACTAGGGAGGAACTTCTACGGAGAATCACGTTTCATTGTGATGTGATAAGGAACAATGCTGGGTTATTGTGGCGGGTACAGCAGTCCTCAATTCGTCGTGCTCGCGAGTGTATCAGACTTCATGGAGCCCATGTTGAACCCTGTTACGAAGTTTTTAACTAAGCAGTTAAAGTTCAACTTTTTATTGAAACTATGTTGGTTACCGTGGAAAATTACGCTAAATACATGATATAAATAAAATGACGTTTTTCCGAAAACGGTTATGATTAGCGACATGAATGAAGAGTACTTAATTTTTAGTCAATAGTTAGAGGTATGTAAAAAACGTTGTCCAGAGTTCTTATCATACAGGGCGTAAAAAAAATGGGCCCATGAGTGTCACAGCTAGTCCGTCCCTGGAGCTGTGAGTAATTCGCAACACTTTCTTGGATAGTAATTTGAAGAGTCTTACCTAGTATACATCATATTAAAAAAAAATTGAAATATACCTGTTGGTTCAAGAATTATGTGTCAAAAACTTAATTCCATGGGAGCTCTTTGGGAGCCCATATCTCCGAAGAGGAGGCCGATACAAAAGAAGTTTATATGAACTTATAGTATTCTTTTCACGTGTTTTCTTCATATCCGGGAGATTTCCCACATGTTCCCGGACACCCTGTATAGTAGACACAATAATTATTGGGACATATAAAATGAGTATTGGAGCATAAATATATGTGTTTCAGTTTTTCAAATCACATCCTGGGTGGGTCAGCCATATACTCAGCAATACTGTAGTAGCATTTTTCCTGTAATATCACTTTGAGAGAGTTTTTAAATGTCGATTGATTTTCATGCTTTAGTGTTGCAGGAAGTATATTGTAAAGGTCAACAATCATTGAGTTTTTGAATGACTTGTTGTATTTAAATCTTCGAGACCTGATCAAATTTGCATTGCGTGTGTTATGATCATGGTAATTTGAGTTAGTCAGGAGTTTATTTTTATTTTCATGAATCTCGAGCAGAGACTGATAAATATACAAAGTTGGTAAAGGCATGATATTGAGTTGGCAAAATAATGGCCGACAGGAATCTCTGTAACCCGCACTACAGATTATTCTAATGGATTGCTTTTGAATCTTGAACACTTTTCCAGAGTAGGAGGAATTTCCCCAAAGGGTCAATCCGTAGCTGATATATGATTGGATGAGAGCAAAGTACGCGGAAAGAAGAGTATTTTTTTCAACAAACGCTTTTAGTTTTCTCAGAAGAAAATTGTGTTTGCTCAACTTGGAACAGGTATTTTCAATGTGTGGTTCCCAGCTTAAACTATCGTCAATAGTTAATCCTAGAAGTTTGGCGTGGTCGCCTACAGATACTTTATTGTTTGTTGAAAAGATTAAATGTTTTGTCTTATCTTTATTCAATTTTAGTAAATTACTATTAAACCATTCTTGTGCAAGGTTTTCTGCTGTTTTCATCGAAGTTAATAGCGATTCGTAACTATTTTCAGAGCATATAAGAGAGCTATCATCAGCAAAAGCAATACCTAGATAAGTAGTAGTATTCTACTCGCGCAATTTTCAGATTTCATAATAATGTAATATCTTCTCAATATTGACAATACACGTCGGGAGACAACACAACCTGGAGCTAAAATCTACTACTTTTTTCCCTTGAATAAGTAAAAAATAACTTTTTTTAGTTGTTCTTTCATAATTTTCCCTGCTATAAACATATATGTTCCTTGGGAATAATAAAGATTATTATTATTATCTAATGACCTTGGCGACCGCAAATAGATATTTCGGAAAGATGCAATTCTATGTTCTCCGTGACCAGAAAATTAGTTGTTTCTCGCTCGTTGTCTACCATTAACATTTGATTTATCAAACGTTCGTGGAAATTAATAAAGTTTTTCTCCAATTGTTCATTAAAATAAACTGCTGAGTCGTATTGGCAAGGTGATGATTCCTATACGTCATCTGCTGGGCATATTTGAACCAGTTTCAGGGCATTCAAGGTCATTTTTGTTATTGTTTATTATTCTATTCATTTAATTGATATTTCATGTGATTCATTCAACAAATTACTTCAATTTTCTGTTCTTGATTTTCTTGAGTACAGGACAAGAACTTTATATTAATTACCGACACAATTCAACATTTTTTTTATAAATCATGAATCAACAAATCACTCAAAAACCGAGAAATCAACTGTGTTCTGTTGATGGTTGCACTAGTTAACTGATTCCATCACTCAAGAAGTCTTTTCTGATGATGAAAAATCAGTTCAGTTCGATGGACAAATGGATAATCGTGGAGCATCGAATATACATATATCAATGAAAACAAGGTAAAGTTGTGATTCATAGATATATATTATTACTGATTATTAACTATTTGTAGTGCTCATCTGAAAGAACATGATTGAAATGATCAACAGTTCATATTTTGCATGGTAAGTTCCTGATGAGGTCTCCAGAAACTAGGACTAGGAAAAATAAAAATGTCCCTTTCTCTTTCAAATACCCATTGTGATAATGAGAATGAAGAAGCAAATTCAGTGTCATGGACTTTTGAATTGCAATACACGAGGGTGGGCAAGAAAGATTGCATTGGAAAAATGTGCAGGTCAGCATTTTATGGTTCTATATGAAATACTTGTCTTCTCTGAATCATATTAAGATAATGTTCATAAAATCCTGCGTAGGATTTCATAGATTCCTATTTTTGGAGTATTATTTTTATAGTAATGATAGCCAATTCAGATTGCATGTACTTCCAAAACTATTAAGTTAAAATACATGAGCAGAAATAGAAGCATTTTACCTTGATTCAAACAATTCTGTACAACCAACAGAGATCAAATATCTAGGTATCTATAAATGTTTATTTAGGTCAATACTAACATCTTTTTGAATTTTTTGCAAGGAAGAAGATTTAATGTTCAACCAAAACCCAGACAGTATTGTTTCAATCAACGACATGATGTAATGATGATTCAACAATAATATTTGATATTTTCTGTGATAACTTCGAGAATTAACACAATTAACACACACATAGCAGTAATAAAATGTATGCAAAACACACAAAATATGTAAACAAAGTGCCCTGATATCGCCGCCATCTTTTTTGATACAGCGCCCTCAACGGACGATCACCTTGCTTATTCATATACTAACCGAGTTCAATGAGAGAGTCTGCTGGCATGGTGTCACCGGAATATGTCAATTTTATTCCATGTTTATCAACCAAAGATACTCCAAACGCATTAGGGCAATGTCTAACAAAACAGGTCTTCAAGTCTGACAAATTCAATTCAGATAATATCGGTTTCATCATATCAGCTGGATACACTGGGTTGTTATACACCTGTGAACAAAAAACTCCTTTGAGAATGATTTTCTGTGATACAGATATACAGGCTGAATCACGGTGGATGGCACATTAGACGTTTCTGGAGAACGCAACTCAGGATTATTCTAAAAAGTTGGTGCCTCAGATAATAGACCTGAAATATTCTCAGTGTTGCGACGTTGCCGCTTATATTGAAAAGTGGCAACAACTTTGATTGTTTAAATGGGACACCCTGTATATTATGTGTCGAAACTATTCATCATTGGTCAAAACGGTTTCCATGTCCCTATCTTAACTTTTTATGTACTATCAATTGATATTTAATTGAAATAGACACAGGTGGTCAAAAACCTTAATTCTGAACCACCCTGTATTTGTTTCAATTGAATATCAATTGATAGTGAATATGATGTTGGGATAGGGATATGAAAACCGTTTTGACCAATTATGAATAGTGTTGACAAAAAATTTAAAATTTCGAATTTAAATTTCAATGAAATCAATTCATTACATAATCATGGAACAAGACAATCAAATTTACTAATAGCAAATACGTTCAAGTCAAATATCGGCAAACAATCAATTTTTCACACAGGAATCGTTCTATACAACTCATTACCAAGTCAATTGAGGAATATACAGGAAGCAACTAGATTCAAAATTAACTTAAAAAAATATCTGCTTCAGAGACTTTGATAATCCCATTTCTTATTTGAATACCTATTTATAAAAGACTAGGTTGATATTGCATGATTATTTGCATTTTTTTTTTTTAACTTGTTTTATCTTATTATAATTTCATAATTGTATGTATAACATTATGTATATTGTTTATGTATCCCTATTATAAACAACTATGTTTCTTGGGGTAATAAAGACAATCAATCAATCAATCAAATTCCTAGAGTTGAAAAATATCCATTTTTCACATCCTATAACTCTGTATTTATTACTGCTAGACCCCAAGTGTTATAAAGTCAATAGAATCAGCTCTTCAGGGAGAATCTGAAAATGGAATAGTATACAGGGTGTCCCATTTAAACAATCAAAGTTGTTGCTACTTTTCAATATAAGCGGCAACGTCGCAACACTGAGAATATTTTTGTTCGATAGAACACAACTAACACTTTGCGTTCTCCAGAAACGTTTAATGTGCCATCCACCGTGAATCAGCCTGCATAAATACAGGGTTTCGCAGAAAAACTTTGAATAAAGTTTCATGATAGAAATCATGAGGGATCCAAATCGGAAGATAATTATTTTGAGGACTTTAAATGACTGCTAAGGAAAATCTGCCTTCTCCGATTGTTACAATTATTATTCAGTAATATTTTTCGAAAATGAGAATTAACATGAGACGCTTCTTATTCATGTTTTGATGTATACCGGGTGTCCCATTTTAATCATTATTTGGAAATTTCTCGAAATGTATGCATCTGACAAAAAAAATTGCCGAATAAAAGTTGTATGGTTTGGAGGGGGACGTCTGGTTATAAAACAAGTTTCACCCCCTGACCCTCAGGGGAGTGGGAAATGGAGGTAAGATTGAAATCTTTAATGGAAACCCTATTATAAACAATAATGTTTCTTGGGGTAATAAAGACAATCTATCAATCAATCAGTTTGCTTGGAACCTAGAACGATCTGAGATAAGAATTCAATTATTTTTCATAAATATTCCAATCGAGTTTTCAATAAAAAATTACACAACATTGGTTTTTCTAACAATGGGCGTGTACACATTAGTAGAACTTTTAACTCAAACCATGTTTATAATGATCCTTTTATAGATAAATAATGATTGACGACATAATTCGATCGAAAAATTAACTGGAATGTTTTATTTTTGGACATAAATAATAGTACCTTCTGAAAACGGACCCTCTTATGACGTAGAAACCTCATCTCGCCATAGTTGAAAGACAATACCAAACGCCCGACGGAGACTGATGCAACTGATATATTAATTCTTTCAACTGTGATCTCGCGCTAATTCACTCTGTCAGAAATCATGTATCATTCATCTCAGTCCGGAATAGTCTTGTTTCAGTATTTTTGACGTCACATCATCGCCTCGTTTTCAGAAGTCCGAAAAATCGGGGATTTCAATAATTTTTTATAAAACGTAGGTGATTTAGTTTGGGTGAGTTCTATCGAATTATGAAATACAAATTTTTTGTGATATAAGCCCATTGGAGAAGGAATTATATGTTTCACACGGCAGGAAATGTAGATTGACTGTCTTGGCTGAATTTCTATGAACTATCAGCCGCGGCAGTCAATCTACAACTTACCTGCCTAGTGAAAGAAATAACTATTCTAGAAATAAAGTTCATTTAGGCCGAGGAAGGTTAGAATGCTCAGAAAAAGTAGTCTCCTTTCTTTTGCAGAAGTGATATTTTCCTTCGTCCCTATTAGAACGGTGCCTAAATCTGTGGGCTTCTGAAGCATCACTATTGGCTAGACAGCCTCACAGATTTCAGGGTAGGGGGAGTGTGTAAATATGCGTACTGGACGCCCAGTATACATGTAAATGGGCTAATCAGTATGGGGCAAGAACTCGATAGGACCACTAACATAACTACTATCTAGACCGCTAGTGGTCATATCCCAGCAACTCGAAAATCTCATCCAAATTACTCGCCTGGAAACGCTTCTGCTCAATGCGCAAGAATTCCAAAACTGTCATTCATGACATCGAATCAACACTTGTTGTTCGGAAACAACTGAGAGTAAGATGACAGAACCTGAATGCCAAAGCTCCATTAAACCTAGTTCGACCTCGTAAATGAATGAGCTTTGATCTTGAATTAGCGGTCTAGTTAGTAATTTATGTTGGAGTCACCTTGACCTATTGAGAATGAAATTGATCAGATGCTTACCAAATCTCCGTTGGGTATCAGAACGAACTCTTCCGTGATATCTTCGAAACATTTATCGTAGAAACTGAGCCAGGCCATGATCTGTTTCGGGGCGAACAGATACAGCGGTCCTTTATCGCGCAGACGCTGATTCCTAATCGCTTTTCTTCTACCTTATAATAGTAGAATGTTTTATTAGGATCAAAAGTGACACTGTCTCGCAAATTTTGCTTTCGCTCGGCTTCGCTAAACGCTCTGCCTCGCAAATGCAAAATTCACTTGTCAAACGAAGTCACTTATACCACGTCAGTATAGGAACAAGACGAGGAAAATGTTAGGTTAGTGAGCATATCAACAATATTAATAGCGATTATTTATTTCTCCACATACTCCACTGTGTTTGGCTTGATAATCAAATGAAGATAAACAATATCGTTGTGTGTGACAAAAAATTATTGCTGGCCGTGATTATTCAAAAACGAGTTATTCAATCAATAAGATCTCGGAAATAACTGATGAAATACAGATCAAGCAAGTATGTGAATCTTGAAGGCTTTCTTGATCAAAATGAAAATACTTAACTATAAAAAGGTGTATCTCCAGCATGGGTATGAAATGCCAAATCTGCCGAAATTGGAAACAAATCAGGTATGCCTCACAACCAACTTTAGCTCCTTTTTAGTTCAACTTTAGCTCCTAGGAACTAAATGTGTTACCTAGCAACATACCTATTTTTGTGTCAGTAATAGAAACGTCAATTCAAGAGCTAATTTTGGTTTTAAAATGGACGACTTTTGTGTCGGTTGCAGAAAAAATCAATTGATTGATAGTATTCATTTCAGAAGGAAATCTGAAAGTCGGGCTGAACAGTAAACACAGTTTGAATAGAGCTTGAAATACCATTTTACGCCGAGCGCTGCTTTTGACATATTATTTGATATCATCTGTACTGGCAGTATTTGCGAATCGGTCAATTTACAAAATGCCAAAGGTTTGTCACATCCAGTGTTGTCATGTCAACAAAATCATGCACGAACACACACATTCTTGTGCTATTAATTTTGGTATAGAAGAGCCTAGAGCCCACAAAATTATTTCCCTGGAGAACAAGATCTGGATTCTCGGGTTTCTCATCAGCCAGGTATAAAAACCGTTGATTTAATTTTTATTCCCGCCTAATATTTATCCCGTTTTCAGACAATACGAACAATAATATTCAATAACATGATTCGGAATCTGGTGTGGATGGTTCCCCGCAAGAATTTGAATTCAGTGAAGCTGGATTGTACCAGAAGGACGTCGGCTGTATCTCGGAAACTAATTGCCGCACAGGTTTCGGAAAAAATATTCATGGTAAAAGTGGCCAAAAGAAATCGCTGGAAATTATTATATAGGGCGTAATTGCATTGACCAATTTATAAAACGGGATTTTGTGAGAATTCGGTATGTCGTATGTCAAAAACTATTTTTCATAATTTCCAATCATTAAGATCAAAACAAATTGCGCTACCTCTTCACATAACTGAAGAAGGGTAGGAAGAATAGCGCTATGGAAAAACTCTTAAGCAGGATTCATAGATTGAAGCGCAGCAGCTGCCGCTGCCGCTGCGGTTGCAGCCGCCGTTCAAATTGTGAGTGTAGTTAAACATGTATATGTTTATAGATTTGCCGCTGCCGCACCAAGTTGACCAACTTATATACAAATACAAATACAAAATCTTTATTTTCATTGACTGAAATACATCATTATAGGCATTGTCAAGGTCAGAAAATATATAAAACTTAATACTAGAATAGAACGATGGTAGAATAAAATCGGACAAAATGACATTATATGTTATACTAGCAGCAATAACATCACTAACATAACATTATCTAAAGACATTTAAACATGTTAAAATTGGTTTTCAAAGAACTCTTGCAGGGAGTAGAAAGGGTTTTCTTTCAATAAAATTGTGATTCATCTTCGGCGGCGGCGGCAGCGGACGAATGACATAAAACAAGATGATCTTGAAGCTGACATTTCCAGTTCTGTGTGTTTCTGTGTCAAAAAATTCACTAGAGTCTAGAGGTTATGTTATATTCTTATTAAAATTTAGTTTCCCGTTGTTGAATGACAATTTATAGTGAAAATAGAGAACATTGATATAGGAGTATTCCTAAATTTGGTAGAGAACTCTCCCCATCTACAGGGTGTTTCAAAAAAACCTAACCCCCTAGGGTAGGTAGAACATTGCAAAATAAGTTGGGTTGGGTTTGCTCAGTGAAAAAATGTAACGTTATCCGTTTTCAAGATACAAGGTGTATATTTTAGTTTTCACATTTTTACGATTATGTCGAAACTACTGGCAACATTGTGATGAGATTTTGTATGGATGTGTTCTGAAAGCTGACACACCGCATGACTTTGTTTTTATATCTGACACTCATAGAGGGCGCTAGTTATTATTGTTGTTGGTTTTGTTGTTATTACCTTGTAACAGCCCGGTGAGACCGATATGGTGATCGGCATGCAGATGCGACACGTATATCGCTTCGATGTTGGCCAACACTCGGTCGGACTCGCTGGGGCCGAAAAACCTCACAATCTGGCCGTAAGTCCCTTCGCCGCAATCGAGAACGATGTGTTGTCGGTCACTGTAACAGGGTTCGCTAAGTAACCAATGTTTTTCATTCATAGGCAATATTACAAGTTTTACAAGCAATACGAAAATTATTTGATAGCAATTTTTGTTAATCTCAAAAAAGCTTTCGATACAGTAGACCACATAACACTTTTGGAAAATTTAGTATCAATGGGACTCAGAGGCATAAAAAGAGTAGGCTGAAATCGATTTTCATAATTTTTGGCATAGCATGTTCTGTGACTGTGAGTCACGTTTTGAGATGTTTTTGATCATCATCAGTGACCTGCAAGTGTTTCAAACAACTATGTTGCCCTACAAATTTTGTGATAACTTTTCAGAGGTCGGACTGGAAACTTCCAGTTTTGTTTTTCCAGAAAGATCTTCTCTTCAGAAATTTTTTTGTATGGTGTTAATTTTTGATGTCTCGAGAAAATTAATCTAATAAGTCGTAATGTTTATTGATCATGGCTACAATGTATTCTTATTGTAAACAAACTGATATGTAATGCAATAACTGAAATAAATAAATAAATAAATAAAAATAAATAATATGTTGCTGGTCCTCGCGGGCTTTACAAGAACTCTCGCGTTACAAATTTAGCGATAACTATTCAGTACCTAGGGTGAGCACTTAAACACCTTGTACCAACTCAACGAAAAGATTTTGGATATAGATAAGTTGGCTAAAATCAACTTATTTTTATCCCAGGAGTCTACAGTCTAGCCTTGTCCCAACCAGATTATTTTTCTAAAAAATGCATAAGATGCCCCAGATCAGAAATTATTTATTTGCAAATGAACCTCGAGACTTATCAAAAATTAACACGATACAAAAAATACTTCTGAAGGGAATATCTTTCTGTAAAAAAAAACTGGAAGTTTCCAGTCCAACCTCTGAAAAGTTATCACCAAATTTATACGGCAACATGCTTATTTGAAACACTTGCAGGTCACTGATGACGATCAAAAACATCTCAAAACGTGACTTACAGTCACAGAACATGCTATGCCAAAAATTATGAAAATCGATCTCAGCCTACTCTTTTTATGAGCAAAATTATTTTTTTTCCAAAAAACTCCAACGCCTCGTACCAACTCAACGAGATGATTGTGGGTATAGGTAAGTTGGCCTAAATCAACTTGTTTTTATTCCAGGCGTCCACAGCCGAGCCATGTCCGAAACTTTTACAGACACCCTGTATATATCCATTTTTTTGTGTTCATAAATATATCTGAGAATATTCCTTTTCAATGGTATGAGAATTCTTTTGAGAATTGTAATAGCACCGTGAGATTGCTGAATGTAAAAAATTCAATACCAGTTCAGTAGCTATAACTCGTTGAAGTATATTTTAAATCCAAGTTAATGAATTATGCGAGAGAAATAGGTGATTTGTACTGTCTTCTAGTTCAATTTCTGAGAAACAGATGGTTTTGAAATCAACAATGAATATTGCTGCTGCCTACGCTCACTCATATTTTACTTTCAATTCCTCTCTTTTGGGCACTGTTCAATATTAGAAGATCATTGGATGAAATAAATTCAATTGATCAAAATATATGTTGGTCAACAGATTCAACAAAAAATCCGATAAACCAAATTTGCATCATCAAAGTATGAATATTATTTCAAATATGATTCTAATTTGAAATTAATAGAGTTGAAATCTAGATTCACTTGGTTTATTTCTTTATTTGTGGTATGACATTTGCCAGATGATACTATAACGCACACACAATATACTTACGTTGTCAAACTTACTTTGTAGAAAATAATATTCCACTAGTGTTCCTTGTTTTATTTGGAATGCAAGATCCTGTACCCAAGAACAAAATTTTCGGGTATTCGCTATTATGAAGCTTCTTCTTTTCATCAATCAATTTATCTTTCAGGTCGGTCAAAGCTGTTGGAAAATTTTCGACTGCCATTGTTTCGTTTATATATTCTTTGGGATTTATTTTAATTTCAGCTGTTCTGAAAACAGGAATCTTATTTTACACGAGACATTCTCTAATAAGAGTATTTTAGTAGTGTTCAAGAATGCGCTGAAATCATCATTCATCACTCTGTAATTCACGTCATCTGATGGATGCAAGATTTTAGAAGAGTGCTGAGCCGTCATTGTGACTCAATGTCAGAATGGAAGGAAAAAGCAATGTCATTCAATTAGTCATACTGTTGATTAATTTTCTAATAGGTTGCGTGCAAGAACTGTCAGATGACCGACCCTGGAGGTGAAACATTTGAAACACAACCTCACTTTTCTTATTTGTTTACAAGTGATTGAAATAGTTTTTCACGATTATTTTGGCATAGGAATCGTGTTTTTCGGCTATTTATTAAATTGCGCATGCCATCACATTGTGCTGTTGTACAATGCACAAAAAATGCAGCGGGAGACGAAGAAATCTGGTTGGTACATTATGATTCAACAGTAAGTACATATAGTTTTCATTTTTGAAATTTGGTAATTTCCATGATTTTTCATCGGGATTTCTTCTGCAATAGGATCTAATAGAAATACTCGTGAAATTTCTAAAATAATGCAATGATGTGATGTAAACATTTTCAATCTTATAGCAGTATTAGCTTCTATTGCAGAAGTGGCAGACGGAATTTTAATAAGAAATGACAAAATTTCATAATGAGAACTATCTGAGATTACTATTTACCTGAAAAATCATATTCCTTCGTCTCTCGCTGCATTTTTTTTTGCATTGTACAACAGCACAATGAGAAGGCATGCTTGAATTAATGGATAGCGCAAAAAACACGATTCGTATGCCAAAATTTTGTGAAAAACTATTTCAATCCTTTGATTTCTCTGTAAACATATAAAAAGTGGGGTTGTGTTTCAATGTTTCACAGAAGACTGAGGTTGTGTTTCAATATTTCACCTCCAGGGTCGGTCATCGTGCACGCGACCTATAAAATTAATTTTTTCCCGAATATGATTGTTGATAGCTTTTGTTGTGCCAGTTCCGAAAAATTAGCCAATAACACCGTCTCCGAGAAAGAAATGCAAGTCCTCTTTACCTTACTGATATACTGGTACAATAAACTACAAGTTTATTGTACCAGTATATCACCTGAGGAAGCTACTGTGTTAGCAAAACATGTCGTGTGTTTGAGAATTTTGTGGAAATCTTATCGTTGTGAAGTTTTTACAATATAAGGTGTGACTAGCTTGGGATTCAAAAATAATTTTGAGACTTTGCATCTGTCAAAAATCTCGAAAAAAGAAATGGCGTACTCTAGATATATGATGTCCTGAGTGAACATCTGTATTCAGCATAGATTGTGAAAATTTATTTAAAAAATGGCACATTACAAGTCCATATCCGCTTTAACCGGAAGTTGTAGGAAACTGAAGATATTTAAGTTGAAACGAGTACTTTGGAAAGCACCTGGATACAACATTTCAGAAAACTAGTCTCAGAGTTTCGAATACATATATCGGCTAAGCTCGTCGAGAAAGACCCTGTATTATTTTCAAAGCAGTTTCTTACCTATCCAAACCTTTTCTAGGCCTCAACTGGTATGTACAAATGGTTTTCGGGCTTATAAATAATGAATCCGGTGTCGCTGGTCTAGACTGGACTGTCAAATTTTCAAAATTGAGGTCGTTCTGGAGCGAAGTGTGTGCATTGGCATTGCCATTTTTTTCTTCGCACTTCTGTTTTTTATTAGAAGGATTATCTGAAATCTATAATTCATAATATAACGACGAAATATGGTGTACAGGGTATATATCTCAGATCTATACAGGGTGTTTCCTAACTACGGTTCCTAACTGCAGGGGGTGATTTGTCAGGTCATTTTTAGAAGAAAAGTTTCTATGAAGATATGTCCGGAGTTGGTTCGTTTCTGAGATACAGGGCGTTGAAATTGAAGAAAAAAAAAACGGTAATTATAAAATATCATGAATAACCTGGAACCGATTTGGTTGAAATTTGGTACTTTTATTTGTCAAATTCTCTAAGATTCAGCATATCAAGTGTAAATTATATTTTTGGCGGAAATAATAAAAACTCATTTCTCTAATGCAGGTGTTCATGATATGCAATACAGTGGGCTTTAATTTTTTTCTCGGAAACGAAGATGGATATGAAAAAAATACAGGAGACCAAAAAATTGTATTTTGAGTTGCTCAATCTAAAAAAAATAAAAATTCACCAAAAAAGTCAGTGGCGTACTTTTTTTTCACAATATTGTTGGCTGTGGTGCCCACTGAAACGCCACTAGCCCCAATAATTTCAATCTAAATAGGGCTAAATAAGCGCTTTATTAGTTCAAATAAAAGTACCAAATTTCTACCGAATCGGTTCTAGGATATTCATGATATTTTCTAATTACCATTTTTTTTTCTTCAATTTCATCGCCCTGTATCTCAGAAACGAAGCAACTCCGGAAATATGTTCATAGGAACTTTTCTTCCTGAAATGACTTAACGAATCACCACCTGCACTTAGGAACCGTAGTTAGGAAACACCCTGTATATGGAGAATCAGAAGTAGCATGACTCTGAACATTAGTAGGGACAGTGGTTAACTCCCGCATTTTTCATTTGATATAAATTTCGTATGAATTGGTTATGCGCATGCGGTGTCCTTTGTGACTCTGGCCACCCTGCTTTTGAGTAGGTTCACGAAAAATCAAACGAAGTCAGCGATCGAGTTAGGAAAATTCAAGTTTCCGAACAGAGGTAGGTGACTTGGTTTAGGTTACCGAACGTAGAGGTTAGGGATCCGATCAACCTGAGTAAGTTTCCGAAAACGCCTATAGCAAACTCTGTTATAATTAACCCGAATACACTGTTCAGATGCGACATTCGCATTAATGGCACTCGAATCTAGTAGGTATTCATCAATAACGACTTGTCATATGCTGTCATGGTCATAATCTACTAAATTTTAATTAGAATTGAAAAGGAGTGCTTTCATAGTGACAATAGGTTGATATTTCAGTTTCACAGAACTAAAATGATTGAAATGTATTACAAGTGGTGAAATAGCTATTTGTGTATTTAGAGCGCAAAGTGATAGATTGCCGCTCGACAAAGAAAGTTACCGCGCGATGCGGAGCGGAGCGCGGTAATCTTTGGAGAGCGGCAATAACACTTTGTGCTCGAAATACACACAAGATTTTTTCTACTAACGCAGCTTTTGGAAATAACTGCACTGAAAGTATGAGCGATTGAAATAGTTGAAAAAGTTCTTATCCATCTTATCCCATATGTCCATAGGAAACAAAAAGAGAAAAATTGAAATAACTGACAAGCCAGAAAAAAAATGTCGGGCCTACCGAGAGTTGAAACTGGATCTCCAGCGTGGCAATCTGAGCTTCAGACCACTGAGCCATAGTACGATAAACTCTGTAATCAAATTGAACATTACTCATTGATGCAATAAAATTGAGATACACTGTCTTTCTGATGACAAAAAAGTGTTTAAATATAAAGTAAAATTCATCGTTTTCAACAGATATGCTTCATCGGGAGCTTCTTGTAAAAATTTTTTGGTATATATCTTCAGCGGTGAATGTTTTGGATTTTTCTCGCTTTCGAATATATAGACCAATGAGTTGATGACTTCAGAGTCTTTGATTTTTTACCAAAATAAGCCAGTAAAACGTTTTCTGAATACATATTCACCATCTCGGAGTGGCACCAATTTATGAATGTATCGTATTGTAATTCATATTTCTTCCTTGATTTCTCCGGTAAGAGATTCAAACTCTTGTGCTTTCTGCTATATCATCAGGAAGGAGGTGTGTTTGATGATTCACTATCACTATTTTCCATCATGACAGAATTGGGGGTTTTCAAGAATAGATAGGCCTGTTCGTTTGTATTGCTAAAGTTGCTAGAGTTCATTATTCTCCCATAGTTGTCTCTGTTCATGGCATGATGTAAACAAAGAAAGTCATAGAAAAAAATCAAGTTCAGCAAGTAGAGCAATGACAAATGAACAAGTCTGATAAGTATAGGTTACAGAAAGGTGCGAGCGTTTTTTCAATATTTCCGCTCACGAGCGCAAATGCTGTCAAAGAATGACATTTCTGGGAAAACGTCAACTTTGTGCTGGAATTTGAAAGGGTCAAATGCTACTTTGTTTAGCGTTTGTAGAAAAAAAATTTATCTACAACTATGGAGTCATTCATACATTGCTAACTCGATTTTCAACATTTGTGATAAATCGAATAATATATATATGCAGATGATACTGTACTTTTATACGAAAACAAAAACCCCATCATTCTAGAAAATATTATTGACGAAGATTTGAAAAAATTTGAAAAATGGCTTCATTCAAACATTTTATCAATTAACAATTAAAAATAAACAGAATATTAGTCTCAATCTCCAAATTAAAAATAAAGTATTGAAAAGAACTACACAAATAAAGTATCTTGGTATGTGGATTGATGAAAAATTGAAATGGGACAAACATATAGAGGTTCTGATACAAAAAATATCTCCGATCATTGGAGCTTTGCGAAGATGTCCTAAACTTGACAAAAAAGTCATAAACATAGTACTTCATTCTCATATACTCAGTCGTATTACCTATATGATAAACGTTTGGGGATCTTGTTCAAAAAATTATTTCAGTAAAATTTATGCACTTTATAAGAAAGCACTGAAAGTATTGTATCGCCTCTCATTTGATATCCCAACAAATGATCTGTATGCCTTAACAGAAAAATTTTCATTGGATGAATTATATAAAATAGATTCTTTTAAAGTTTCATATAATATAATAAACAATAATCTGAAATCCAATTTTATTTTGATAAGGAACTCAGAAATTCATGGTCATCACACGAGACAATCAAACTTATTTCATCTTGATTCTGCTACTTCTATAATTGGCCAAAAAAAATTTACTCACGCTGCTCTAGCTGAATTTAATAAATTACCACATAATTTTAAACAAAATTTAAAATTGAATTAAAAAACACATGATTTCATTATGAAATAGATAAAATTTATACTTTGCCATCTACTGATTAGTCCCTGTGGCTATTTTTATGACTTGATCGATTTAGCATTTTTAGATTTTTTTGATTTTTTTGTTGTTGTTGTCACCATATATTATTTTATTATTGTTGTTTGTAATCAACTTCCTCATACCAGAATTTTATTTCTGACTGGAAGCTAGTTTTTGAATAAACAATAAACAAACAATAGTTATTTATACACAAAGGTAGTAAAGAATATCATTATTAGCCAGGGACCAAACTTATATCCCGAGGCTTCAGCCGAGGGGTGAAAGGTCCCGTGGTAATAATATTATCTTTACTGCCAAGGTGTATATTAATCTTTTTTTACCACTAACAATATATTACTTCAATCATTTTAGTCTTGTGAAACCGAAGTATGGACTTATTGTTACTATAAAAGCACTATCTTCAATAACTAGCCATGACCATGACAGCATATTATGACAGGTGGTTATTGATAAATACCTACTAGATTCGAGTGCTATTTCTGCGCATCTCTGATTAGTGCATTCGAGTTAATTACAACCGAGGTGGCTATGTCTTTATCGACTATTGGTTCATAATATTACGAAAACTACCTTGGTAGTAAAAACACACTTTACGCCTCGAGAAGGAGTAAATAATGGTAGGTTTTATAGCTAGTGGTGGAAAAACAAATATTGTTCAATAGGACATTTATACAATTTCTGAATTCCTCTCTTGATACTGATTTAAATTTATTCATCATATCCTATACCTAAAATGAAACGTTTTTGTTATTCGAGTTTTTCTAGAAAAAGTGACAAATGCAGACGCCATTTCCATGATAATTATACCGGAAATCCCGGGGTCTTAGTGATATTTTCATACTGAGAATCCCGGGGGAAAAAATTATCATGAAGATACTCGTGAGTCAAATAAAACGTGTCTTGATAGTTTCAGAGGCAATAATTGATGAACAAGATGATGAGGAAGATATAATTCCGTTTGCGAGTCAAGCCTCACCGAATGAGTCACTGACTCAACCTCTACCTCGAACAAAAAAATGTTGAAAATAGCATTGGAAAAAAAAGCACCCAATTTGATTGCGTCTTGGAACAATATGATATCATCAATTTACCCTTTCCGAAAATGGTGACAACAGAGGTACATATCTTCAGCTGGCATATCATGATCTTCTAACAACTATACCACCAACTAGTGTAGAATATGAAAAAGTATTTTCCGCAGCTGGTACCATTTGCACAAAAATCAGCACTCAACTCGCAAATAATACCCTTCACGAGTGGACTTTTGTACGCTCCTGGTTCAGTCAACACTGTATGTATAGAAGTAATAAATGTTCGGCCTTTTTTCTCTTTACTTTTAGATGTATAAATTAAATATTTTATTCATATAGGATACAGCATACCCAATACTTTTTTCAGATTCTAATCCCGATACCGAAATCCCAGGTTGCCGGGTTGGTATTAATTTGATCCCGGATTCCCGGAATTGTACTATTACTCCAGGATTGCAAACCTTATCCATTATGAAGAATAAGTGAAGACTAAAACTAGGCTCATTTTTATAATGGAGAAGAGAAATTTAGATTGTCAATATGAAATATAAGGTTTTTAGTTGTATTCTACGAGTTTCCTTGAACCGTCCTTGCCAACTTCAGGATCATCCTTCTACTTTCAGTTCCACATAATTATAGATCTCGATAACTCCTGTATGTGACAGATTTTGAAAACAATTTGTGTTCATAGAATTGTAACATATGAGAAGTGTATTGTTCTCATTGAACAACTACAGAAACTATAGTTTCAGTTAGGTTATACAACAACTATCATATAATAGATCGTCATCATTATTTCCGAATGAAATTTCAGATTCTTTATAGTGGAGCTATAAACACAAAACAATTCGAGTCAATACAATGCAGAAGAAAACACTCACTTCCTCTGCAACATTAGTTCCTTTGTCCTTCAAAAGTGGAAATATGCTATCAGATAACAAATTCAATTTGTACTGTATCCTATGGACAGCTTCACTGCCCATACAAGAATTGGATTCGTTCAACATTATATGCCGAGTGCTTGGTGAAAATTTGTCCATCCATTGTCGATACCTGAAAACTTCAATTATCATACAAGGAAATAGCCATTAATGTCATGTCAACAGTGAATTAATACAAACGAGTCTTCTATCTATAAAACGAATGATCCAAACGATACAATGATTGTGATAATTGAACTGAGATTATGTTCTATTTATTATAGGTCGCGTGCACAGAATGTCAGATGACCGACCCTGGAGGTGAAACAATCTCACTAACCTCACTTTTTTTATTTGTTTGCATAGGATTGAAATAGTTTTTGTCAATAATTTTGGCAAACGAATCATGTTTCATCAAGCATGCCATCACATTGGTAAATTGTGATCTATTCGCGGGAATCAATGTTACCAGGTGACCCCCCGTTTTTTACCCTTCCATGTCAAAGCCATGTCGAAACTGGGGGAAAACAAACTCAATCCTCACTCAATACCATTGGTGCCATTAGCTTGAGTACTGTGTACTGATAAGAGTGATAAGTTTTTGAATTTCTTGACATTAATTGTCAATATTCGATCGAAAACGCTACTAATGCCAGTTGTAGATGTTCTTTTGGCAGATATTTTGCTCTATTTAGATGGAAAAAGCCGACCAGTAGTGGAAGGAGAAGCAGTTCTCCCTGCTAATCATGTGATTTTGTGTGAGGCAGAAGACTTCAACAAAAGGCACATTTTTGCACTTTGTCTACAAACTTCGGCGATGAAATCTTCCCCACATGAAGTAAAATTGAAGTTGGGGTACAGAGGAACTCCTGTAGAACAATGGATTTGTATTTGTATGCAAAGCAGGAAAATCTGGGCATTGTAAACATGTTGTAGCTGTTCTTTTATATGTCAATTGATTTGCTCGTCATAATTAGTTTGAATTGTTTGAACTATCTCCAATTATTCACCCGTTCACTGTTCACTAAACTAATAAAAATGTAATAATGTAAAAAAATTAACCAACTCAACCATCATCACTACCAACAGTGCCAACACTTTATGTCATTGACAAGTTTGACTACAGCTACGCTACAGCAAGCTGAATGCAATATAGTCTAAGCACTTCATCCATAGACAACAGTTTGTTTTCCCCCAGTTTGAAGTTCGTATTATGTAACTTAGATGTTGCCCTCTTCGTGAATCTCGCGAATAAGTACTGTAGTCCCTGTGAGTTACTCACATATAGTTTTCATTTTAAAATGTTGATACATCTCTTTGGAGTTTCTGTGTGAAAAAGGACCTAATACAGTAAAAATGTCTACAACATACACGAGCATAGTCATTTCTGCCATTTCTCTTTAGAATTACTTGAATGTCTACAACACACACGACCATATTTCATCAGTATTTCAGACCACTCTTCCCTCTTTTTGCCTTCTTTTAGAAACTTTACAAGTCGTTTTATTAGCTCCAATTGCAGAAGGAATTTTAAATGTGAGTGACTAGGTATAGTACTTATATATCACAATTTAACTGAGAAATCTTTATTCCTTCATCTCTCGCTGCATTTTTTTTGCATTGTACAGGGTGGGCCCAATTGAACACTTTCAAAGGGAAACTCCTATTACCGTAGTAGATAGAAAAAAACTGATGTTGGTGCCTGTTGACCAATTCACATAACAAACTCAATGGTGAAAACTGAATATCGATATCTATCTTCGTTTCAGAGTTACAAGGTGATTTTCGAAAATATGAATTTTCAAAAAGTGGCTGAAACTCATTTTTTTGTCAAGAATTCTTCGTTTCCATAAAAACATTTCCAAAGCATTTTATTTTTCATGAAACTTGATCCTCAGGCACTGAAATCAGTCACCATATACCTAGTTTCGAAATAGAACTTTTTCTTCAAGAAGATCAAGTATTCTTGAACAAGATATAGGAAGGTCGATTTCAGTGCGCCAGGAATGATTGTTATCACAAACTCAATGCTTTGCAGTTATTTTCATGAGAACATATAATTTTTGACAAAACAAATATTTGTAGCCACTTTTCAAAAATGCCCATTTTCGAAGAACACCTTGTAACACCGAAACGAAGACAGATTCCATTAAAAGTGACCAATGTGCTGTCATGCTTGAATAACTATCCCAAGAAACACGATTCGTATGCCAAAATTATTGTGAAGAACTATTTCAATCCTATGTAAACAAATGAAAAAGTGAGAGTCGGTCATCTGACATTTTGTGCACGTGACCTATCAAGTTTGGAGCAAGTTTGACAGATAACCAATGCTGGAAGTAGGATGTGGACAGTAGAGTGCTTCGAATATCTCATTATTTGCTCTGTAAAGAGTGTGGACACGCTTGTCACCACTGACATTTCCAAATTGTCATCATTATCAGATTTGAAACATCAGTTTTGAGTAGGGCTTCGAGAGACCAAGACCAAGACCAAGACCAAGACCAAGACTGATCAGTCTTGGTCTTGGTCTCTAAAAATAAATGTAGTCTTGGTCTTGGTATTGGTCTTGATATTTCAAGACCAAGACGAGACTGGCTCAGTCTTGGTCTTGGATCAATTTCCGTCTAGAAATTTGAATTATGCAATTGAAATATCCAACAGTTTGTATTCATAAAATAGGTATTTCGTATTTCTCAGTCTTTAAAATTGTCAATTTGTGAGTATAAAAGTAAGCGAAATAAATTTCTCCTTTTACCATAAGAATATAATTTTTAAGAAACCTTGAATAAACATTAAATGAGACCCAAACAGCAAACAGGCCGACGCCCGACAGGCCAGAAAAAAGGTTCAAAAGGGTCGGAACTGACAATGCATTATCAAAATATTTCGAAAAATTTCAAATTCAAACCAAATAACTTTTGTATTGAATTTGTTTCTATCTTCAATAGAACCACTGTGACCTTACAACATACACCTATTTGTTGTGAACTTTAAAACTGCAATACTGAATTTGAAAAATGTATTTCGGATTTTGAGTGAACAAAAATTAAAAACTTACCATATGACAAATGAATAACTGAAATAAAATGCCATTACATTTTCCATCAGATTTTTTTTAATATTGAGTAGATTTGAGTTCATTATTTTTCTTTCGAGACCAAGACTGGGCTCTTGGTCTCGCGAAGCCCTAGATTTGAGAATTGAATAGGCGTCTCCGCGAAAATGTTTTTGAATATATCTTGTTCGGCAACGTATTGCAAAAATTCTAAGGCCCGGTTGTAGTTGCCTAGTTCAACCACAGTTCAACTGTTATTCTGTCTTTAACCAACTACAAATCGTTCATCCGGAAGGAGAGAGTTACCCCTTTTCGGCCAATAAAAGTGAGGACCTAACTTACAGCTTGGAGGGGGTGAATTTTAGAACACATGTTTATATGAAGAAAATGTCTTATTTCGATCCCAACAATATGTCCTTGAAATATTTACATCGAATTTTGAATCACCCTGAATACCAACATAATATACAGTGTGCCTAACTTGTAATGGAAGCATTCCTGTATCTGTCGTAATTGTTGAATTAGGATTCTAAAATTTGCAGGAGCGAGAAATATACCGAAAATTTTGGATTTGAAATCAGGACGTCCAATTCCATAACTATATATATTTTTCCTGGAAAATTTTCAGTTCGGAAAAATTAAATTCACATGATTCGCTAGCGAATCATATGTACTGATAATGTAAGATGTATGGATATCCGTTAATTGTTTTTTTTTTCATGAAAAATTGAAAATTTGATTTCCAAATACCGACTTTGAAAGTTAATGAAATGAAATCTGACAATCTTCAGGTTTTTTATTTTATTTTTCAGGATAACAGCGTAATTTTGTTCAGTTTGCGAAATGGCATATTGAACAGATCCCAATCACATATTATTTTTCTAATTCAATCATCTGTCCCTCTGTTGCCGTTCAAGGAATAGCAATATTTGTCAGAGCTCAAAATAATATTCAAGAACTCCAAGACATTGTAGTGGCATATTGACTGAATCAGATCGTTGTTGAAACGTTTTTGTGTGAATAACTAGGTACTACATTTTTCTTTCTTTCTGACAACAAATACTATTGAATGAAAGAAAAATAAGGATCTTTTTTTTCATCTGTAAAACTTGGATCGAACCTATTATCACGTAAGCTCAACATGGAGAACGAGGTCAATCAGTCCCTATCTTACCAACTTCAGTCTTATCTGGAACAAACTACAATACCAATTACCTTGCGTCATCACAAACTTCTTTTGGCGTGAAATGTACAACTAAACACGCAACTTCATCATCATGTGTGGCAGAACTCTGATGTTTTTTCATCGCCGCATTATTCACCAGAGAATCCAAGTAGGCGACTGTAGGGCACTCTAAAACTGAAATACAAGAGCTTATGTCATAGATTGTTGTGTTGTTCAGACTAGTGCTTCAAAGATCTTCGACATATTATACTTCTACACTTTTTGTTCTCTTGTAATTTGATATTCAAGACTGCAAATACCCAATTCTCATAGAACAACAGTTTGTAGAAAGCGTATACAGACGCCAAATGTTGGTACACCCTCCTCGTGAGGGTACCTATTGTGTTTCCAAAAAGGAAAAAATCTACTACTCCATCGACTATCTCTTACTAAAATTGGTTCAGTATACTAACAGAACCCATCAATAAAATGGATATAGATAATAAGCGACTTAAGAGCCGAATTATATTATGTGAAAATAAATTCTGAGTACTCACTCTGATTGTTACACTTATATGACAGTTAAATGAAATCAAGTTGATCTTCAGGCTGTCCCATTTTCGATGTTCTTACGGGTTCTCTCACTTATTTTCGAGTATAGCTTTGCGTTTTTCGTTGGTCGTTTCCAGTAAAACCGGAAGTGATAGAACGAAAATTGTTCCGTCAATTAATGAGCAATTTGGTATACTAGCTGCCCACCAATTTTCAGAACCATCGAAAACTATTCATAAAATAAATACTAACTACATGAAAACAACAGTCAAACTTATTCCTAATAACCAGTTTCACAATTACTCAACAAGAGCGGCAAAGAATTTACGGCCAAATAGATTCAAATCTACCAGAACTAAAACTCAATAACTTGCGCTGTTGATCATTATAATAACCTACCAACTGAACTAAGAAATAATCATAGTATGAAATCATTCAGAAAGCAGTTGTTTGATTTCATTCTGAATAATGACCTGATTTGACAATTTGTGTTGTAATAGGGATATGTTTCAAGTCAATTGGTCCGATTCTCTAAGAAGTGTTTAATAGGGTGGCTAAATTAGTTGTTATCAAGTTGTTATTAAGAACTTTTTTAACCACCTCAGATTTTTCACTATTGGCATAATATTTGGTATTCTATAAAAACAACATTTATCAATGTGGTTAGTTTATTACATTTCCACCTCAGTAGTATAAATAAAGCTGTGAAGGTAGTCATTAATCTACTATTTCTTTGATTATTGTTATATTCCTGCCTTTTTAACGTCTATTTAACCTAACAATTGATATATTCTACAAGCACTTGGTTGGGAAATTGCTGCATTAGAATCCGTCCCCCTGATAGGGGGGACGTACATGTAAATGTAAAGCACCAAGTATCTGAAATACTAGGCATTAGTTACAAATATTCTCTATCTAAACTGATATATTAGAAAACCTCAACTGAGATTCATTTTTACATGTAGTAAAATGAAAGTAGCCAACCAACGTCTTTCGTCTGTGGTTCTATTAATGGTATAAAACCAATACTTTGGGCATGTGATAAATTTTCCGAAATTTAAGGATGGATTTGTTGAATTCCTCGAAATTCTATTGATTTATGCTATCCTTTTAGTGAAATAGGTGATTCTTTTGTTTTCACGAATAATTGGGTAGGTATTTCTTGTCATAGAATTATCTCTCTTGCATTATGGTGGAACAAGGCGCCGGGAATGAGACAGGCCAAAGAGTTCATTAAAGAACCATTGCCAAAATTCACGGAGTACCTACTAAGCCAGAATAGGAGAACAACAAGGATCTTGGTTGGGCTCCTGACAGGGCACTGTAGACTCAACAAACACATGAACAACATCGGATTGGCGGACACAACCATATGCAGGTTTTGCCAAGAAGATGAGGAAACATCAGCACACATACTGTGCTACTGCGAAGGCCTGACTAGGCTAAGGTTTTCGACGATAGGGGAGGAAAAACCACAGCCCTCTCAATATATGGAGGACCTGAGGTCTGGCCTATGGAGTCTAGTAATAAGGATGGGTTTAGACAAGGAACTCTAACATAACATGAGGGCACACACAATAGATCTGTAAAGGTCGCAGTGGAGAGGCTCCTAATAGCACATGAGCCCCATATCAATCTAATCTAATCTCTTGCATTAACATATGAACAACATTTCCTTGAAATAGTGCCACATTTTTTTATGAGCCATTCCACAAATCACCAGAAAAAGCTGGTGGATATCTGCCACAATAAAAAGTGTATAAAACATGAAAGTTGTTAATTTATTATCCATTTATGCCTTAGAGAATCAGAAAATCTGTGAGTGGTTCAAATAGCCACTGACCTTCATATTAACCACCCGAAGGACAGTTGTTAAAATAACCACGCTCTTAGTGAATCGGACCGAATGTATCACTTTTAAAAATAGTATGACACATCAATGAATTATGGCATCCTGTACAAGCTCTCTGTTTTGTGGATCTGATTATGTGAAATAAAAAAAAATTAATAAAGAGTTTTGCTCACCAATAAACACCGGTCCAGGGTCATCAGGCTCGCAAACCTCCCTGGAACACACTTTCACCCCACTAGCCAAAACGACGTCCTCTCCGGCCTTCAGCCTGCCCAAAAGCGGCCCTGGAGGCACGCCCATCTTGACGCACTGCTCCAGATTCAAAGCCCCCGGCCTGGGCTGCAGTCGACAGATATAGGCCACCGAGACCCCCATTTCTTTATTCAAGCGGAGGGTAGCTTGTGACGTAGGGGAAACTATCTCCGGGACGGTGCGACTGCCGCTCTCTGAATACACACAAGAAAGAAATTATTCGATAATAGATAGATAGATATTTTATCTATACTAGAGTTCCTAAATGTACTCGACACTGCTGTGTTGACGTTTTTTGTATATTAGAGTACGGACACTATGACAAGCACTGATAATCAGACATAGCCACAAATAAATTGATGGAAAAAGCGGGAACTGACAGTACACGGACGTACATGACATAAATTTCAAAGGTTTGACAAATTCATCGGATAACGTAATTCTACAAAAATGGAAACAGAATAATATATTATTTGGCCGGCATGGAATATAGGTTCAGGCCACAAAATTTGCGAGGTATTCTAATTTCTTGCTAGGATATAGAACATTTTTCAACGCATTTTTATAAGGTGAACTTCAGAACGGAAGATTTGATGTTGAAGAATACGATCGTACTGAGAGAGAGAGCCGAACCCACAATTTATAAACTGAGCGAGTATCGAAAAGAACCGTCCAATTTAGAAACAACAAGGAACGAAAAACTTGCAGATAATGGAATTCATTTCGAACATATTTTGAAAGAAACAGACTTGAGAATCGAATTTTTAGAGCAGGAATATTCAAAAATCCAAGGTTGGCCGATAATGAATAGTTTTGACACAAAAAATGCTAAAGTTGATAAATCTCGATTTTGAACGCCCTATATCTCTGTAATCTTCTTCGATAGACATCGATACAATTAGCTCTTCAGGGAGAATCGAAAGATGCCATAAAATGCAGGTTGTTCCATTTGAAATATCAATGTTGATACTATTTTCTAGTAAAAGCGGCAACACTGCAATGTCGAAAATATTTCAAATGAAGAGAGCGTATTCTAAAATATAAGCGTGCATATTTTCATGGATTTCTCCCGACTGATTCTCAATATGAAAATAGTGTAAGCAGGTCGTGACATACCCTGTAGAGTAAATAACAGTAGATAGACATCGAAATTCGTTCATAAATCCTTGAGAAGTATACGCCAACAATCCTAAACGCGAAACACGGATAAATGAATGAAATGGCGAATGGTGGGGATACCTATATGGAATAATTGCCAGAGAATTGATATCCTTCATAGAAATATCTTATATATCTAATGAATCGGAATTACCATGAATGTTTGTAAGTGCATTAATAAAATTGAGTGTCACGTGTTGCGACATAAAAATAAGTAATTTTGTAACGTCTTGATAATGTTATTTTACATTTTGAATCATCTTAACAAATGCATGCGCCATCAAACGAGACCGCCACTGGTCCCAATTTGTACGTACTTGGAAAATTTCAGGTTAGGATATTTATAATCAACTTTTCTTTACAGATTTGACACTGTCGAACCATAGGTAATTATTCATGAAATAGAATTTTCTAGATTTATTATATTGATTGAGTTAATGAAACACCGAAAGCTGGTCGCATAAAAGCGGGAAAAACATTGATAAAAACAAAAACCACAACCGACATATCTTACAATGATTATTGTTCGTCTACTACGAAATTTTGCGATGCTGCCACGTTCATCTATGAATAGTATGAATAGTTTATATTTGGCGCCATATGAATTGGCGAGCGGAAAACGCTATGAATGCGATCGCAACTGATTTAGTGGCGAAATAATTGTACAAGAGGAACTAACGAGATAGGAATAAAAGGAAAAAGGGAATATAAGGAAAATGGAATACCAATACTCAGGGACCGCGATCTTCTTCTCTTTGATTTACTGAATCTCTTACGTTCATGTGCATAATAATCTGTATCGTCCTCGATTGCTTTATCACTAGAAGTTGACCTTGAGGAACTCCGTCTTCTTCGGCGATTTTTTTCGCTTCTAGTTGAAGTAGAAGCGTCTTCCTGAAAACGAGTAAGTTTGGTTCTTTCATTGCGGTTCATTTTTTTATAGATAATATTAGGAACCAGATAACGGAAAGTATGCTTTCACCCAATCAAGGGGTTCAAAGTTGAACGACCTTCAATCGCAGATTCGTGATTAGGTTTTCTCAATTTAGAATTTCTTTTGACGTCCTGTATGATGAATATCAATTTGTCATACATCCAAGAACAAAAACCAAATGACATGTATTGTCATATAAGTCATATAACCTGTTTGTGAGAGATATAATTCCCATATAACTGATATAGTACCAATATATTAATTATAAATATTTGGACTGATAAATGTAAACAGGCTGTTTCTAAACTTATAGGGATGATTACATCGGAACCTATTTTAAAAATTGCAGATCCTACCGACTGCACCATTGTAACAATAATTAACTGATGTAGAATATTTCCAACAGTATTTTATTCATGCAAGTTTCATTGATAATTAATACATTGATACTATCTTGTAGTCATCACTATCCAACATCACGTCAATACAATATAATATATTGAGGGTTATTATAAACTTCTATGGGTTTTGTAGGCGTAGAACTTTATAATAACCCCCAATATATAATATTGCATTGACGTGATGTTGGATAGTGATGACAACAAGATAGTATCAATATATTAATTATAAATGAAACTTCATTTGGACTGATAAATGTGAAGAGGATTTTTAAACTTATAGGGATGATTACATGGGAACCTATTTTATAAATTGCAGATCCTACCGACTGCGCCATTGTAACAATAATTAACTGATGTAGAATAATTTCAACAGTATTTTATTCATACAAGTTTCATTCATAATCAATACATTGATACTATCTTGTAGTCATCACTATCCAACATCACGTCAATACAATATTAATATATTGAGAGTTATTATAATATTGTATTGGCGTGATGTTGGATAGTGATGACTACAAGATAGTATCAATATATTGATTATGAATGAAACTTTATATGGACTGATAAATGTGAAGAGGATTGGTGATAAGGTGGTATATTGATTTTACTTGATTCTTTGGGATTTTCTCTCCTCGTTTCTATAAAATAAAAATATTCGTTTTATTTCAATATATTTGTAGTGGGACAAATCAGATGATTTGCCCCAAAATGTCACTGCGTTTAACAAATTTTTCTATCAGGGAGTCTAAAAGAAAAATCCAGTAGCTTGTCAGTGACAATTTGTTTGAAAAAATGTTTGAAGGAAAGAAATATAGATATATTGAAAAAATATCGAATTTTTACTTATCTTTGGACGTTTCGGGACCGAATCTGCTCCCGTTCTCAACATATTCAATATTTTTCTTCGATAGTTTTGCTGCTTTTAGTTTGACACTTTTCAGTGTCATACTGATGTTGGCATATGAATGAGTGATTTTAGTCTACAAATGAGTTACATGATGTTTTTATTAATTGATCTTGAATCTACCATTTTCATGTTCAGTTTTCAGTTGAACAGTTAGCTGGAAGTCTAGTCTAACTCTTCTCCGTCCTACCAATGGTCTCATTTTGTACCATATGGGCATGTGCTTTTTAAAATTTTTCAGATGACCTTCAACTTTTTTATACTCCATATAAAAAAAAAAGAATTTCAGGGTGAGTTACTCTTGCATTTCCTCTACATAACTCAAACCTCCATCAAGTTATTCAATAAAAATCAACATTCAACACCTATATTTGCATCCAGCCAATCTAGGGTTGCTTGTTGATCTGAGGGTTTCAGTTAGAAGAAAATTTAATATTTTTGACCCTCACATAGATTACCTGGTATATTTAAGAATGAGATTTTGTGCCTTCTTGGGATCATAAGTCAATGGGTGATATTCTGAAAAAGTCAAGCAAATTGTACCTACCTGTTGGACAGTTGCTTCAACTTCTGAGTCTTTGAATCCATATGTATCTTCTGGTTGTGGATCAGAAATAACATCACTTTTCATCAAATGTACATACTCAACCCTGAGTACATTATCCTCAAACACATTTTGTTCACTACAATCTGCCATATTTATTTTGAGGTCTCTAATAACAACAAAACGTTTTGTTGCCACGAAAATTTCACCCTATGAAAACATGGAAATGAAATGATTAATGAATGGATTCACTTGATTTTCGGAGTTGGAGTTGACAAAAATATAGAGGTGTGGAAATGTGTCAAATGGAAGGCAGAAAACTTGTACCTACCATTAGAGTTCCTAAATGTTCTTGACACTGCTGTTTTGACGTCTTTTGTATATTAGAGTACGGACACTAGACAAGCAGTGACAATCAAACATAACCACAAACGATTTTGAAGCAAATCATATGTTTTGCGAGACAAGGACAAGAATATGTTTTTCGCTTTGATAAAGGATCCTCGCATCTTCCATCCTCCACAAGTCCTGGGAAGAGTACATCCATATATCTTTCTCTGTCTTTGATTTTTGTATAAGAGGGCATAGCGTCTCCTCGAGTGGGTAAAAGGGTACGATAAATTGATTAGAAAATTATTTCTTCTCGAAATATTGAATGATAAGGCTGAAGGACCTCAATGGAGGTCGATATCAAGTTAGTAGGTAGGTACATAATATACATCAAAGAAATACATAATATAGTATTCCTATGAAATTAGTCTCTTATATGTAGGTATATAAATTCGTTCAGTTGAATATTTTTGTTCATCGCAAAAGTAAGTTCAGAATGGGGTAAAAACTGATAAATTTCAAGAAACATACTTTTATTAGTACAAGAGTGGTAAGTTATAAGTAATTAATAAATAAACAAATGATATGGCAACAATAACAGCTGATCTCAGTTAGGATAAATAATATAAGACATACGGAAGTAGGTATAAATGGACTTCAGCGCTCGACTCACTATATATCGCCGTTCACATTGCTAAAGGGGATTGTTGGTTGAACCCGGCCATCGGAAGATAATTTTCAATACCTAACATAAATGGTGCACTTGTAAAGCGTTCTTGTTCTGTGCTCTGATAATATCTTGCTCGTGTCTTGGTACCCAAGAAGTGGTTCAAAATCCACTAGGAGCTATGTAGTCGTCTAGCACTTCTCAACTACGCATGAACATGCACATTCAGAATTGGGATTTCAACTTTGAAGAAGTGATACACGAACAATATATTCAACTCTTTGATATAGATACATCAATATCTGGTACATCAGAGTTCCACAAAGTGACTATATGTTTCACAAAATTATTATAAGAGTTCGTATACGAAGATGATCTAAAGAATTCTTGGTTGAACAGGGATGTGACATCAGTTTTTAGTCAGTCAATTCAGGAAGTTTCTTCTATTTCACCATCAGATTATCGACCATGATCTCCATGGTGGCTATTGTGATCTCTGCTCCATCATTCCATCACAAGCAATAACCAGAGTCTAAATTGGAATAAGGTTCTTTTCGATACTCGCTCAGTTTATAAATTGTGGGTTCGGCTCTTTCTCTCAATACGATCCTATTCTTCAACTTCCTACCAAGAAATTTAAATACCTCGCAAATTTTGTGGCCTGAACCCATATTCCATGCCGGCTGCATCATATTCTGTTTCCATTTTTGTAGAATTACGTTATCCGATGGAAATTCGAATAGAGTGAATTGATTTCCCGTGTTCTCACAGTTGGAAACTGCACAAACTTGCATCTTTCTCCTAATTCTCTCAATTTGTCAAACCTTTGAAATTTATGTCATGTACGTCCGTGTACTGTCAGTTCCCGCTTTTTCCATCAATTTATTTGTGGTTATGTCTGATTGTCAGTGTTTGTCATAGTGTCCGTACTCTGATATACAAAAAACTTCAAAATCAGCAGTGTCAAGTACATTTAGGAATTCTACCTACCATGAAAAATATAACAACTGTATTCACAGAAAACAAATCAATTACAGTTATCAAGGGTTTTATTTATCTTCAAAACATTGAGAGCTATGGAATCAGTTGAATTATTGTATATTTTAGTTGAAAGACACCTTTTTAGATGGCAGTTTATAAACATTGTCAGTAGGTATTGCCAAACTGTTGTTGATTTCTGCAATTTTGGGAAATAATCTGAATTTGTGCAAAAACAGTTACTCAAGTAAATTGAAGTTGCATATTTCCATCACATTGAACAATTGAAAATAACACTTTCTGGCCCTTTATGTTACTTCAGTATCTGGCTTGGTTTCTGAGGAATCTATAAAAATCTGATTTTAAATTCTGAATGTATGTAGGTCTCTCATGGCACCATGGAAGCTAATACAGGGAGAGCATAAAAACAATTAATACTTCCAACTTCAACATACTGTATCTAATAAATTACGAGACATCTTTGGAGACATGTTCATATAAACTTAATTTCCTAAAAAGTGACAAGGAATCACCATCTGTATTTTTCGCACTCATTCATTCACACCCTGTATAAAAAACATCAAATCCATGATATTACTCTAGTGATAACTCAATTTTTCACACAACATTTCCTGATATCTCAAGAATCACTCAAATTTGCAATATCAACATCATCAATGACATTAATACTTGATAATTCAATGAACTTCATGAGATATAGTTATCCTAAGTTGAAATCTAGTTCTCACCATGGTGGAGACATTATCAATAATAATAAATCAAATTGATAATTCTTCAGTCTAAGTAGAATTTTTGAAGCAATAACAAGAATAATTATTATTTCAAAGAGTAATAATTGATTGTGGAATGGAATGCTTCTCATATGATGACCAGAAATTTACAATAATGAAAGAAAAGAAAGACTTTGTCATTCACTAATTTTTATTGAACAATTTTGATGAATTGAAAAGTAAATGAAATTACTTCTGAATACTTGAGAATAATGCATTGATACATTTTTTGTTTCAATTTTAATATCAGTGATTTTTTTTTCAAATGGAAAAAATTGTTTCATATTTTTTCTGAATCAGAAGTTATACAATATTATACAGGGTGGCATTGAAATAAGTGCAAATATTTCAAACACTGAGAAAGCCACACCTGTAATATCAAATGGCACTAATAAAAAAAATTAGGGATCAAAATAAAATTTGAGGTTAGACCCCTTTTTCCACCCAAAGTTTCTACATTGTAGCAAATCTGATGTCACCTCTGTTCAAATTTCCATGTAGTATGCACAATGATGCAGAGTTCAATCATTTAAATTATTTTAAAATGGTGTACCTCCTTGATTTTTTTCTAGTATTTTGCTCAATTTTTGGGATTAAATTTATTGTTAATTAGAGGAATTAGAAAATATCTGATATCATGGAAATATTCCTTAGACTGATTCAGAAGAAGAAGAAGATGGTCGATAAACATGTATGTGCAAAGTGTTGTCAAAAAATCACTAAAAACCATTGGACTGTTGGATGCAGTGGTACGTGCAGTAGATGGTTCCATAAAAAATGTGTCCAAGTACCCGAAAAACTATTTAAAGCAATGGTAGATGGTGATCCAAAGGCAGAATGGTTTTGTGAAAAATGCAATGCAAAAGAGGTTAGCTCAAGTGAGGAAGGGGAAGACGGGGAGAGTACAATCTTGGCGCCAAGTTCAAAATCTCGAAAAGTGCGATACCCGACCCAGCCAGACAATCCGGAATCCAAACCCAGCGATGTTGCTCAATCCATCAGCGACCTCAAGAACTTTTTCATTCATAAATTCGACAGCTTAGAAGAATCTCTCAAATTCAATGGGAAAATAATGGAAGACCTAACCAAAGAAATTAAAAAAGTTCAAGAAGAAAACAAAACACTGAAAAAAGAAAACACAAAACTGAAGGAAAAACAAACAGAGATGGAAAAAGACTTACATTACATCAAAACCAAGCTGAACCAAGAGGAACAAAGAAAACTCAAAAACTCAATGGAAATTAGTGGGATTCCTCCAGCACCAGACCACAAACAAACTATTCTAAAAATTGGAGCCCTGATGAAGATTCCATTGCAAGAAAATGATATACTAAATGTGAGGAAAACTTATATAAAAACCGGAGGAATCAACAGTATAACAGTAGACTTTCGCAATGCTATAACTAGAGAAAAACTACTTACCCAATGTAAAGAAAATATTAGAAAAAAAGAATTTCTTGATACAAATAAAATTGGCATACCAGGTGAAAAAAAAATTGTGTACCTCAATGAGGCTCTGACTCCTGAAACAAGGTATCTATTCAGTCAGGCAAAGAAATTAAAACAAAGAAACTATAAATATGTTTGGATGAAGGATGGAGTGGTTTATGTCCGGAAATCAGAGGTAGACAGAGCCATACGGATAAGATTCATAGAGGATGTACTCAAACTTGAAGAGTAAACATGTGCAAAGTTCCCAGTAATATTCTTATAAACTGCTACTAGCCCAGATGAATAACATAGTACCTGAAGTAAATTACGTTGGCTGTATAAAAGACTACAATGATAACTATTATAATCTAATATCTAAAGATAATGTAAACATTCTATATATGAATGGTAGATCAATAAGAAACAAACTAGAGGAGATTGAAATTGTAACACATTCCTTTGAAAATAAAATACATGTCATAGCTATCACAGAAACCTGGTTGGGAGTCGAAGAAGAAGAATTTTATAATATTCCAAACTACAAAGCCCTATACCTAAGTAGAGAAAAAAGAGGTGGTGGTTCCTGCATCTATATTGATGATACTATAACTACAAAAACTGTTAATACATTGAACTTGGATGTCACAATTCAAACTATTCATCTATGTGACCTCAAACTAAACATAAGTGTTGTTTATAAACCTCCAAACTTTAACAATGACGACTTTCCGACTGTGCTTGATGAAAAACTCAGTGAAATCTCTGGTTCAACAATTCTTATTGGTGACTTTAACATTAACATTCTTAAAGATAGTGTGATAGCTACATCACTAGTGGATATCTATGCAATGAATGGATATCACCTCTTAAATAACTCAATACCTACTCGTGTCACATCAGAGTCTGCTAATCTTATTGACCATGCTCTGTCAAACAACCCCAGTATCATACAGAGCACTTCTGTAATAGAGTGCAGCCTCAGTGACCATAGACTTCAACTTATAAGCCTGAAGGGGGTGAATAAAAAAACACAAAAAAACACTTGCAAGTATCATGTGATAAATGAGCTAGACCATGATCAGGTTCTTCTTAGACTGAATGATATCATAAGCAAGATACATGGATATCAAGACACTCAACAACTATATGATGAACTCAAAACTGCCTTTCAAGATAGTTTCTCTGTGAAGGTTTTCAAGAACAAAAAGATAGGCAATGCGCCATGGATGAATGCTAAGATATTGGAGATGATGAACAAGAGGGATAAATGTTATAAACAAACCTGCAAGTACCCAAATAGTGTCCTACACCACAATCAGTACATACATCATAAGAAACAAGTTACCAGAGAAGTCATCAAACTGAAAAAATCTCACTTCTACCAACAAATTCAACAAGCTGGTAACGACACAAAAAGAACGTGGGCAGTTCTGAACACAGCACTGTTTAATAAAAATAAAAACAAAAACCCTAGTATCTCAACTTTAAAGCAGGGCCATGACACTTCATCAGATCCCAGAGAGATTGCAAATATACTCAATGACTTTTTCATCAATGTAGGTCCTGAGCTCTCAAATGCACTACCTCCAACCCCATTCATACCAGAAGAACATAACTGGGCAGAATCCATCTTTCTCTACCCCACTACACCTGAGGAAATCAAAGACATTATAAATAATCTTGACCCAAATAAAGCAAGTGGCTTCGACAATATCACAGTGAAACATATTAAACACTTCAAGGAAGAATGCTCCATTATTTTATGTAAACTGTTCAACATGACATTTGATAATGGCTATCTACCAACAGATTTGAAAATGGGGAAAGTGAGTGCAATCTTCAAGAATGGTGACCCTGAACAACCTTCAAATTATAGACCTATCACAGTATTAACAGTGTTCGCTAGATTACTGGAATTCTGCATGAACAAACGCCTAACAAAATTCCTGGACCAAAAGAACTTTTTATATGAAGGCCAATATGGCTTTCGTAAGTCAAGTGACACAGAAATTGCGGCAATTGACTTAATATCAGATATCCAAATGAAGATTGATGAAGGCTATGTGTGTGCCATGGTGTCGCTTGACCTACGAAAGGCATTTGATACTGTTGATCACCCCATACTGTTGACTAAACTAGAAAACCTTGGGGTTAGAGGAAAGGCTTTGGATTGGTTCTGTAATTACTTATCAGGTAGGGAGCAATTTGTGACAGTCGATAATTTTCGTAGTAACACACGATCAATTTGTTGTGGTGTCCCACAAGGTTCCATTCTTGGCCCTACCTTATTTCTGATATATATCAACGCTTTCAGTAAAATACATCTTGAAGGAACAGTGAAGCTGTATGCTGATGATACCACATTAGTATATCATTCAAAAAGTAAAGAATCTATTCATCTCTCAATTGCAAATGATCTAGCAGCTATTCAAAATATGTTGAACTCTCACAAGCTCACCCTCAACATTGATAAATCTAGTTATATCTATATTAGTAAGTCACGAAGCAAGGAAGTCAACCCAATCGATTTTGGCAATTTTCAGTTGATGTATAATCACACAGTAAAATATCTTGGTCTTCTGATAGATGAAACACTATCATTCAATGCACATGTCTTAGCACTAAGAAAAAAAATCTCATCGTTTATAGGAGTATTATACAAAATAAAGCAGTACTTCTCAGTATCTCACTGCAAGCTACTATACTTTTCCCATATCTATTCTAGAATACAATATCTAGCTTCAATATGGGGCTCTACTGGAAGTGGAATATTGAATCCCTTGAAAATTTTACAAAACAGGGCCATAAAAAATATCTACTCCCTACCTCGCCTAACTCCAACCACTGAACTTTACTCTCCAAGAGGTTTTCTCTCAGTAGACAATATCTACTACTTCAAAACCAGCATCTACATTCATGCAATATTAAATAAAAGTAAACACACGATCACACTATTTAGATCAACTCAAGATGTTCATGCACACTCTACAAGAAACTGTACAAATATTTACATCCCATCCATCAGATCCAAATATGGAATGAACTCCATCCATTATAAAGGTATAAAATATTATAATGAATTGCCAGGACAAATAAAAAATCTCCCCTTTCATAAATTCCGAACGGAATTAAAAAAACTGATTCTAGGTAAATAAATAAATAAAAACCAACCCTTTCATTCTAATTTCTTTTCTTATTGTTCACTATTATTAATACATATAAGTTATGGGTACTCTAATTCATATGTCTTCATCTTGTGCAATCCATGTACTACTTAGCCTGTGTACTATAGTATGTATAATTATCATGTATATTCAACTGTTTTTTGTTTTTTGTTATTATTATTATTGTTATTGCTATCATCATTATTATTATTATTATTACTAGCACTCTTCAGCTTTCTTTCTTTGTTCTTAGCATAGAAAAATGTATATTTTTTTCTAATTAGAACAAATAAAACACTTGAAAAAAAATATTAATGTGCTGAATATGAGCACTTATAACACCTTGTATTCATGATCATGCAGAAATAAATTAGGAAAATGAAATTAATGTTCCCTCATAATTCCCTTCATCAGAAAAGTATGAGGTAAATAAAACTCTGAACTGTGTGAGAATAATTGATGAATGTACCAGCCCAATTGTAGTTCACCATACACTTGTAATCTTTATGCATTTCTTGCTAACAAAATCAGCAAGAATATGGATAGGCATATTTCAACAAAACAATCAGTACCTGAAGATGAAATTTTGAATCAAGATCATACAACAAATAATAATAAACTTAGGCTTGAAGTATTATCATCAGTCAGTCACCTTAAATAGATCATAATATTCAATACAATATTTTTATGGAGAGGAATGGAAGTAATAAATGAAAAATTGGAATATTGACATATTGTGCAATATTTAGAAATATCTGATGTTAGTTGTTAAAAGGTTTCAAAGAAATCAGGAAAACAAGAACAAAAAGAATATTTAAATGATATACAAACCAGACCAGGTGGACCATGTAAAGTTATTTCAGGGACACCCACATCCTGTATAGTCAATGCAGTCCCTGGTAAGCCTCCCATATTCCTCCATGCAGACTGCGTTATGAATATGTGTTCCAATTTGGCCAATTTCATCTTATGTTCATGGGCAAGTCTTTGGGTTCCCTCCCCACAATTAAATAAATATCTATAACAAAACATACAAACAGTCAATGTTACAATAATTGATTATTTCCACTAATATATTGTGTGTAAACGTTAAGCAAAACTTCATAATAATAATAGAATATTAATATTTACCTAGTCTGGTCTGAAAATAAGTACAAGGCTCTAGGTGCTCCTTTTGCTCCTGTACCCAGAACTTGCAGGGTCACTTTGCCTGGAACATACCTCGATAGCTTTTCTTTGATTTTCCTCCTTTGCTTTTGTGCTTCAGCAATATGTTTTGGTTCTTTGGGCATGATTTTCAAAATGTTAAGTAGCTCTTTATTGTGTTTGCTTGAATAATGCCTAGAATTGCCGATAATGGAAGTATGGCTGAAAGGGAAAAATTTCAAGAATACAGTCATCAGGTAAAGGCAAGATTTTTATATACTTTTTGGGGATGAATGGTGAGGATAGGAATTTTTGACCTGAAAATTTTGAAAAATTGAAAGCACGACTTTTGAGAATGAACAAATGATTAGTGACATTGACTGAAGTAGATGACATTTGTGGGCAAGAATTCAAATTCACATGGAAAATTGAAAGCACGACTTTTGAGAATGAACAAATGATTAGTGACATTTTGTTTTGACATTGACTGAAGTAGATGTAATTTGTGGGCAAGAATTCAAATTCACATGACCCAGGTCTTCATTGTTATCAGTCGGGATCTAACCCCCGAGTCCTGTCCTGATGCGAAACTGAAAGCAATGCAGCTGAAGTGCTGAAAAGAAAAAAAGATTAGGCTGTGTTTCAGCTTTGTTTTTAAATAATTTTTGGGACGATGAAATCTAAAAATATTGGAAAGAAAAAGTTGAAGAAAACAACTGTGAAAAAAAGTACCAAGATGAAAGCAATTCATAAAACAGCAAAAACAAATTTTAATGAAAACGATTCTGATGAAATTGAAGAAGACATGCCTTCCTATATGAATGAGGTTGATGAGGATGACCTGGAAGATGAAGGGGAAAAACACAAACAAGATTTAGAAAAACTGAAACAGAGTGACCCCGAATTTTATAAATTTCTTCAGGAAAATGATAAAAAACTATTGGACTTCAATTTATCAGATGAAGAAGTAGATGATGACCAAAGTGAATCAGGAAATGCAAAAGACAGGGAGGTTCATGAACCGGAAGAAAATCTAGAAGTTGCTAGTGATGAGAGTGATTATGAAGTAAGCATTTACCTATTAACTCCAATTTCACATCTATTTCACAAGGCTGAAAAAAGATCATTGTTCACCCACTCTGTTCCATGGTATCTATCACACAATTCTTATAAAATACATGTTTTTAGGCTGATGATGCTGATGAGACCAAGTTGAAAGATTCTAGGATAATTACACATAAATTATTGAAAGTTTGGTCAACAGAAATTCATACAGATAAAACAAATAAAACTATAATTGCCCTTATTCAAGCTTTTCATGCTGCTTTGAACACTGTAACAACACAGGAAGAGATCCAAGAGTCTGCCATTTTTAAAGTTGAAGGTAAGTATTATAAGTGATATTTATTTATAGAAGTAGAAATGTTGTATATTTACAGAAACATTTCAATTGAAACTTCCACTTGATTGTTTATATATTATTTTTTGGTGAACTTACAAAATCTGAGTAAAACTCTAGTAACTTTTCAATAGGTTCTGCAGTATTCAATGGAGTCATTCAATTATGTGTCCTTGAGTTGGGACCAGCAATTAGGAGATTTTTAGGTATACACCAAGGGTCTAAAATGCCAGCACACAAATGTAAAAAATTCATAAAAATCAAAAGGGTTCTGAAGGGCTACTTTACTGATCTCCTGAAGGTAAGAATAACTTTAGGTATTTCATTTGATATGGACCTTTACAATTTTGGGTAAAACTGCACTTATCATGCAATGGTTTTTTTTTGGAAAAATTTTTTGGGAACAAACCATTATTTATTAATATATTTCACTATAAAGTTATGAATTTCACCTTCATTTCCACTTGTTTTTGGATCTCATTTAGAACAATTTGTCCTTTTTTTTCATTGAACAATTTATGTATCACAATGTACTTCAATGACAAATTTTCTTCATTACATGAGTCAACTAGAAATATGGTTTTCTTGTGATTCATCCATATTTAGTGGAAAGAAGAAAGAATATCATTCAAAATAATGGCATGTGATGTCATTCAGAAGCAATCTGTTGACATTTGATTGATGAATTTCACCTTCATTTCCACCTGTTTTTGGATCTCATTTAGAACAATTTGTCCTTTTTTTTTCATTGAACAATTTATATATCACAATGTACTTCAATGACAAATTTTTTTCATAATATGAGTCAAATAGAAATATGATTGTCTTGTGATTTATCCATATTTAGTGAAAAGAAGGAAGAATGTCATTCAAAATAATGGCATGTGATGTCATTCAGAAGCAATCTGTTGACATTTGAATGATGATTGTTCACTAAATATGAAAAACTCACTATAAAAATCATATTTCATGTTGAATTTCCTATATAAAAATGTGTCATTGAAGTACATCATGAGTATATAAAGTGTCCAATGACAAAATAAAAAGAGCAAGTTGCTGTAAATGCATCCAACACAGAGGGAAAAAAAGGCGAAATTTTGAACTTTTTCTTGAAATATCTGGATAAATAGTGGTTTGTTCACATTTTCATTATCAAATTCATGTTTTTCAGACTAAAATACATAAGTACCAAAAAAAATTTTCAAAAAGAAACCCTCCACATGATAAGTGCAGTTTTCCCAATTTTGATTTGAATATTTTCAATGTACTTCTGATAGATATTCTAAGGAGTATTCTTATCATTGCCTGCTAAATATGAAGAAAAAATCTAGTGAGCTGTAGTATCATTCTTATCAATAAAAATCCAAGAAAAATGTATAGGAATTTATAATTATCACTAGTTGGTACAGTTTTATTATATTTAACTTTCAAACAGGTTTCAACTGAATTTACCATATTTTCAAGGGTTATACATTTTATATTGTGAGGTTAGATGTCAAATGTAAATAAACTTGTTGTTGAAATTATTGTATTTCTATTAGATCAGAAACTAGTGATTTGTTAATAATCAAGACTAAGAGCAATTGACAAAAGACAATACATTTGCCAAATGACACTCAATAGCACAAAATGTCTGATCCTTTCCAAGTCAAATATGGTTGAGTTCTTTAAGTGTATGCTAGAGTCTATGAGTTCTTTACTATCAGGAATCACTTCCATAGCTACTATCTAAACTATTGAAGCTATAAAAAAGAAGGTAAGCCACTCATGAATTTGAACTGGTGAATATAAATCATGCACATTTAGGACCTTTCATAAAGAGTTGATCTGATTTATGGAACCATCCATATATCTCAGTAACCAGTCCTCAGATCTTGGAGAATTGGAGAAAAATTATATCACCAATGTTGCCATGTTATCAGTTTTTCGGGAATTATTATCAACTTCCTTATTTTAAATAGAACGCCCTCCTGGAACTGCATTGATCAATATATAGAAAACCATTAGTGGGCCGTGTTTGAAAATTCGGTAGTTCACTATTGTTGATAAGTGCTATCCGCTATCCGGCTAAAATATTTTGAAGATTGTGGCACTTCCGGTTGTACCTGTATTTTATTGCATTTTTAGATTCTTGATGATGAGCTGATTTCATCAATTCATCACACTTGGGGTCTATCAGGAATGATTACAGAGATAAAGGGTGTTCAAAATCGAGATTTTTCGATTTTAGGATTTTTTTGTGTCAAAGCTATTCATTATTGATCAAAACGACTTACTTGTCCCTATCTTAACTTTTGATTCACTATCTACTGACATTTAATTGAAACAGATACAGGGTGATCAGAATTATGAATCTTGAAGCACCCTTTATTTTTTCCAATTAAATTCCAGTAGATAGTGAATCAAAATTTAAGATAAGGACATGTGAGCCGTTTTGATCGATAATGAATAGTTTCGACACAAAAAGATCTTAAAATTGAAAAATCTCGATTTTGAATACCCTATATCTCTGTAACCATTCCTGATAGACCCCAAGTGTGATACATTGATGAAATCAGCTCTTCAGTAAGAATCTAAAAATGCAATAAAATACAGGGCGTTCTATATGAAGTAACGAAGTTAAGGTCCACTTCCGGTACAACCGGAAGTGCCACAATCTTCAAAATATTTTAGCCGGATAGCACTTATCAACAATAGTGAACTACCAAATTTTCAAATACGGCCCACCAATGGTTTTCTATATATCGATCTATGCAGTTCCCGGAGGGACACCCTACCCTGTATATGTTTATATCATTTTTTTATGAGTTCACTGATATACTACTATATGATAGTTTTATTTACAATATTTACAAAGATATCTGAAAAAACGGCCAGAGTACCCCTCAATAATGACTCAAACATAACAAGAACAAGAAAAGGGACTTGAATAGATGTTCAAATTGTTGTCCGTTGACCTCCTGACAATGAGCTAGACGATACACTGCATCTAAACTGTTTCTGATGTGCTCTCGTGGTATGTCCTCCATCACTCTTCAGATAACAATTTCCAAATTCTCGAGACTGTCTGGTCTTTCTTTGTAAACAATATTTTTGACATGTCCCCATAAGAAGAAATCTAATGATGTGAGATCTGGCGAACGCGCTGGCCATTCGATGGATCCACGTCGTCCAATCCATTGGTTTCTGAATACGTCATCAAGATATTGCCTTTTTATTTTTTTTCATCGAGGTGGTTGAAATCCTTTATGGACATCATATGGGTCCAATCCCCCATATGATAGTGTGGGAGTGCCCTGACTCCAGGTATACCCACTAAACACTCCACCCTGTTTGTAGGCTTGTCTGACCGAAGTCTCCGACGACACTTAAGCTTAGTGGCCCATTGTATCTTACCTACATGCCGTTTTCAATTTTACCATATACGACTCATGGTGCTTATTAAGGGCCACTTCAATATGAGAGACCCTTTTCGTTCAGGTTCCTAAAGATTACTCTTCCGATCCCTGTTCTCGTCTACGAAGAAGGCCAAAAGTTTTCCTTCTCCTACGAGTGACGGGGGAAGGGGTTGGTCCAGCCCTGTGGTGCCCCCTGCACAGGGCTAAGGCTACCTACTCTGAGATGTCGCCCTGTTTCCCAGAGGCCCCGTTAGCGACACCATACCTCGGTGCCATTCATCCATCACCACGGGTTCCCACAGCTTGGATTAGGTTGCCAGAGCCTCGTTGACCAGTCCTCGGCCACCTAGACAGACATCAGCAAATCGCCCCATCCCTGCCACAGATGTCCACAAATTGTCCCATCTAGCCCAGAGATAGCAAAGATGGTCCCAAAATGCTTCATCCGTCGAGCGGCCGCGGTCTGTCCTCCCCACACCACTTGATGGTGAGGTTGGGCTTGAAGGGGAGGAGGAAAAGAGAAGTTGGCCAAGGAAGGCCGATAGATAGATTGAAAAAGGAAGAGAGAAGAGGATATCACCCAAGACAAGTTGAAGTATGGTGAATATCCGGCTAGGGTACCTCGGGTTCACCATTCCCGTACTCACAAGTTGTGAGCCCCTGAGGGGAAGATATTGCCTTACATTGAATGCAAAATGCGGTGGTGCCCCGTCTTGTTGAAACCAAATATTCTGACGTGCTCCACAATTTCCATCTGGAAACAAATTCATCAATGCCGGGAAAATCTCATTCTGTAATAATATGAGGTATCTGGCGCTATTCAACGTTCCTTCAGTGAAGAATGGTCCAATGATTCTATTGCCAATAATTTCTTAGGATATTGAGTATGGCTATCTTGATCCCAATGAGGATTCTCGAAAATCTAGTATGGAAAGTTTTGCCTATTCATCGATCCAGATAGACAGGAAGTGGCTTCATCGGAAAACAGAATATTCCTAATGAAGTTGATACCTCTCGCCATTAACGTTTCACAGAATGTATATCTGCTTTCTGCTACGCCGTCAATCTGTCCGTGGATTGAATGCACCTCATATGGCTTCATGTTCTCCTTTTTCAAAATTCGTATCACTGACATTTGACTTATTCCATGATCTAAGCTCAATTGGGTTGTGGAAGTATGTGGTTGATCTAGGGTTGAAACTACAACATCTAATGCTTTTTCAGGCGTAGTTGCTGTTTTCGGGCGTCCTGTATTTCTATTAATTTTTTTTTTCACTTGGAGCGCACGAAAGGAAATCCCTATAATGTTCAAAGAACATCGTGCGTTCCTAGGGAGGATAGGGACAGGAGGTAGGTATTGGAATTTTTTTCAACTTCTGGAGATTATATGTTGTTGGGAATACTTCCTCAGGCAATGAATTCCAGAGCCTAGCCGTTCTATGGAGGAAGGAGTAAAGTGCTGTGCGACATCTTTCGAGGTTGACACCGGAAGGATGTGCTGACTGGGCTTGTCTAGTTCGTCTGACTGGTATTGCTAGTGAAGGGATGATTGCAGAGATTTCCGAAGGACATTTCCCGTGGAAGTATCGATATATATTCTATACGAGAGTGGCTGGTTGCCCGACTGGAGTAATTTCAACTACGAAATAGCCACAATGCTCGAAGTGGAATGACATGTTGAATAAATACAAAAAGCTCAAAGTCATTTCCATACAGTGTTCATAAAATGAACAACAATGGTAGATTACGGGAGGAAAACAAGTAACTAATAGCCACTCCCGTATGGGAATTTTGGTTTTAGAGTGTTTCTTTCCTCCTTTTCTACCCAGATGGCGTTGCTTTCATATTGTCTATGGAGGACGCCACTGAGGAATATACTGCCGACTTTGTTTGTTTTTGTTTGGCTAGGCTACGCTTAGTCGGCGGTCTTAGGACTGCTGGCTGGAGACTGTCCTGCACTGATGAGAGTCAAAGAGATCGAAACCGGTCTGTAGGTGTCTAGCGTGGCCTAACTAAATCGAAATCAATAGGCATTCAGGAAAGAATCACTTGTATCAGTATTCGTTTATACGAGTCGATGCATAGATTTTGGGAGGATCTAATTCAATGTTGTGCGTGGCATTAGCCAGGAAAGTAGTTGTGTTTCTCCCGTAAACTACCATTGTTGTTCATTTTATGAACATTGTGTGGAAATGACATTGAGCTTTTTGTATTTATGTAACATTTCATTCCACTTTAAGCTTTGTGGCTAATTCTTACTTGATCTTTCGTAATTGTTTGAGTTAGGATTCCAAAATTTGCTGGAGCGGGAGATATACCGAAAATGCACAATATCTCGATAATTATGAGAAGTAGTGAAAAAACCTACTGATACAATCTTATAGATGATTTTATCAGCTTCAATTTTGAATAGATTGAATTTTTTGCTGTGACGTACTGTTCTTGAGATATAAATCAAAAAAGGGACCTACATCGCCCCCTCCACTTTGCTCACTTTCGCGGGACTTTTGAATTTTTTTACTTCCTATCTTCTTCAAACACATCCCTAGTGTCAAGAAAATGGCCTCTTCCATGTCCTCTACAACCTGTTCATTGACTGAAGTACCATTTTAATTCTCACAATTTTTTTTTCAGCTATTGTTGGGCGTTACTTCGTCAAACATTCAGACAGTCCTCCTGAAACATCTGCACTACATGTCAGGCCTATTAGTCTCCTATCCGAACATCACGAAATCCTTGGTCAAACAGCTCGTGCATCTGTGGGGCACCGGAGACGATTCCATCCGAGTACTAGCTTTCTTCTGCATTTTACGCATAACTAACAACCAGCAAGTCGCAGTGCTAGAAACAGTCTTGAAGGCCATGTACATGACTTACGTGAAGAACTGCAAGTTCGTTACTTTCAAAGGTTTGGCGGCTATTAATTTCATGAGGCGCTCGCTGGTTGAACTTTTCGCTTTGGATGCCAACTATGCCTACCAGCACGTCTTTTTGTACATTCGGCAGTTGGCGATACATTTGCGGAATGCTATAACTGTCAACAAGGCGGAAAACGTCCAGAGCGTGTACAATTGGCAATTTATCTCTTCTTTGCAGCTGTGGGGTAATTTGTTGTCGGTTTGTTACAATAAGAAGACGATGCAGTCTTTGGTGTATCCGTTTATTCAGATTTGTATTGGTACTATTAAATTGGTGCCGACAGCACAGTACTATCCTTTGAGGTTCCATGTCGTGCAGATTATGATGGATTTGGCCAAGGAGACCGGGGTGTTTATTCCTGTTATGCCGTTTTTGTTGGAGGTAAGAGTGCAGTGAAAAAACTTATAAAGTTGTTGAGGTAATGTTGTATTGTGAAATATTTTTTAATGGGCAAGTGGGCTGGTAGTTAATAATTGTCATTCAGTCACTCTACTGTGTCGATACGGACCTGCATTAATTGTGGCAGCATTTACGCTTTTTTGATGTAAATAATGTGTCTATATGTTGTTTGAAATTGTTTCATTCCCACTTATGAAGCAGGGTTGTCAGATGTCAGATCACCAATTATAATCTAGTTGTTATTAAAATGTTGTTAGAGGCCTATCGTTGAATAGAACTACATCCAAATAAAATATTTCATTTGATCTAATAGGAGCAACAAATGATAGTATAGTTATTAATTTGTGACTTTTTCGAACAATTAGCTTGTCAAAATATTTCTTCCACTCCATAACAAAACATCATGCAAATATTGGCTATAGAGACTTGGCAATGATGTGCTTGATGCTGATAACTGACAAGACAACGCCTACAGTCCTGTGTTGTCATGTTTACCAGACCGAATGTCCTCTAGTGTGAATTAATATAATGATTATTATTAATACAAATTCATCATAAGCAATAAGAAACAGCTTATAAGAGGGGCAATTTTGAGACAATGGAGTTTTTATAGCTGATTAAAGATATTAATAATATATAATTGAGATTTAATGAATTAATAAATGAATAATATATCTGTTCCCATTTCCTCATTCTTGTGCCGGTCGTGGGCCTCAATCCTAAGAATAGCACAATTTTTTCTGATGGCCCAAGGAAGTGTTTATGGTCACACGTTAAAAGGTAAACCCCCCCCTGGCATTCCTTGCTCGCACAAGTGTCTTGGAGACTTCTGAGAGTGGCTCGCAAGGGGGCAAGCGAATGACGGGTAGAACAATTTAAGAACAACAACGATAATTTTTATGATTTTAGCACCTTAATATCGACCGAAAAAATCTAAGATATGGAATTGAAAGGTGCTTGAATGACGAAACAATAAAAAAATGCATTCTAGCCCATTTTCGTGGGCTGGTCCAGTCTCCAGTATTCTTATAATGGCGAGATTCTCTAACATTAATTTGTTTCATCTCCTGGAGCGCATGAAAGGAAATTCCTATAATTTTTGTGGAACATCGTGCGTAGCTAGGGAGGATATTTATATGAACTTTCGGAGGTTATAAGTTCTCGGGAATACTTCCATTGGCAAAGAATTCCAAAGCTTTTCCGTTCTATAGACGAACGAGTTTTTGAAGAGAGTTGTTCGACATTTTTCAAGGTTAACGACGAAGGGATGTGCTAACTAGGCCTGTCGAGTTCGTCTGACTGGTATTGCTAGTGATGGAATTATAGCAGAGATATCTAAGAAACATTTCCCGTTTTAATGGTGTCAAAGAGTAGGTGAGTGTGGCATCACCCACCAGGCGAATGGCTCTTCTCTGGATGGAATCTAAGAGCATCAGCATATGTTTGGGTGCTGAACCTCATATGTGAGGACAGTATACTAGAACTGGCCGTATTTCTGCTTTGTAGATCATGGGAAGCTGTTGAGGTGTAAAGTAGATTTTCGTACGGAACAAGAATCCGAGTTTTTGTGCAGTACCTTTTGCGATGAATTGGACATGAATTTGCCATGAGAATGTATTGCTGATGGTGATACCGAGCATAGGTGTAGTGATCTTGGTGTGAATGGTGGTACCAGACATTCTTATATCAGGCATACTGAGTTACGCCTTTCTAGAGATATAATGAAATCAAAGATGGAGGTTCCATCAGTTACCTCGGCCATTGTCGTTCTAAATAAAAAACTTGTGGGCGAGTTATGATTAGCTCGTTTATTGAGGGCTGCTTTATCAAAAAATGAAATTTATCAGTCAGATAATGCTCAACTGCCAGTTGATTTAGAAAGGTGGGTTTAACGATATCAGATTATGTTTTATCCAGCATCAGCTAACTGTTAGATCAAATTGGTGGATAAGTCAGATAACTGTAGGAAAGCCCATAGCCCATAGTATACCACATAATCTCTGCTATATTTCCATCACTAGCAATACCCTCCGGGCGAATTCGACAGACCCAGTCAGCACATCCTTTCGTCGTCAAAACTCGTTGGTCTATAGAACGGCAAAACTTTGGAATTCTTTGCCAATATAAGTATAGAGTGAGGGTTGCTCAGCTGTGTGCATACCAATGAAGGGAAGTATTGTATTTCGTGCAAGATAATTTATTCAAATTTATTACTCGTAGCAGAGCGCTTTTCGACTGTTAAGTCATCATCGGTGCATACTCGTCAGGTTACGTCGTCGGTACAAACATACGTACAAACATGAGTCATCACGCAGCGACAATGGCTGCTTAACAAAATGTAATCTGTATTTTACCCCCTTTTGGGAAACACATTTTAATATGTTTGTACCGTATTTTACCATAATGTCGATAGTTTTGAACTGGACCATATATATTTTTATGGACAAATTTCCTTGTTATACGACGCTATACATAGTGGAGTATACTACGGCCTTGCCAAAAATGCTATCTCGGAAACTAAGTGAGATAGAGGTATAGTTACTTTGGAGAAAATGATCCCCATCGAATTTTGAGCAACTTTGGTTTTTGTGTGTGGTCTGTCTGTCTGTCTGTACTCTGTGGTAATCATAAATCGATATATCTCCGGAACCCTTCGACATATCGACTTGAAATTTTGCCATCTTATTGTACTCAATACAATATTATGTCATTAAAATATGAAGGAAATCGGAATACTCTAAGGTGGTTTTTACGGGTTTTTTTCGATTTTTCACCGGAAGTTTGTTGTGACCATCAGGAAAAGACGGAGCCTATTGAAATTGAGCAGGGTCGGGAAATTCCAAGTGGGTTTTTCAAGGAGATTTTCCGAAACACACGGTTCGCTATAAAACGACATATCTCCTGAACCAATAGACTAAATCCAAATTTGAAAAATGCACCGTATGCCTCTTTGATGAAGCAACAAATTATTATTCCACCATTTTTCCGTGCATCCATCGGAAAATGGAAAAACAAATGAAAATCAAAACATCAAGATTTGAAATTCTTTGAATTCAATATATATCGAAAACAAATGGAAAAATCGAAAATTATCAGAAGTGCAAAGTTATCCACTGAAACATTTCCTACAAATTATTACCCTAACTTTTTTCTGTAAACCCAATAGTACAGGGAATAAAGTAAAAATATGAAAAAAAATTTGAACGACCACTAGGGTACCATAAAGATATATTGAAAAACAAAAGATTATCGATACATGAAGATCATCGACTTCCACAGAACTATGAAATATTTTTTCCTTTTGTTGATTGGAAGATGGAACAAAAGTGTTGAAAATTTTATTCTCAGATGATTCCAAATATCTCGAAAACAACTGGAAATATCTGAAAATGTCATAGAACCAAAATTATTCCTTTTGATAGAATCTACAAAAAATCCTTATAACATTTTTCTCTGAATTCAATAGTTCGGGAGATACGATGAAAAAACTAAAAAATTCACAAGTTCCTAGATAATCACTTGCCAATAGAAAACGAAACAAAAAACAAAAGAAAGTAAAAAAAGCACACTCGACTGTCTTGATTTTTTTCCCATAAACTACTTACCTAGCTCACTCGACTGTCTTTATTTTTCGCCAATAAACTAGGTACCTAGCTCACTCGACTGTCTTAATTTTCTGCCCATAAACTACGTACCTAGCTCACTCGACTGTCTTGATTTCCCACAAAGAAGAAATATGTTGGCAAAGTTTTAACTTTCTTTTGTTTTTGTTTTTTCAGTCCCTATTGGCAGTCGAGTGGGCTAGGTACGTAGTTTGTGTGGAAAAACCAAGACAGTCGAGTGGGCTAAGTACGTAGTTTGTGGGAAAAATCTCCAGTTCGCTGAACTTTCATAGCGTCGTATACACATCTTTGGTGCCCAATGATAGTTTCAATATAAAAATATGCTCATGATATGGTGCTATGGCCTCTACTTCCATCTTACATGAGCAATGATAAAATATCATCTGCTTTTATAGCGTCGTATAAATTATCTGACCCCTATACTAATCTAATACCTAATGAAAACAACATCTTTACTAATCTGATACCTTTCAAAAACTACGTACCTCACTTGTTAACCTTACGAGTATGCACTGATGATGACTTAACAGTCGAAAGCGCTCTGCTACGAGTAATAAATTTGAATAAATTATCTTGCACGAAATACAACACTTCTCTTCATTGGGAATAGAAGTATACCCAACAACTTATATAACCTCCAGAAGTTGAAAAAAAATTCAACACCTACATCCTCGACAGCAGCGCCACCTACCGCGTCCAATTAGGCAATTCAACTCAGGTTATAATCAACATGGCGTCTGGTTGGCACCATATATAGAATCAATAGAATAATGTTACTAGAACAATTATTAGATACTTACTGCTTATGATTTTCTTTGATATTATGATTTGTACTTCCGATACCAACAGGAATTCGCGTATTTAAAAACGATGTATCACACATAAATAATCACATTGTCTGCCAACCGGCGCATAGTTCGATAGGTTATTTGATTGTTATTGTGTTTTCAAATCATCCAGGAAACCATCGAAATCTATATACAGTATGATGCAAATGTATGGAATATATTCATTATTTCAGAAATGGGCGACATTTGAAGAAATTCCAAAAACACGTGAGTTTTAATTTTTGAAGCCTCATCTCATGACATTCATATGAGAGATGTTACGTCACTTGTGTTGGAGTAATGACGTAATGGACGATTTTTTCAAATACAAACAGGGGTCATGTGACACCTCGTTTGAAAGGTCTACTGATCGTCTATGCAACAGTCAAAACTTCGCATAATAAGATTGAAATTAAAATGGTTTATCATTTGGTTAACTGAATCTTGCAGAGGTCTGCTACTCAGAATTGAACATCGAAGGGTCGTTTAGTTGAAAAAATAGTAAAAATACACAATAAAAAAAGTTCCGAACTCTAAGTTTTTGGATTTTTTTCGGGAGTCGTCTTGTTTTGAAATGAATTTATTCCATACATCTATCTGCATCATAATGTATATAAAATTCTCCTGTCCCGGTCACGGTGTTAGTGGCCGAACTCCTCCGAAACGGCTCGACCGATTCATATGAGAATTTTTGTGCGTATTTGGTAGGCATGAGAATCGGTCGTAATCTATTTTTTTAATCGAAAATTCAAGATGGCGGATCCAATATGGCGGACGAGTATATTGTTATCCGATTTCATTCAAAATTGGAATTTGGGGGTTTTCGGGGTCGGAGATTATGATTCTTTCGTCAAGTTTTGGAAATTCAAGATGGCGGATCCAATATGGCGGACGAGTTTTGTAATTATGGTCAGATTCCATTCAAAATTGGTATCTGGGGGTTTTCGAGGTCGGAGATTATGATTTCTTCATAAAAATTAGGAAATTCAAAATGGCGGATCTAATATGGCAGACGAGTTTTGTAATTATGGTCAGATTCCATTCAAAATTAGAATCTGGGGGTTTTCGAGGTCAGAGATTATGATTTTTGATCAAAATTAGGAAATTCAAAATAGTGGATCCGATATAACGGACGAGTTTTGTAATTATGATCCAATTATAAACAAAATTGGTATCTGAGGGTTTTCGGGGTCAGAGATTATGGTTCGTTCGTCAAAATTTTTGAAATTCAAAATGGAGGATCCAATATGGCGGACGAGTTATGTAATTATGGTCAGATTCTATTCAAAATTGGTATCTGGAGGTTTTAGAGGTCGGAGATATGAACCATTTGTCAGAATGGGGAAATTCAAAATGGCTAATCCAATATGGCGGACGAGTTTTGTAATTATGTAACTGATGAAACTCGTTTTCATAGATAGCCAAACTAAAAAGAAGTGACTAGTAAATAAATAAAAAAATGAAGAGGTATAGAGTGCCGAACTAAAAAGAAGTAGAGGAGAATAAGTAGAATAGTTTGAAAAACTAAAAAATTTTGTTTTCATGGATAGCCGAACTACAAAAAAGTTTCCATAAAATAATGAAAGTTCTTCGATAAATATTTATGTAAAAACATGTTTTCTAGAAATACAGTATGGCAAAACAACGTTTGACGGATCAGCTAGTACCCATATAAAATTTCAACAGAATCGGTTCAGCCGTTTAGAAGTTATGTGAAAAAGATGAGTAAGGAAGGATAATTCTTACTATCCGTTGTCCTATTGCCCCTTTTTCCCGTAGGAATGAAACAATTTCCCGCTGTAAAAAGTAGTCTATGATTATCAGCGATAATGTTGGCTTCTAATGGTTAAAGCATTTTTCAGATCGGCCCAGTTGTTTCGGAGCCTATTCAATGCAAACAAACAATCAAATCTTTCCTCTCTCATGAATTTATTATGTATTTATGGAGAATGCAACCCTTAAACAGCCCCTTAATGGAAATTTCTTTTTAGGTTTTAACTACTTGTGATTTCAACAAAAAACATCAGAAGGTGTCGATGAAACCTTTGCATTTCACGTGCTTATTGAGGCTTTCCAAATCTCAATTGCAAGAAAACGGGTTCAAGGATATGGTGATAGAAACTGTTTATGGACAGTTATTGGAGTGTCTCAGTGCCCAGTCACATACACTAGCATTCCCTGATCTGAGCCTAATTTGCATTACTCAGGTAATTCGACTTGAAAGCCTTATACAGAGCTATTGCAGATTTACTTCTGAATTTGGGTCTATGATGGTCTTTATTTGACGTTTAATAACAATAATTTAAAAAATATTAGAATATCATGGTTATATTCGGATACTCCTGAAAAACTTATTCGAAGATATTGATAATTCTTCAAGTCTTGAAGAATTCATTCGATAATTTTTATTATTATTATCAAACAATTGAAACTAACTATCAGCATCTCTCCGAGGATATAGCTTGAAAAATCTCTTGCTCAAAATCCAATTGAGCTATGCACTAAATTCCTAATGATTTAACTTGAAAAGTAATTATAATCTCTCGTACTATCAACATACTCTTTGAATGATAACAATGATGGAAGTAAGATATGGTGTAATTACTGATGCGCTTTTGTTTCAGAAATTTTACTCGACCTCTCGAGAGCAGCGAGAGCAATGGTTCCGTTGATCTTCTAATAGATGGCGACATTGCACAATTATGACTTCTGTCAGTTTTGAAATTGTGGCAGATTTTTCGAATTCGGAGTTGTTTAATCCCACTGTTACATATGTTCCGCGTACCTAAAATGGCATTTGCCATTTTATTTCCACTCGTCACAGCAGCAATAGCAGCATCACCATCTAGCGGGAAAATGTAGAATCAACGTCTCGCTCGTTGTGACGAAGAGAAATCATAGTAGGCCGGTCGAGTGATTTTTCTGAAATTTTCAATACGTAATGATGGCCGAATGCGCACACCATATCTTACTTCCATCATTATGATAACTACCGATGAAGAACTACTGAGAAGGTGTGAGAAGAAGTGGACATTCCAATGATGCTATCGCCACTTCTTTTTCTGTTTTTATCCAATTCAACAAAAATACCGTTAATTCTAAACTTTTTGAATTTCGACAATTGACTCATGATAGATGAAATTTTGATCATTACATAATTCTGTTAGACAGGTGTCCATGTTACTGTTCTGATTGTCTGCCATCATCATCATATCAGAGATGATTTGCAAGTTTTCTCTACAAAATTCAAGTATAATGTAACAATTTTTTATTAATCTTCAAAAATATTGATTCATGTTGTGAATGTGTGTGCACTTAACGGAAGCCAGCTTCAACGAAACCTCATTTTCCGTAAGTGTTTATAGTAATCGATAATAACGATTGCGAATTTTCATGACTCGAATGCTTGATCAGAAACAAGAGTACACTGTGTTTTTCTTTGACTTCATGCCCAAAGGAAATTCACAGTTTCATCCTTGACTTGGACAGTCATCTAATCTTTTCCTCTATATATATGTAATCGAAACCGATTCATTTCCGAGATACAGGGTGCTCAAGTTCCTTGAAATAATCGATTTTTTTTTAATTTCTGAAATATGCCCGAACCGATAGTGATAAAATCCACTATGTCTGTTAAAATCACAATGATATATTTTTTTGACCTAATACAGTTGATTAAGGTATAATCAGGAGCGTGCCCACGAGGCAAGCCCAATAGTTTTTTGCACAAAAAATAATACCCAGTAGATTTTGTTCAATTTTCGCAACTTTTTTGATTGAAGCAACTCAAAATACATTTTTATTGGCTCTTTAGTTTCCATCGTATCTGGCTGCGTTTTAGCAGTAACAAACAAAAACCAAACCTATGCATGTGAAGCCAATGAGATAACTGTAATAATTGCAAATGAACATATATACAGGGTGATTCAGATTTGGAGGCACAAACTGGAATGGATGATAGATCTAATCATTTTCATCAAAAAAAGTCTATGTAAACATGAGTCCGATCTCAATCAGAAGCGGAGCAACAGGGGGTCAAAGTTTAATTATTATTTTCTATTAATTGATATATCTCGCTCACTTTTGAAGATATTTTAGTTTGGTGGATGATTCCTAGGAGATCATCATTTTGAGCATCTTATAAATTTTTAAAATCTACAGGATGATGCGCTTTTAGGGGTAGAGGCTTCCTTATCTCCCACAAACTGTTTCGTAGTACGCCTTTCTAGTTAAGAAATTCAATATATCGTTCAATTTAAAGGCTTTTTTTGTCTCTCAAGTTTTTTCGAAAAACCAACCCTTCTCGAAATAAATGAGCATATCCGTTCTGAAACCATGTTAATTTTGCCTATATTGTTTCGCTCAAATTTCATTATTGGACGAAATTCGTAGAAAATGCAATAAAATGCACTAAAATTACAAACTGAATCAGTAGCGGGGATACAAAGAGTAGCAGGTCAAGGTTTTTTTAGTTTTTAAAGTGGGTTGAATTTTCTCCAAGAATAAAATTTAAGCGAAACGTAGACAAATTCAATATATTTTAGAACGGATATGCTTATTTATTTCGAAAACTGTTCGTTTCTCTAAAATAAAATGAAGAGCAATAAAAGCATCTAAATTGAAAAATTCACATAATACGCGGTAACTAGATGATGACCGATGCGTACTAAAAAAATAGTGCATCACCCTGTAGATTATGAAAATCTTCAAAATGGTTGAAATGATGATCTGGGAAGTAAGAACCTCACCAAATTACAAATTGATAACTTCAATAGTGAGCAAGATATTTTAATTAATAGAAAAAATTATTGATCTTTGACCTCTTGTAGCTACGTTACTGATCAAGATCAGACTCATGTTTATATAAACTTTTTTGATTAAAATGATGGGGTCTATTACACATTTCAGTTTGTGCCTTAAAACCTGAATCACCCTGTATATTTCGAGTGCGTGCTCGAAAAATCGCTCCTAGAAGTCTCTCTTTAGTTATACAGGGTAAAAGCAAATTTCATGGTACACTATTGTTATATTAGAAACGGAAAGAGATGCAAACTAGATTATATTACGAAAAAATTGCGCCGTTTCGTTTCGCCGGAAACCATCGATTTTTTAAGTTATCAATAACTTTTCAACTATTACTGCTAGAGTATTGAAATTTAGTACACTTACTGAAGATCGCATGCTTAATTCAACGGTGACATGAAAACATTTCGAGGCACGCCAGATTCGAAGATATCGAAGCCAAATTTGATTTTTTCAAAGGCAGCCATATTGGATTTTCACACCATCGGATAGATTATAAAATTACCAATTCATAGATGTATCACACTCGTATATTTCAGGAGATATCGAAAAACTGGACAAATTTAAAATAACAAGTTGATGTGAGATTTGCTAGGCCCACAATTCCAAGTTTTTTCACTAAACAAGAAAACATTTAAAATATTCAATTTTTGAGGTGCTCGAAGTGACCCCCACCATTTTCTAGACAAAGCGCAATTCGACTGCAAATATCATTTGCTACTCTCCGTATGGTTGCCTCCTGTATTGAATTGATTGTTTGCATGATTTGTCCTCGCAAATCTTCAGCGTCCCTAATTGTTCTGAATTAATCTGTATTTTTCAAATATCCCCATAAGTAATAATCCAACGGATGCAGGTCCGGAGATCTAGCGGGTTATCGCGCTGGACCGTTAGTACCAATCCATCTTTGTCCAAACGTTTGACACAATGTCTGAGAAGCGTTGGCAGGGGCTCCATCTTGTTGAAACCACATTTGACAAATTTAGTTGATGGGAAATTCATCCAATAAGGGTTCAATTCTATCTCTCAGGAGATTTCTATAGTTTTCTCCGTTCAGGCGATCTCCAAGAAAAAATGGACCCAGAATTTGACCATTGAAGATGCCACACCAGACGTTACCGAGAATCTTATTTGATGGCGTGATTCTTTCTTGAGCTTTGGGTTTTCTTTGGACCAAAAATGTTCATTGTGACGGTTGAAGAGGCCATTAATTGTAAATACCAATAATAAAATAAAGACCATAACACTTTCTACGTAAAATCTATATCATCATTAATCCTATTCTGTAGCCATTCACAAGAAAAGATTCGCCTGGCAAAATTCTTCCTGATAAACCTAGAATCTCAAGACTAAGAGATTTTAGGGAAATTTCGTGAATCGATTGTCAGCTGATGCAAGACAGACTGTTTCGACTTGCCATAAGTCTCATCAGTTGCACTGGCCAGCTGACAATCGATTCGCGAAGGGTACCTCCATATATCAAACAATTCGTGAATCGATTGTCAGCTGGCCAGTGCTGATGAGACTTATGGCAAGTCAAAACAGTCTGTCTTGCATCAACTGACAATCGATTCACGAAATTTCCCTAGAATCTCTTAGTCTTGAGATTCTAGGTTTATCACCATCTGTTAATGGAACATTAAACCACTTTGAGAATTACAGGTGTTGCGATAGTCTACAGAATCTGACATGGATGTCTTTTCTGTAAGCATATAGAAGTAGGGGTCTATATGCACGACTTAGTCGCAAGGTATGATTGATGAATCTACCTATACACCTTGCACTTAAGCCACTATAGATGGCTATGAAGGCTAGATCGTCCTTCTGCCTCCTCAGGGCTTCGACTTGTTTGATATATGGAGGTACCCTTCGTGAATCGATTGTCAGCTGGCCAGTGCAACTGATGAGACTTATGGAAAGTCGAAACAGTCTGTCTTGCATCAGCTGACAATCGATTCACGAAATTGCCCTAGAATCTCTTAGTCTTGAGATTCTAGGTTTATCACCATCGTTAGTGAAACATTAAACCACTTTGAGAATTACAGGTGTTGCGATAGTCTATATGCACGACTTAGTCGCAAGGTATGATTGATGAATCTACCTATACACCTTGCAGTTAAGCCACTAGATGGCTATGAAGGCTAGATCGTCCTTCTGCCCCCTCAGGGCTTCGACTTGAAAATTCTTCCTATTGATTCCTTGCACTACATGGTAGTGATAGGGATGAAATTTTTGTTTCTTAAGATATCGTTGTAGTATTTAAGTAAATATCTTTTGATTTATGTGCACTTGTGCTAGGACATTTATAATGTTATGATTCAACTCGCTTCTCATCCCGTACCTACATGAGTTATCAAATTTTTTATGAAACAATTCAACAATGTTATACCCATATCTCACCTTGAACGCCTTTGCTGCGACACTACCATCTAGTCTAATCTTCTGTGCTGCCCTTTGAAAATAATTTCGCGAAGGCTGAATTCGTTCAGGGTATAAATTTTCATACATTTGACTAGCTTGCGCCGAATTTTGAAAACATCGAATGTAAACATCGTACATATCACTCTTTTCTTCAATACTGTGAACGTTCACCATCTCAATTCGCTTTCATTGAAGATGAAAACAATGATAATTTTTTCAATTGTTTGAATGACAGTTCTGAATTTTTGATGTTATTACAATCATCTAGCAATATTTGAGTATTTATTTGAGTATTTATTCAATAGCCATGAACAGTCATATGGTTTACATACATTTTTAGGTACAAAATGAGCTTTAAAAGCTTGTGTGTGCACCAGTCATTATTGAATCACATTTACAACAGATAATTCACCTATAAGTGAATTCGCTAATGAATCATCTTATATACTAATATCTGGACTTATCGAACTAATATAATATACAATCTGAATATAAATAATATATGCAATATATGTCAAACTAATAACCAGATATTGGGTTTGCTTTTTAAAATCCAAGATGATATTTTATTTTTGATTTTTTTGTATGGTTTGCCTTTGAGTTCGTTTGTCAGTATGTTATATATTTTTGGTCCTATATGAAATATACTTCGTTGAATGGTTACATAAGGTGAACTGGTAAATCTGACAGCAGCCTCTGAGTCTCCTTGACTCTGATAATATGTTTTCCACAATATAATCGGAATTACACATCAGCTCGCGAATTTTTTTTTTGTTTCTTGATATCCCCTACATAAAACATACAAGTGTGATACATCGATGAATTCGTAATTTTATGATCTATCCGATGGTGTGAAACTCCAATATGGCCGCCATTGGAAAAATCAAAATTGGCTTCGATATTTTCGAATTTAGTGGGCCTAGACATTTTTTCATGTCACCGTTGAATTAAGCATGCGAACTTCAGTAAGTGTACCAAATTTCAATACTCTAGCAATAATAGTTGAAAAGTTATTGATAACTCAAAAAGTCGATGGTTTTCAGTTTTTTCAGGATATTTCAGGAATCATAGAAGATATCCTTGATATCTTTTGATATTCGAGATGGTCATGAAATGGCGCATTTTTTCGTAATTTAACCTAGTTCGCATCTCTCCGTTTCTGATTTAACAATAGTGTACTATGAAAGTTGCATTACCCTGTATGCATTTAAAGGACCTACATATTTTTTGTAGATTAAAACGTTCCTGAAAAACTGCAAAAACCCAAACTACACCAGGAAATTCAAACAATTCATCGAAAAGGTGGAACAGAACTCCCAGTTCATCGAAAAAGAGCGATCAAAATCCACCTTCAACATCACCGACTTTAAACAAATCGACGGCTTCGAAACCCAAATAAAAATCAAAGGTACTCCACTGTCCACCTTCTTCGAAAACTGGAACAAACTGAGGACGATCAAGAAGAATAAACAGCTCACAAATAATGAGGAAATAGGCGATTACGATATCCCCACAATAAAAAGAAGTAAAAAAGACATGAATAAATCAGGGGGACCTGTGGAATTGTTCCCCAGCGACTCTGATGATGAAGGGGATGAGGAGGAAAACAAAAACAGAAAGAAAAGAGGGAAGAGAGGAGGTAAGAATGTCAAGAAGAGGAGCGCAGATGAAAGTGGGCCAATAGAAGATACGGGCGAAAAAGATATCGTTGAGGACATTGAAATGGCTGATTGGTGATTTTTCATCCTCAAAAATATTAAACCCTTTGGAGAATTCAATAGTTTTATTTATCAAGATTGGTACTCATTATATGGCTAGGTTCACTCAAATGTTGGAGAAGAAAACGCATCAATAAAATGTCTCAAAATAGCTATTTATGTATCAATGGCGTAAAATAGGCTATTATGGACCATAGTACCGTGAAATGGGGATACTTGAAACTGAGGGGTAAACTGGAACAAAATTTTATATTTTCAAATCATCCCCTGCTGAAATCTACAGCTGATTGCATTTTGAAACATCCTATCGTGCATTTTCAGTATGGTTGGTTATAATACTACTCGATTAAAAATAATAAGTGGCGTTAAAATATTATTTCAGGAATGTTGTTTATCATATTGAAACTACAAGCAGCGATATGACAGAAAAAATGGCATTACAAGCTTCAAGTCAAAAGACATGATCGATTCAATATACGGTATTCATTCCATGTAGCTTATGTTTAGTTACCATTTCACTAGCGAAATGCCGCGATATCACTGCTCAACTTTGAACAGTGTTGCCAATATTTTTTTCCCTACGAAAGGCACGAAAAAACGCCGAAAACTTGGAAAAGGCGCGAATGATTCTCCTTTTTGTTATCGCTTGGAGCGCACGAAAAGAAATCCCTATAATGTTCACAGAACATCGTGCGTTCCTAGGGGGAATAGGGACAGGAGGTAGGTATTGGATTTTTTTTCAACCTCTGGAGATTATATGTTGTTGGGAATACTTCCTCAGGCGATGAATTCCAGAGCCTAGCCGTTCTATGGATGAAGGAGTTTTGATAAAGTGCTGTTCGACATCTTTCGAGGTTGACAACGAAAGGATGTGCTGACTGGGCTTGTCTAGTTTGTCTGACTGGTATTGCCAGTGAAGGGATGATAGCAGAGATTTCCGAAGAACATTTCCCGTGGAAGTATCGATAGAAAAGTGAAAGGTCGCCGACCTTTCTACGGTGTTCCAATGATGTCAAAGAGTGAGTGAGTGTGGCGTCACCCACCAGGCGAATGGCTCTTCTCTGGATGGAATCTGAACCCCATATGTGGGAACAGTATTCTAGAACAGACCGTATCTGCGCTTTGTAGATCATGAGAAGCTGTTGAGGTGAAAAGTAGCTTTTCGCACGGAACAAGAATCCGAGTTTTTGTGAAGCAGCTTGGATCTGACATGATAATACCATGAAAGAGTGTTGCTGATGGAAATAACGAGCATAGATATGGTGGGATGTCCTTCTGGTACGTCCCTGGTATGTACCAAGTACGAAGAAAGGATATCCATAGAACGTCTTAAGGATATTCCAGGGACATTCTTTCGACAAAAGGAAAAAATGTGTAGGTCGAGTAAGGATTAAACCCGGGACCTTTAGCTTATCAGACACGCACCTTACTCCATTGGCTAATATGCCCAGTAAACCGTTTTGTGTTTCTGAAACGTTCCTGAAACAAACTTTGTGAAATATGAAACATTTCACCTATATACTCCCAAACATTTATGAAACATTCTAGAGACCATAAATGACCTAGGGTGTGTAATGTTTCATTGGAATGTTTCAACCCAAATCTCCACGAAACATTCAATAAAGAGTATACATAAACATCTCTGAGATATTTCACTATTGCATTTCATGAAACGTTTCACAAATAGTGTATTCGAAACATTTCCTTATTGCACTATTTGCAACATTTCCAACATGACTTTTTTGAAACATTTCCGATACATCTCACTTTTGCTGATAATGGAACATTTCGAATATGAAACCATTTTTAGTTCATACCAAGACTACATTACCACAGAAGTTAATCACTTACTCATAATGAAAGTGAACCCTAATTAACATCATGTTTAATGTAGTCAATTGGTATTAATATAGGTATATGGAGAAAAAAAGCAGGGTGAATAAAATGAAACTGCAGCTTTTGTGGATTTTATAATATGAAAACTCATTAAATTATAATAAAAAACCATTTCATTTCATATTTTCCCTTTCTCTAGCAAACCTGAGACCAGATTGGCGGAAGCAGGCTGCTACATATCTTTCGAACTCCACGTCCGTCACAGCAAACCTTTTTCTGACAGCACCTGGAAAAATTTTGAGATTTATTTGATCCACTCACCCACTCACCTTTTTCATATTCGTAGTTGTCATTATTAACTTTTAACATTAGCACTACCACCATCAGGCAATATCAATGGACGCTAAAAATGGCTTCACCGGAATTAGAACAACAAAAGAAAGAATGGCTTCGTCTTTGTGTTCACCCACTCTCTTCTCGGACTGGACAGTCGGAGCCGGCCGTGCTCGGTTCCTTAGTTCGGACTGTCATATGCCGATGTTGCCAGAGTAACCACCCGTCTTCATTGGTCACACTCAAGCATGTGATTCATTATAGCCAATAAAACGGAATCATAAACCTGGCAACGTCGAATATGATGCATTTCAAACAAATAGTAAACACATGTATTGAAACATTCCAGAGATGTTTCACGTCACGCATAACATTTGAGAAATATTTCACATACGTAAACATGGCGATGTTTCAGATGACACGTCTAGAGATTCACGGAGACATTTCAAGTAGAGAATTTTTGTAACGAATATGAAACGTATGTAGTGACATATTTCTGAAATATTTCACATAGCATGGAGAGCTTCAGAAATTTTTCCTTTATGTTAAAATTGAAATGTTTCAGATGACGCGTCTAGAGATTCACGTGAGACATTTCAAGCAGAGATTTTTTGTAACGAATGTGAAACGTATGTATTGACATATTTCTGAAATATTTCACATAGCATGGAGAGCTTCAGAAATGTTTTCTTCATGTTAACATTGGAATGTTTCAGATGACACATCTAGAGATTCACGTGAGACATTCCAAGCAAAGAGTTTTTGTAACGAATATGAGACGTATGTATTGACATATTTCTGAAATATTTCACATAGCATGGAGAACTCCAGAAATGTTTCCTTTATGTTAACATTGGAATGTTTCAGATGACACGTATTAGGGAACTTTTGAAATGTTTCTGAAACGTTTTGTGTTTGATGGGTGCCTTCTGAAGATTCATGTAATTTACGATTTCTGTTTGCGAAAAATGGTCTTCTTTTCTTAAGAAGTGCTCAGAATACATTCTGAATTTTCATTAACAATTATTTTCCGGAAGAAAAACAAACGTTTTCAAAAAAATTCAACTCAATATTTTGATGAAATTCAATGACTCTGATGTGAATGGATATCTCCAAGGCATTCGATCGAGTCTGGCACCACGGACTCCTCGCCAAGCTTCCATCTTATGGCTTTGCCTCCCCAGCTATGTTCTCTGCTAGCTAGTTTTCTCCCAAACAGGTCTCTCCATGTAGTGGTCGACAGAGTTTCATCTGACTCTCTTATCATAAATGCTGGTGTTCCGCAAGGATCAATTCTAGCACCAACACTATTTCTACTCCATAACAACGATTTGTTGGAGGCAACTTCATGTCTAGTACACAGCTTCGCGGATAATAGTACCCTCCATACCGCCTTCTCTTCCAGGGCTCCAATACCAGCCTGCCAGGCATATCAGAAACGAACGACGGAGAAATGTCAATGCTTCTCGTGGGTCACTCACTTCTGTGGGACACCTTAGAACAGTTAGAGATCTGTCTCTATTTTATAGATATTTTCATGGACGATGCTCTTCAGAAATATCAACAATTGTTCCTCCCTTGGCAGTCCCCGCGAGATTAACCTGTCGAGTTGAGGCTTCGCACCCCTTCGTGGACACTTTGGAGACCTGCAGAACATCTCTTTCCAAAGACTCATTCATCCAACGAACAGCAAGGCTCTGGAACACATTGCCAAGGGAGGTGTTCCCCGAGGCATATAACGTCAAGAAGACCAATTCTTACTTATTTCCCTTGGTTCTCACGATGTTCTCTGAACATTACAGGATATCTCGTGGGAACCAGAATATAAAAAAAAGTCATCTAATGACCTTGGCAATCGCGAATTCTAGCTCTGGTGGAAATTTGTAACTTGAGGTACTGGGGTGAGTGTAAATTTGGGGCAAGTGGAAGCCAGGCTGATTATCATTACATTTTTGTCTGTAAGGTGGCTCTGTCTATCGCATAATGAACCTACCCATATCCCCTGAATGCTCAGTGATATATATATATATCAAACTACCTACCCAAGAATTACGGTTCTACCTTGCCGATATTTCGAATAGTGTCGCATACCGAGCTAGCACGTGTTCGTTGTTTACGTGAGCCTCAAAAATATGTGAATATATTCAAAGTTTTCGAAGTGACTAACTCAAAAACAATACTTCTTTGTATTTTGATAGGCTACACTTACCCATGTTGAATCGTGCATTAAATATTCGTAATCTTCAAATGCAAAGTCAATAAATTTCTTCCAAACATATGGTGCGTTACTACATAATATGGAAGAAGGCGCCCGCCCTGAAATACCCTAAGGATCCCTATAAATAAAAAAAAATGTAGATCAAAGATTTGAGCACTTATCTCGTTGTACATTTCCAGATCCATTAAATAATTATCCTTGAGTAGGCTGAGGTGATTGGAACGAGAATGACCCATTACTATTATTATCTTTCTTAGTTTATAGTGGAGCTATTGAAATTCGCGGTTCCACTTACCCAGATGTACCTCTTATCATTCGAAAAATAGGAAAAATAACCAGTGGATATGCAAGAAAAATCAAGGATTAGCAGCTCATATACATAAATATAATTCAAATTCCATCAATGGAGATATAAGTAAGCAAACAATCAAACAATAATAAATTAGGTTCAGGCTTGAATCATCTTCTGGAGTTCCCCTTTTTGATGTAAAGCTTTAACATCTGATCCTCCACCTATGCACTTTCCATTGACAAAAACTCTAGGAACCTGAAAACAGAATAATTATTATCCAACTAATTCGCGTTCGCCAGTCATTAGATAACGTTCTGATGACATTGAAAAACTACAGGAAAACATATCTAACTTTCGGTCTATACCAGGAGTTTTGAATGTCATCACAACGTCCTTCAATGACCTTGGCAATTGGACTCTATAACAATGACTTGAGTTTTAAATGTGGAGTTACTTTAAATGTTCAATAATATAGAATAGAATCGTTCAATTGCTAAAATAAGACTACATTCACAAAGTTGCATCAGAAAAGAAATTAACAATTAAACATGGAAACTCACAGAGGCCTCAGCCTGTGTGTGAGCAAAAAAAACAAATTCATGCATACATTAATTCAAAAATAATGAACAACAAACTGTATACTCGCAGAGGACGAAGAAACATGAAAATATAAAATGTATTCAAATTCAAAATTCAAGTATCCTTAAGAATAATATTAAAATGTTAAAATACGATATTAGAATTTATATAAAGTAATGTACATGACCATTGAAATTATAGTTAAAATTATATGTTCAGAAACCCTTTCTTGTAGGAAAAAATGATTGTGTATATACTGGAGAAGATAATTATTGTTTCTCCCTGAAATTTCAGTGACTGAAATTAACACTTCACTAACCGTTCTAGCACCTGTCATCTCTCCTAGAATACTCTGGATTGCTTCACCATCATCTCTATTTTCCAGTGTTATTTCAGTATACTTTGCATTCAGTTTATCAAAAACCTTGAAAAAAACAATCATCTGTACCACATACCTATTAGTCCAATAAATGAAGGAGGAAAAAAAGGCAAAGTTAACGTTAATTACGCACTATTTTCATCTTCCGGTTGGAAGTAGCTTTTGGTACCTCATTAAACATGAGACAAAGTTTGACTGGAAAACGCGTGCGATGGCGGAGAAAATGGCCCCAAAAGACCAGGAAAATAGGTTTACAGCTAATATCTCCTAAAATATGGCAGTTAGAGATTTTCGGTTCAGATAAAAATTGAAGTTCAGTTAATTTTCTACAAAAATGGTCCTTATCACTTTTCTCGAAAATTTGCCCGGTTTCGAGAAAAACAGCACGAAGCGCACCTCGAATAATGAGCTTCTGTGTTGTATGCCGGAGAGCACAGTCCGTGTATTTACACATCGGCGGGGGGACAAATTATTCAATAAATTTGTTAAAAATGCATATTTTCTCATGATTCAAAGTTCATGTGAAAGAGGAATTCTGCTGCTATCATACCCTGCGTGGCCGCATGGTTTGTAGCAGACGACCCGAGCGCCACGTAGCTAGAGCACACGCGGCGAACGACGGAGGAACGAAAGTAATAAATTATAGCGTGTACATTTAGATATACTGGTTTTTTCCCGGGATATCAAAGGTATGACTTATATACAACGATGAAAAGGTGGGAATTCCCCCGTTACACTAGTTAAGGTGTTAAAATGTTAGAAATAAATAGCACGGAGAAAAAAAACATCGAAAAAAAAGTGCGTTTTTTCCTTGACCCCGCTTTTTCTAATTTTATTGAAAAATGGACGACTTCCTCTAACAAAGCAATTGCACAATCGAAAAGTAGACCTTCTTAGCTTTCAAATGATGTATCATAGAAACCAATCAGATCATGTATAAATTTTTAATTGATGGTTGTTCACAAAATTTCCCCGCGCTCCAAAAACAGCAAAAAATTGGGATTCGATAAACAAAGATTAAATGAAAATTAAAAAAAATTACGGTATACAAATTTCAGGGATGACAAAGGACCTCATGAGGACCCATAATCAAGAGAATTTTGAGTAAATTAGTGCAATGCAAAAAAAATAGGAACAAATTCCTGGCGAGGTCAAAATTGACCGGGAGCAGAAAGTTTGACCCATGTTCCGATATGGCCAAAAGAGTCAAGCTGACTCAATTCACAGGGTATGATAGCAGCAGAATTCCTCTTTCACATGAACTCTGAATCATGAAAAAATATGCATTTTCAACAAAGTTATTGAATAATTTGTCCCCCCGCCGATGTGTAAATACACGGACTGTGCTCTCCGGCATACACAGAAGCTCATTATTCGAGGTGCGCTTCGTGGCGTTTTTCTCGAAACCGGGCAAATTTTCGAGAAAAATGATAAGGTCTATTTTTGTAGAAAATTCACTGAATTTCAATTTTTATCTGAACCGAAAATCTCTAACTGCCATATTTTAGGAGATATTGGCTGAAAACCTATTTTTCTGGTCTTTTGGGGCCATTTTCTCTGCCATCGCACGCGTTTTCCAGTCAAACTTTGTCTCAAGTTTAATGAGGTACCAAAAGCTACTTCCAACCGGAAGATGAAAATAATGCGTAATTAATGTTAACTTTTTCCCTTTATTTATTGGACTATATAGTATTTATCAATTCCTATTCAATAAAGAGATGAAGAAAATAATGCATGTTGATGAAGAATTATTGATGCATGCTTGAAAAAATACATCCTATAAAGGGACATGCCATTTTATTTTCAAGAATTGTATAACTCATCTCAGTTGTTCCTGACTCATGTGAAGTTGGCGCCGTTTTTTTTAAACACAAATTTTTTTGGGTTCCTTACTGAAATTTTGAATAGTTCCAGCAAACTGTAGATGTAAATGGAAAAAAAAATTTTGAGCACTAACTTCACTCAGCGCCGTTTTTTGAAGAAAATGAGTTCTGATATATTTTTTTGTTGTATTATGAAGAGTTCTGGAGTTTTAAACCTATTTCTTTTTTAGTCTCCGTTCAGACAATAGCATTGCTTCTTGTTCAGTTAATATAGACAGAACGGTATTCACTACTAAAATCTGAACATGAAAATGGTAAATTCAAGATTAATTGATGAAAACATCCTGTAACTCATCTGATTGCCAAGGTCACCAATTGTCAATGAGAACTGAAAAGCTTGAAGACAGATACGACTTTGCTATTAAAATAATCATTTATGTTGAAAACGGGAGCAGATTCGGTCCCAAAACGTCCAAAGATAAGTGAAAATTTGATATTTTTTCTACATACCTTTATTTCTCTTCTCCATACTTTTTTCAATACAAATTGTCACAGATAAGCTAGTGAATTTTTCTTCTAGGCTCTCTGATAGGAAAATTATTTGAAAGCAGTGACATTTTGGGGCAAATCATCTGATTTGTCCTTACTACAGGTACATTGAAATAATATTAATATTTTTATTTTATTCACGGGAATCAATGTCACCAGGTGGCGCTCGGTTTTCATCGTTCCATGTCAAAGTCACGTCAAAACTGGGGGAAAACAAACTCAATCTTCACTCAATCCCGTTAGTGCCATCAGCTTGTGTACTGTGTACTGATAAGAGTGATAAGTTTTTAAATTTCTTGACATTAATTGTCAATATTCCATCGAAAATAATGCCTGTTGTAGATGTTCTTTTGGCAGATATTTTGCTCTATTTAGACGGAAAAAGCCGACCAGTAGTGGAAGGATAAGCGGTTCTCCCTACTAATCATGTGATTTTGTGTGAGGTAGAAGACTCCAAAAAAAGGCACATTTTTGCACTTTGTCTACAAACTTCGGCGATCAAATCTTCCCCACATGAAGTAAAATTGAAGTTGGGGTCCAGAGGAACTCCTGTAGAACAATGGATTTGTATTTGTTCATGCAAAGGAGGACAATCTGGGTATTGTTAACATGTTGTTGCTGTTCTTTTATAATTATGTAGATTGATTTGCTCCTCATAATTAGTTTGAATTGTTTGAACTATCTCCAATTCTTCACCCGTTCACTGTTCAATAAACTAATAAAAATGTAATAATGTTAAAAAATTAACCAACTCAACCATCATCACTACCAACAGTGCCAACACTTTATGTCATTGACAAATTTGACTACAGCTACAGCAAGCTGAATGCAATGTAGTCTATGCACTTTATCCATAGACAACAGTTTGTTTTCCCCCAGTTTGAAGTTCCTATTATGTAACCTAGATGTCGCCCACTTTGTGAATCTCGCCAATAGAAACAAGGAGAGAAAATCCCAAAAAATTCAGAATAATGAATTTAAATTTCATAATGATTTTCCTCTCTTTTTCTCAAAAGCTTTTTGTTCAATATGAAACAGAAGGGAATAGTATTCCACCAAGATAATATGCTGCCTATAGAAACGCATTTTGGTATTTTATTTCCTTGAATTATTCAATAATTTACTTAGTTCAATCAGCACTCATTTTCTCCAGGAAAACGGTGCTGTGTGAAGTTAGTGCTCAAAATTATTATTATTATTTCCATTTACATCTATGATTTGCTGAAACTATTCAAAATTTCAGTCAGGACCTCTAGAACCCCATCAAATCCAATCAGAACTCAAACAAAAATATTTAGTTTTCAAAAAGGAAAGGCGCCAACTACACATGAGTTTGTTCCTGTGGTTAGGTATTAGTTCCTTTTTGAGTGAAACCATTCTCACACATATTTTATCAAGAAAATGATTTGAATATTGGACATGAATTAATCATAAGTATGGTACAAATAAGATGATGTCACCACCACAAAATATAAAATTAGCACAGAACATTATTACCTTGTTTACACCAATAATCCAGATGACTAACAGCAAAACCAAATTTAAGATTCTATAGGATTTTCATGAATAATTGTCAGCTGAATGATTCAGCTTACCAAGCCTTATAGATTTTACTAGGCCTATGCTCAATAATAATGATAGTAATAATAAATTGCCTTTATTTTACATGCTGGAGTTTAGCATAGTAATGTGAATAGTTTGTTCAAGATAAGTATGAACAATCATTGATGATAAATCTTACCTCCTTGGCCAATTTGCAGTAGGGACAAGATGTCTTGGAGAAGATCACAATTTTGTCAGATTTGATGAAATCCATTACTAGGGCTGATTTAACAGAATGTGTTTCAGAGGACATCTTTGTGCTGAAAATACCCATATATCTATATAAGTATTCTAATTCCAAGCAGCTGAAATCACCAGGATTAATACAAACCAATTATTATAGTTGGAATCAAATAAAATTCAGGTATCTGGTCTAGAAGGAGAATGACTCTTGAATTTGTGGAGTGTAGTAGTTACACAGTTATAATTATCTGTGTTATCATAGTGATTTGAGATAACACTCCCACTTTACTGTTGTTGTTTGTTGTTTACTTTAGTGATCAAATTTTTAGGAAATCATGTTGCTACTATCATGGGACAGATAAGTAATAATCCAATAATAATAATGACCTTTGTGGTAATTTTGCACTTATCATGCCATGGTTTTTTTTTTGGAAAATTTTTTTTGGTACATATGTATTTTTGTATGAAAAACATGAATTTGATGATGAAAATGTGAACAAACCACTATTTATCAAGATATTTCAAGAAAAAGTTCGAAATACACTTTTCCCCCTTGTGTTGGATGCATTTATACAGGTACTTGCTCTTTATTTTGTCATTGGACACTTTATATACTCATGATGTACTTCAATGCCACCTTTTAAAGATAGAAAATTCAACAGGAAATATGATTTTTATGGCGAGCGGAAGATTATTTTCTAGTTATGCTTACCTCTCAACTAATGAATCTGTGACCTAATTGACTGATGGTAATTTGGATTCTAAGTCATTGATCATAAAAAAAACATCAGAATGGCAGCAATCAAATACTTGCTCAACCCTTGTTGCCCTTCCTTATTTCTTCTGATCCTTCTTCCAGTAGCTCCAGTACCCAGTTCTTCCTTTCCTTGACGTCGACCTTATCTTCAAACTTCAATCATCAATCATCAACTTCTTTTATCTTTTAGTCACCGGCCACGTGACACGAGCGTGATGTACGATTGTCTCGCGGCAGGAATACAATTTGGTGCAATGACGTCACTGTTGATAATGACTTCATAAGTCACTTGTCAATTCAATCGTTTCGTTATTCGTTGTTAAAACAAAACAAGTTCAAGACTTCAAGTTCAAGATGTACTCATTTCATTTTGTCTTTTTACTTTTTGCCTAAACATAAATATGGTTAAGAATCACGAGAATCATTACCGTTGCTCAATTTGTGATAAGACATTTGTTCAAGTGCAAGGTTTATACCGCCATGAGAGGGAAAAACATAATAAGATGACAACAAAATTACTACACTGTTATCATTGTAATCAGCAGTTCCAAAGGAAATATCTTCTTGTTGTTCATTTGAAAGCTGTTCATGGCATACCGTCCCGATGTGGAAAAAATAAGAAAAGGATTAAATGTGCTGTATCACCTTGTGAGGAAACATTTACAACGTACAGAAAACATCGTAACCATTTAGAATATTGTCATTCCTTTACATCAAATGAAGAGAAGTTACATTTTGAAAATTTACAAAGTAGGTAGCTTCAACATAAATTTATATGAACTAGTTTGGTGCCAAAAATAATTAAATATTTTCAGAATTTAAAGAATGGAAGGTGAAAATGGAAGAGCAACAGAAATCAAGATTTGTCCAAGATACATCTGCAAAAGTATTGGGGAAGAAAAACATAAAAAGGTTATATTATATTTGTCATAGAACAGATTTTCTCAAACCATTAAAAAATTCCAAACGCCATTTGAAAAACAGTGGATCCAACAAAATAGGGCGTACTTGTCCAGCAATGATAGTTGCTTCTGTGCAAGATTCAGTGGAAGTATCTTTTTTCTCTACTCACGTGGGACATGAGTGTGAAATTGGCAGAATGCCTTTGTCTATTGATGATAGGAACCAAATTGCAGGTAAACAATAACTCCTGGCATTATTATAATCCAATCTATAGGCACAGTATAAGTGGACAATATCTTGATATTATGATTTAACATGAAAATGAAATCTCAAAATAGTAGTAGTTTAATGTGACAAGTTTGTCAAATATAGCTTTGAATTAATTATATAATGTATATCAAAAGCACTTATCAAACAAATACATTCATTCTTATAGGCTTGTATTCCAGGAAAGTTGGTCGAAGGAGTTACAATTCAAAGAATTTTGGATGATGTAAGAGAAGAAGCTGCCCAGTCTGGTTGTATACAGAGACGTATTCATTTACTGGAGAAGAAGGATCTTCATAATATAAAAAGAGATTTTTCCATTAGCTATTCAACAAAGTTTCATGAGAATGATGCGTTAAGTGTTAAATTATGGGTTGAAATGATGAAAGAAAAAAAGTTAGAAAATAATTGTGAAGTTCTTTATTATAAAGAACAGGGTCAATGTGATACTTTCTTTGAGAGAGAAGATTTTATACTTATAATCATGACAGAATATCAAGAAATGGAACTATGTTTGTTTGGAAGTGAAAAAATTTGTATTGATGGAACCCATGGTTTGAATGCATATGGTTTCCAATTATACACAATTATGGTTGTTGATGATTTTGGACGTGGAGTTCCAGTATCATTTTGTTTTTCCAATAGGTCAGACACAAAATTATTTGAGGTATATTTCAATTGTATAAAAGACAGGGTAGGAATTATAAATACTAAGGTATTTATGTCTGATGATGCTCCTGCTTTTTACAATGCCTGGTGTTCAGTTATGGGACCAGCTATGCATCAACTGCTCTGCACCTGGCACATAAGAAGAAACTGGTTTGAAAATTTGAATAAAATTACTGGGCCAAATAGTAAAGACAAAAAAACACTTGTTTTCAAAACTCTGAAAGTATTGCAGACTGAAGTGGATAAGGAAAAATTTCATTTAGGACTCGCTAATTTTCTGACAGACTTGAGAGAAGATTCGGATACTATGCTTTTTGGTGAATATTTTTCGAAAACATACTGCAATAGAGTTGAAAAATGGTCATATTGTGAAAGAAAATATCTAGGAATTAACACCAACATGTATCTTGAAGCACTTCACAAAAAAATCAAATATAGTTACCTTGAGGGAAAAAATGTCAAGAGGCTAGATAAGTCATTGAATTCATTACTTGTATTGGTAGGGGATTCAGCCTTTGAAAAAATTATTACACATTCCAAGAACAAACTGACATCAAAAGTTTTGAGAATTAGAGAGAGTCATAAAAGGAGTTTGAATATAACAGATTCTATGATTCTCGTGAATTCAGAAAGCAATAAATGGGAAGTAGTCTCATCTGAAAATTCATCAAAAAAATATGAAATCCAAAAGGAAGAAGTTGACAGTTGTTCGAGCCTGAAATGTAATTTAAAATGTTATGATTGCAATATTTGTGTCCACAATTTCAAATGTACTTGTCTAGATAATATTATTCATTTCAATATTTGTAAACATATCCATGCAGTTGTTAAACATGAAAATATATTACATGGAAATGTATTCAGTGAAATGAAAAATCATACTGAAATGCATAATATTTCTTTCCCCACACTTATACCATTAGGCCAATCAGTTGAAAAAAATAAAGAAAAAATTACTGAGATTAATGCAAAATGTGAATTATTGATAGGATTATCATCTCGATCCAACCTTGAAGATGATGGTATCAATAAAATAATAAAGCATCTTGATGAAGCCATTAAAGAAGCAAATAAAGGAGAAGTCAATTTTGTTCAAAAGAAATCTTTGAATATTAATAAATACATAGAAAAACAGAGATTTCAGAGTAAGAAGAAAAAAAAACATCAGGGAAACATTCATCCAAACCCATCTGAAGTTGAAAAAAATATCATTCAAAGGTCATTTTCAAAAAGAGATACATCAGAAGTTTTATTTATACATACTGGCTTTGATCACTCATATGCTTGAATATAATAATTATAAATATGTAGGTATCTGGATGCATTAAATATGTCTTGGATTAGTTGTATACAGAGAAATGCCCCATTAATTTTTTTTTAACGATTGTATAATGTATTCTATGACAAATAAAGATTTGATTTAATATGTTGAGTTTGATACCACACCCCTGACCTAATATTTATTTTATTTCTATGATGGTTTTTCAGAAAGCCTAGATCCTGCCTAGATTCAAATTATGGACATACCAGGACATACTTATCAATTTTAATTTAAGTTTTCTCATTGGGAAATTGATGATTCCATCTGAATTATTTCTAAAATTTATCCAACAGTAGATGGACAAAGAATATTTCAGAATGTTGGAAAAAAGTTGAATTCATCGTTATAGACGAATATTCAAAAATTAGAAATGCCGCAGCCGCAAGTAGATTGTGATAACATTTTAATAATTTCAAAATACTTGTGACCACGCAGCATTGCTGCAGCGCTGCAGCCAGCCTTAATGTCATAACAGTGACGTCATTGCACCAAATTATATTCCTGCCGCGAGACGATCGTCATGAAGTCATCTCAAGTTGAAGGACGTTGTCATTTTGGTTGTCAGTGTCACAGTGTCACTCACTTGTCACTGTACTGATCTGCGATCTCTGATCTGATCATGATCTGAACCCTGTACAGGACCGTACTTCTGTCGTTTCTGTATGAGATTTATTTTTATCTTCTGCGACGCACGAAAGGGAATCTCGATAATGTTCACTTGTTCAGAAAACATCGTGCATTTATAAAATTAGAAAACATTATAACCACGTATCACGATTTTCATTAAATAATTGATTATCATATAAACTAGGGTCCCTTGATGGAAATTGACGTTAAAGTCACTGGCGTATCATACGTAATTTCCATATGAAATTCCTGATTCAACTATACCAAGATATAGATGAACAATCCTCTAGTTTTAGAGTTTACTACTCCAGCATAATCTTTGTGAGGTAGGGAATATATGAATTGTACTGAAAGCTCAATATATTTCTCCAAAGGAGACTGTATACCAGGGTTGACTGAATTAACTGAATTAATTCTGATTTCCAGCTGAGCGGAAGTTTATATCTATGAGCTGAATGAGCTGAGCCCTATGATTGAGAAATGGTTGAAACCTCAATGTGGGTATCTGAACTACTGTACGCATGTCATGTGATGTGCTAAAATATATTTTCGGAATTCCAATTCGGAGAAGAATTTATGGAGTGACTAATATCACACAATGTATAAAACATCGTCTGGGACGAAAAGTAGGCTGATAAAAAGTAATACGTAAAATGTGCAGGAAAATAAAGAATAGAATATACTTTACCCCCATGTTATACATATGATTTTTTCGTCTCCCTCGAATAAAAAGTCATTTTCGAATAATTTATTGATGAAAGTAACAAATAAGTTGGTATACGCCTCCGTATACGCAGTAAAACTTACAGGAACGTTATTTTCACTCTTGCATCCTACATATTTTCCATTTGTGGTATAGAGTAGTGATTATATGAACTAATGTATTTCGCCATATTGGATCCGTTATCTTGAATTTTACAAGTTTGACGGAACAATCATTATCTCCAACCCCAGTTACCTTTCAATTTTGAATAGAATCGGATCATAATTACAAAACTCGTTCGCCATATGATCTTCCTCAAGAAGTAAATACCCTGTACATACCTATTATTAAAATTTCGAATGATTTTCTGTAGCGCCCATGGATGTGACGTGACAGCAATGTCAGGGATGCCAGTAGTAAAAACATAAGTCTCTAGATCATTAAAAAAGAATGCAGCTATGATCTGTCCGTACCCTGTTAAGATGACTTTAACCGTTGATTGATATATACGCTTCTTCAACGTCAATTTCCATCAAGGGACCCCAATATGAGCAAGTCTTCTGTTTTTCTTCCTTATATTTAATAGGTCGTAACTCTGATTGTTTAGAAAAAGTAGTCTCTCTTCTAATACAAAAAGGATATTTTTCTTCTGTATGTTCGATATACCTATTGTCATAGAATTGGGGGCATGAAAGGGAATTCCTATAATGTTCAGAAACCATCGTGCATTCATATAATCAGAAAACATAACCACGTATCATGAATTTCATCAAATAATTCATTATTAATAAGCTAGTCTTCTTGAAAAAAAGTTCGGATAGAACTGACAAAAGTTAATATTGGCGATTTTATAATCGCCAGAATGAAGGATATTTCCCTTCGCCTCATATTTATTAGGTCGTGTTAGCTTGATTGTTTAGAAAAAAGTAGTCTCTTTCTGTATGCAGAAAGGATATTTTTCTTCAGTATATTGGATATTCACAAGGGAATTTGAAAAAGTCCGTCACGGCAACGAAACAATAATGTCCTTCTCTCAGGTAACGTATCTCTGACAAAACTGGTAACCTGTAGAGTTGAAGATGTTTCGAAACGTTCGTTGAAGAGTAACGTTATTTGCGGTCGCCAAATCTTTAGATGACGTTATTGCGATGACATTAAAACATACGGAAAAAAATCCTAATCCCTGCGGCATAGATTGAAAGTTAGACTTCTTTTCCCGTGGTTTTGAATGTCATCAGAACATTATCTACTGACTGGATGGAATCAAAATTGATATGCTGATGACTCATCTAGTTTTGGAGATCTTCATAAAGTGAGAGAATGGTTTGATAAATTGCAGATTGATGGTGCCAAATGGGGATACTATCCTGAACCTGTGAAAAGTTTTTTTGGTTGTGAAAGCTGGAAATGAACAAATAGCTAGAAACGTGTTTCATGATCTTGATATCAATATCGTAACCTCGCATCGCTTTTTAGGAGGAATATTGGGATCATCAGGTCAAAAAATTGACTGTGTCAAAGAAAAAATCGATATATGGATAGAATGTGTGAAAGAATTCGGTACTGCTGCAATGAAGAGTCCGCAAGCTAAAGCTTTGCAGCATTTACAAAATCTCTACAATCTGAATGCGGAATGCCATAAGAGAAAATTGTACACCCTATATCTACTTGGACATGAAATAACAAACATTGAACATGATCTATTTGCTCTTCCCACCCGTCTAGGAGGTCTATATATTAAATACCCTGTAGGAAGTACAGAACGATCTTTCGAAATTTCTAAAAATTGCACTAAAAAATTAATCAATGCCATCAAGTCCAAACAAGCTTTTGATCTTAATGACCATCTAACCACTCTGAGTAACATTATCAAAAGAGAAAGGCAGAGGAAGATTGACAAATTTGTGAGTGAGAGATTATAAAATCACTTTCCTGCACATTAAAAACGACCAATTACTCGCATTGTGGAAGGGGCTGCTAGTCAATGGTTGACTGTTATACCTACTGCAGCTGATAATTTTGATTTATCACCGACCCAATTCAGAGATGCTTCAGCCCTCCGTTATGGACATTCATTAGATAATATGTCTGTTTCATGTGATGGATGTGGAGAAGAAATGAATTTATCGCACGCACTAAATTGCAAAGAAGGTGGCTTAATAAAACATGGACATGACTAACATCGTGATCATTGTGCGGCGTTAGCAAATTTACCTTGGAATGGCGTAAACTTAGAGCCAGTTCTTCGTGAGGCTGACCCCATCATCAATATTCCTGCCCTCTATGCTGAGTGGTCTGGGAAGCTGAAAAAGTTGCGTTTTTCGATAACCGCATTATTAATGCCGACGCACCCTCTTATATATACTTCCCAAAGCTGGCATACCATCGCCCATAATCATGCAAAGCGAAAGCATAGAAAATATGACAGTGCAGCAGAATTCATCAGAGCTCTATAGGTTCACTCCATTGACTTGTTCTGCTGAAGGTGTATCACACCAGCAGCAGCAGGAATGTGCCGTTTTTCAGAAACGTTCAGCAGATACATTATCACGAAAATGGAAGGCCGTTCCTCAAACAATAGGGTGAATTTGCATACAAGCGCAAATGTCCATAATCAGAGCCGTGTCCCTGCGATTGAGAGGTACAAGACGGCATATAAGCGTATATAAGCCATATGAGGGCGGGGCAGCTGTACCTATTTCATTCCATATTTAAATTTGTTCATCTCCATTGGGTTTCACTTACTTCTACTTATATTTCCACTAACTGTTTTATTGATATCCAAATTATCTACTGACCTTAGAATTTATAGACCTTGGGACGCGATAATATTGGACACCAGAATGTTGGATGTAGTCTGCGCATCTGTTGCGAGGCGCTCGTCAAATGTTTGCATACACAGGGCAGACAATTGATATGTTACATTGACTGGTGGCATTTGACATTTTGTTCTACAAATTCATCTGTTCTGTGTCAGCCATTATTGAAGTATTTGGCTGGTGATTCAAGCAAGAGGCGAAGAGACACGCGGTTCGTGCATCTGGATTATCAAATTCTTCTAAAAAGTAGCTGATATATTGACTTGAAATTTGTAATTAACATGTCGAATAACACAGCTCCAGATAGTTGGGAATCTCAAGCCGACTCTACGTCAACAAATAATTCTCCTGAACATAATGCAGATGTGACATCTCAATTTTCCACGTTGAACGTTAATGCTGTTGAATTTGTGCCTTCATTTTCATTCGGAAAAACTCCTGATGTCGATGAGAAGTCATCACCAACAAATTCACAAGGATCAAACAATTCACCCAAACATGATTCTCCTTCTTTACCAAATGGTAAGTGGTACAAGTTCATTAACACCCATTATAAGGTTATACATTCTTCAATTCGTTTTTTTCTTATGGGTTTGTTGAAGGCCTTCATAGATAGTTGAAATGTTAATCAAGCAGAACCTCTGACTTTCCAAGTATGCACAATATTGAAAATCCTGTTATCTTAACTGTCCCTCTGTACTAGTTCCTGCAGTTCTTGGGGAATAATGTTGCACAACTCAGGTATTTTTGTATTGTTAAATTATATTTTTCTGTTGAGATAAAAGTTGATGATCAGATGCATGGTTCTGTGTCTTTCCTTCCTCCAGTAATACCTATATCATTATCATAGGTAACCATGAACCAGTTCATACTGGTTTGAGTTGGTTCTTGAAGTGTAGTTTCAAATTCAACTTGACCCAGTCAGTTTGTTTCACAATATAAGCATTGACCAAGGCATTGACTGATACTGATAGGTAACCTGTAATATCCATTTTTCCCAAATTTTGTTATTTATTTACTTGGCTATTTATCATCTAGTGCAATAAAAAAATACAAAAAGGTTGGAGTTGATTAGTGAAAGCATAACCTGACCAATATATTAATTTTATGATAAATTATTGTTATTGAAGATTGTTGTTATGTTTGTACTTTTATAGAAATAACTCATTAAATTTGTTTGTAAACTTTCTATGGGTCCTAATAGTATGATAGTTGTTGGGATAAATGTGGATTATGTATAAATAATTTCTATGAGCTAGTTCTAACTTGGTAATAACAATTTATATTAGTTTATTTCAGATTTCACAGTTCTTTTTTTCAGTTTTAAGTTCAGGACCAAGTTTGATCCTGCATCAATTCCCTTGTCAATTCCACAGTATATCACAGGACAAAGTTGAGTTATATTAGCAATACTCTCCACTTATACACTTTTAGGAGAACATTTGCCTAAAGAACACCAAAATACTTGACTTTTCATCCTTGGTCACATCTTCAATTGTCATATGCTGGTTTGTTCACCTAACTGATTCATCAGAGGTTTATATAAAAGTAAAAAACATCAAAATACATGTTTTCATACAATTTTGACAGATGTAGTGACTTGAAATGTCTGAGATTTTTTTAATTGACAATAAGATTTCCAAGAAATTCTTGATAACTTGACATGTTTCACTAACCCAGAAGCTTCTTCAGGTGAAATATTAATACAATGTACAATAATCTCAATTTACTGGCTTGCATAACTTTTATATTCTACTTTCTCAACCTGAAGAATTAGATTACCTGTAGAAAGGTTCAATAAACCTTCATTCTCCGAAAATAGGCCCAGATACAGGGTGATCAAAATTCTTGAATCTTGAACCACCTTGTATTTGTGTCAATTAAATGTCAGTAGATGGTGAATCAAAAGTTAAGATGGGTACATGTATAATAGTTTCCACACAAAAAAATCCTATGGTTGAAAAATCTCCATTTTGAACACTATGTATCTCTGTAATCATTCCTGCTAGACCCCAAGTGTGATATATTGATGAAATAAGCTCTTCAGGAAGAACCAAAGAATACAATAAAACAGACTGTTAATTAATTGAGTGCCGATAAAACAAGGATTTTAAGGAGAAATAATTATATCATAAACCTCTGTTTTTGAGCTATAGGGTGTTGAAATCAGAGGCATACAGTTTTTGAAAGTAAAAAAATGATTTTCTTCTCAAAGCAAAATGTGTTTCCACTCATAGTGGGTGCCTACAATATTTTAACAAAATGCCTAAGAACAATCTCAATAAACTGAAGAAAAAAATATTTTTGGTTTTTATTTTCTTATGCAAAAACTGTAATTTATGAAAGTAAGTCTAAGAACAAAATTTGCTCCAAAATAAATGGGGATGTCCAAATCAATTTTCAGTCAGTGGCGTACAACTTTTTTCTTCAAAAATTGTCATTAAAACCCCGTACGGACGTCACTGGTGAAAATATTGTGAAATCACTGTTGTCAAAATATGCTACTTGATGATGAGAAAGTGTGTTCAAAATTTTATAAATTATCTAAGAGTCATAAGATCGAATAAAAGACTCACTTTTTTTTCTTAGAATCTCGACACACTGTAGCTCAAAAACTAAGAGGTTTCGGATCCAGTTTATGACATGTTGATAAAAACTTTTCTCCTTGGAATCACCCAAGGATTCTCACCTTGTATTATCGGGGTATCGGGTGCTCCATTAAAAAAAACATCATCAGCCGATATCATGGAATTCGAACACCCTATAGATATGAAAATAATTTTCAGCATTAAACCCCCAGAAATTTAAGGAGAACACCAATTCCTATCTTATTTCCCTTGGTTCTCACGATGTTCTCTGAACATTACAGGATATCTCTTTTCATGGGAACCAGAACATTAAAAAAATATATCTGATGGTTTGGTTTTAATATTATAATAATAATAATTTATCACACTTATTTAAATATTACAAACATACAGGCTGATTCAAGGTGGAAAGCACATTAGACGTTTCTTGAGAACGTAATTTGGGATTATTCTGATAATTTGGTGCCTTGGATAATCAGTTGTGCTCTATGGACCTAAATATTCTCTGCGCTGCGACGTTGCCGCTTATATTGAAAAGTTGCAACAACTTTGATTCCTTGAATGGGACACCCTGTATATTATTCCATTTTCAGATTTTCCCGGAAGAGCTGATTCTATCGACCTATACCACTTGGAGTCTAGCAGTGACAATTACAGAGATATAGGGTGTGAAAAATCGAGATTTTTCAACTTCAAGATTTTTTGTGTCAAAACTATTCATAATGGGGGAGACCACTGATTTTTTAAAATGACATTATCGTGAACTCTATACTGAAAAACTACCAGCGAATTAATTTTGAATTTTGTCATTCCTGCTAAGACGATGTAAAAAATAAATTAGAATATGTCCATTTCAAAACACACAATTCCTGCGCCATTTGAAATTTTGTCAATTCATTGATGTGACTGGTGCGACGTCTCATTCCCAACACGCCTATTGTCCTTGAACTGGCCAATCAAACTGCAACTAAGAATCCAGAGTTCAATACCTCTGTTGTCTTGAGAGATACAAAAAAAAGTTTCGCATTCAAATTAAAGTGATAACCGAGCTTCACATTTCAAAAGTTCTTTGACATATACAGGGTGTTCCGTAAGGTCACAACACATCAGATCTGATTTCAATGACGTATCATACTCAGGGTCTAGCAGTGAAAGTTACTGACATATAGGGTGTGCAAAATCGAGATTTTCCAAGTTCAGGATTTTTTTTGTGTCGAAACTGTTCATTATTCGTCAAAACGGTTCACATGTCCCTATCTCAACTTTTCACTCACTATCAATTGGTGTTCAATTGACATTCAATTGAAACAAATTATAAATCAAGATTTTTTGATCACCTTGTATCAATTTCGTAGAATATGTCAGTAACTTTCACTGCTAGACCCTAAGTATGATGGGTCGTTGAAATCAGATCTTCAGGGAGAATTCAAAAATGAAATAAAATATAGGGTGTTCCAATGAAAAAAACAGAGCTTTGATGTGCTGTGACCTTACGGAACACCCTGTGTATTTCAAAGGAATTTTGAAATGTGAAGCTTGGTTATTACTTCAATTTTGATCCATGAATTTTTTTGTATCTCTCAAGACAACAGAGAAATCGAACTGTGGAGTCTTAGTTGGCCACCCTGTACATCAAACGTAAATCATGATTCGTCGATTGAAAGAGGTTTGCACGGATTTCTTCTCTCAGTGGTCTTCCCCATTGCTCAAAACGGTTTCCATGTCCCTATCTCAATTTTTTATTTAGTATCAATTGATATTTAATTGAAATAGGTACAGGGTGGTTCAGAATTTAGATTTTCAACCACCCTGTATCTATTTCAATTACATATCAATTGTTAGTACCTGAAAAGGTGAGATAGGGACATAAAAACTGATTTGACTAATCATGAATAGTTTCAACACAAGAAATTCTCCAAGTTGAAAAATCTCGATTTTTCACACCCTATATCTTTGTTATTAGTCCCGCTAGACCCCGAGTGTAATGGATCGATGAAATCAGCACCCCAATAAACTTAGCAGAACCACTTCAATATTTTGGAATTGCAATAGTACTATAATTTGTTACTAATTTAGTACTAATTTATTATCACATTCGCAAATTTATTACTCTTCATTGAACAGAAAAAAACCAACGGCTTTGCTAGCTTTATGTCAACCTAGCAGAACCATAGCTAAACAATTATTATTTTGAAAACTTCAAATATACCATAATTTATTACTATTTTATTACCAACTTATAATTATAATCACGAATTTTTTACACATCATTTCCAGAAAAAAAACGACGATTTGACTATCTCGATCTCAACCTAGCAGAACCAAAACTCAAATCACATGTTTTTTGGAATTCTGTTGTATCATCGATAAGTTACTAATTTATTACTGATTTATTACCACATTAAACATGTGATTTGAGTTTTGGTTCTGCTAGGTTGAGATCGAGATAGTCAAATCGTCGTTTTTTTTCCATGAAATGATTAGTAAAAAATTCGTGATTATAGTTATATGTAATAAAATAGTGATAAATTATGGTATATTTGAAGTTTTCAAAATAATAATTGTTTAGATATGGCTCTGCTAGGTTGACAGAAAGCTAGCAGAGCCATTGGTTTTCCCTGTTGAATGAAGTGTTAGAAATTTGCGAATATGGTAATAAATTAGTAATGAATAAGTAACTTATCGATGATACAACAGAATTTCAAAAAACATGTGATCTGAGTTTTGGTTCTGCTAGGTTGAGATCGAGATAGACAAATCTTCGTTTTTTTCCGTGAAATGATGAGCAAAAAATTCGTGATTATAGTTATAAGATAGTAATAAAATAGTTATAAATTATGGTATTTTTAAAATTTTCAAAATATTAAATTTTCAGCTATGGTTCTGCTAGGTTGACATAAACCTAGCAGAGCCGTTGGTTTTTTCTGTTTAATGAAGAGTAATAAATTTGCGAACATGATAATAAATTAGTACTAAATTAGTAACAAATTATAGTACTATCACAAATCCGAAATATTGAAGTGGTTCTGCTAAGTTTATTGGGGTTAATTTGTTACTAATTTATTACTAATTTAGTATCATATTCGCAAATTTATTACTCTTCATTAAACAGAAAAAATCAACGGCTCCGCTAGCTTTATGTCAACCTAGCAGAACCATAGCTGAGAATTTAATATGTTGAAAATATTAAATATACCATAATTTATAACTATTTTATTACTAACTTATAACTATAATCACGAATTTATTACTCATCATTTCAAGGAAAAAAAAACGACGATTGTCTATCTCGATCTCAACCTAGCAGAACCAAAACTCAAATCACATGTTTTTTGAAATTCCGTTGTAATATCGATATAAGTTACTAATTTATTACTAATTTATTACCACATTCGCAAATTTCTAACACTTCATTCAACAAGGAAACCCAACGGCTCTGCTAGCTTTCTGTCAACCTAGCAGAGCCATAGCTAAACAATAATATTTTGAAAACTTCAAATATACCATAATTTATTACTATTTTATTACTAACTTATTAACATAATCACGAATTTGGTAATAAATTAGTAATGAATTAACAGCTAATTGATAATTCAATAGAATTTCAAAAAACATGTGATTTGGGTTTTGGTTCTGCTAGGTTGAGATCGATATAGTCAAAAAAACGTTTTTTTTCTAGAAATGATTAGTAAAGATTTGTGAATATAGTAGTCATAAGTTAGTAATGGTGTATCTAGTGTTTTCGATCGAAATAGTAAATTCTTTGCTATGGTTCTGCTAAGATAGGAGAGCCGTTGGTTTTCCCTGTTGAATGAAGTGTTAGAAATTTGCGAATGTGATAATAAATTAGTAATAAACTAGTTATAAATTAGTAACTTATCGATGATACAACAGAATTTAAAAAAACATGTGATTTGAGTTTTGGTTCTGCTAGGTTGAGATCGAGATAGTCAAATCGTCGTTTTTTTCCTTGAAATGATGAGTAAAAAATTCGTGATTATAGTCATGAGTTAGTAATAAAATAGTTATAAATTATGGTATATTTAAAATTTTCAAAATATTACATTTTCAGCTATGGTTCTGCTAGGTTGACATAAAGCTAGCAGAGCCGTTGGTTTTTTCTGTTTAATGAAGAGTAATAAATTAGCGAATATGATAATAAATTAGTACTAAATTAGTAACAAATTATAGTACTATTGTAAATCCGAAATATAGAAGTGGTTCTGCTAAGTTTATTGGGGTGACTATAATATGTGTTGTAAGAAGCATATTAGGCACTAATGGAAAAGTTACGCACGTAGCCGCGGAGCGGCGTGTGTGTAATTCCATGAGTGCGTAATTGCTTTACAACACGCATTACGTACAGGGTGATTCACTATAAATGTTCCCCTCCCTCTAACTCAGTTATTTTCGATAAAGTTTTTTTTTCGCTACATAAAAAAATACAGGGTGCTCGGAACAAACGATCTACAGAATACTACTTGATTTTTTCAAATGGAACACCCTGCATTTCATTGTATTTTTAGATTCTCCCTGAAGAGCTGATTTCATCAATACATCACACTTGGGGTCAAGCGGGAATGATTAGAGAGATATAGGGTGTTCAAAATCGATATTTTTCTACTTTATGATTTTTTTTGGCGAAACTATTCATTATTGGTCAAAAAGGCTTCTATGTCCCTATCTCAACTTTTGATTTACTATCTACTGACATTTAATTGGAACATTTACAGGGTGGTTCAAAATTCAGAATTCTGATCACCTTGTATCTGTTCCAATTATTAAATTGTCAGGTAATGGTTTCAGGGATATAAAGCAAAATCGAGATTTTTCAACTTTGTAATTTGTTTGTGTAGAAACTATTCATTATTGGTCAAAACGGCTTTCATGTCCCTATCTCATATATATCGACTGAAATTTAATTGGAACAGATACAGGGTGATCAGAATTCTGAATCTTGAACCACCCTGTATTTGTTTCAAATAAATGTTAGTAGATAGTAAATCACAAGTTGAGATAGGGACATGAAAGCCGTTTTGACCAATAATGAATAGTTTCTACACAAAATAATGCTAAAGTTGAAAAATCTCGATTTTGAACACTCTTTTATATCTCTGAAACCATTACAGCAAGACCCCAAGTGTGATGCATTGATGAAATCAGCTCTTCGGAAAGAATCTAAAATTGCAATAAAATACAAGGTGTTCCATTTGAAGTAACAAAGTTGTTGCTTCTTTTCGTTAGAAGCGGCAACGCCGCAGGGCTGAAAATATTTTAGAACGATGTCCTCCTCGAAAATGTAGTTGACGTGTTTAAGATTTTTTTCATAATCCGGTTTTGGCGACCTACAGAGCCTCTGTTTCGTTTTCAAAGGCCCACTCTGTATATAAATTCCCTGTAAATATTAATCTGATATGTTTATAATTGCACTGCCTATCATGCATATCTTCTTAATATACATTATTATTATTATTATTATTATTAATATTATTATTACATCGAGAGGCGGGGTCATCGAAACTGATAAATATGTATACTCGTCTTCATAGGACATGATGGGCGGTGTCAGCTTTCACAATCACCGCTGCAACAATAGCGCATAAACACCGTCCAACCGTGACATATTCTCAGAAGACGAGTGTACATCTGAATTCAGCTGGTACGTCTTTCTATTTTCTGGAAATACATTCAGGGATTGTTTATGAATAATCAGACAGATTCATATCTGGTATGAGATTATTCATGCATTATTAAATCTAAGTTATTGAAATAAACAACTGATTCAAAAATAATAATAATAATAAAATAAAAAGCTCATGAAAAGAACATTATGACATGATGAAATACAGGGTGTTTCATGAGAAGACTCACATAGCCAGATGGTTAATAGGGGAAATCAAGACGAGTTGATGTAAATATATGAAAACATTTTTTGACCCTCCATAACGAAGATACAGGGTATTATGTGAAATTGCTATATAACTTTGATGGCCGATATTACAGATATGATTCATCGTAATCTGCTGAAATTTGGCAGCGACGTTTCTCTACAAGAACTATTCAAGATAACATTATGAAAAAAAAAATATCCAGGTCCGGACTTGGGAAAATTTCATGTTTCATTGTTATGTCAAAAAAGTTCACTTTGTGACCACTCTTCTCGAAAAATTCCATCAGATTCAGAAAGATCAGACAAAATGCTATAAGAACTGCTCTTCAATTCACACGGCACACTTTGACCGGTTCAATAAAAAAATATGGAACAAAGTCGTTCTAATGAATTTTAAATTTTGACCTGGCTGATAACTCTCAATTTTCAACTGGATTCGTGTAAATTGATTTTTTTGTACATTTTTATTGGTTAGAAATTGACAGAAGAGAATAGTTCTGATTTTTTTATGATTTGACATGTTAGTTTTTGACCGAACTTCTAGATAGATATGATTACTCGTGACTCTATATTATTAATTTGTTATAAAGTAGGCCCTGTGTTTATTTCATGTAAGGTGGCGTTTGTTGATAAGTAAAGACTGGTAATCGAAATATTCTTGCACTCTAGGTGCCACTTCATATTTCAAATGCTGAAAAGACGATAATCCAAATGCGATTGTATGTTTGACCATAGAATATTTCCAGACCCAAGAATACATTGCAGTAAAACCTTCACGAGGATGAACAAGGAATTTCGAATAAATAGCTAATGCATCCTTATATCACTTGCAGAATTGTATCAATAACCAAAAATGGAACTGTGTTTATGCGTGATGGCATAACTAATTTGATAAATCCCCATTATATGGGCACATGAATCCTCATGTCGTAATTCCATCAGTTGGTACCTACCTAGTACCTATCAGTTCGGATTATCAACAAACGTCACGTCTCGTCACATAAATGGGAAACAGGGCCCACTAGATATTTTATCATTACTTCAATTATTGAAACCCATGAAACAAAGTCAGGAATAATAATATCTATCCGGATTTTCGATAAAAAAATATCGTGTTTTTTCTTCTCGTCTATACTTCTGTCAATTACTATTCAACAAAAATGTAGGAAAAATCAATTCACATGATACCAGTTGAAAGTTGACAGTTATCAGCCAGGTCGAAATTCAAAATTTATTCGAACGATTTTGTTCCATATTTTTTTATTGAACCGGTCAAAGTGTGCCGTGTGAATTGAAGAGTAGTTCTTATTGCATTTTGTCTGATCTTTCTGAATCTGATGGTATTTTTCGAGAAAAGTGGTCACAAAGTGAACTTTTTTGACATAACAATGAAACATGAAATTTTCCCAAGTCCGGACCTGGATATATTTTTTTTCATAATGTTATCTTCAAAAGTTTCAGTAGAGAAACGTCGCTGCCAAATTTCAGCAGATTACGATGAATCATATTTGTAATATCGGCCATCAAAGTTATATAGCAATTTCACATAATACCCTGTATCTTCGTTATGGAGGGTCAAAAAATGTTTTCAAATATATACATCAACTCGTCTTGATTTCCCCTATTAACCATTTGGCTATGTGAGTCTTCTCATGAAACACCCTGTATATTGTTGAATGAGAAATTATTCACTCAGGTTTGGTTTTCTTCTCTTTGCAAGAGAATATGTTTCTTGACTTCAATTATGAATTGGGTGATATTTGTGCAACTTTTGATATCATCAGGTAATTTATTGAGTTTTGGAATAGCTCCGTGAGTGAACTTTTTTTGGCCAAGTGTAGAATTAATAATCTTTCGGTCCAGTAACCGACAAAAAATATCGCGCACTTCTAAGTGTAGAATTAGCAGCATCAAGATGAAACAAGTCATTCCTTACCAATATGAAGTTAGATTTGAGGTGTTTGTTGATAATATCAAAAGAAATTTTGAGAACATTTATCAGATAGTGCTCTTCCAAATAAAATGTATTTGTCTCTTCATAAAGTTGATTTGATGGGGTGATAGGGAAGACGGTACAGTACTTTTAATAATGCTTTTTTATATAGTACAGATATTTTGTTGAAATTCTTGGCACATGAACCCCAAATATTTATGAGATAGTTCATTTTACTAAGGATGTGAGAGTATAGAACGGTATTTGCTATATTTGGCTTTCGGCAAATTTTTCTGAAAATTTGATATGTTTCAGATATTAGCGTCCTTATTACACAGTCCAATTTACAGATCGATCCTATGACCAGTTTTCGAGCTACAGGGTGTCAATCATTTGATTTTGGCTATTTGGAATATTTTGCATCGATTTGAATTATGTGCTCTAAGTCCTGATAAATCTTCAGTAGTAATAATCGCTCCACGTCTCTCCATTGCTACCGATTTGACAGTCGGTTATGAAAGCTGTCATCAGAATATCGTTTATAAACGATAGCTATTCAGAGTATCGGTAGGATAACATGAACACAAAAACAATAAACGCATAAAATCCTCTCATCCATCGGATCCAGTCAGTCTTTCTAAATTTTCAGAAGGGTTTCAGAGGAGTTAAATATAAATATTTGTAGATATTCACCGTTTATTTCGAATCAGCCAAGTGAATAAAAATTTGAATAGACGCTTGAGGGACGCTAGTAGGCCTATGAAGGAAACGTTCGGGAGGATTGTCGATTACCCAGAGAGCTATAGTTTGGGGGGTATTCTCTCATAATATGTTGCAGCATCCCAAGGAGGCCAGTAGGAATACTGGTATATACCATCATTTGTTGAAAATATAATCGGAAAGTACCTACGTACTGATGTACCTATCTGTTGTTACCAAAAATCTATAGAAAGAGACAAATCATGAGCTATGTCCCAAGCAGATGTATCTATGAAATATCCGACATACTTGTAGACAATTACTTCACTGTACCAAATCTTCAAAATATTGTATATGTTAAAAATGGGTATGATTTCAAGTTACGAAATAGGTAGATTGAAAACTGAATTATTCAATACTCTAAATTATCTCTTATTTATTTTTTTCCCAAAACCCATTTAAAAATAATACGTAGGTACTGTTCTTCTTTGCTATTCATCCCTCATTGGGCTTCTGGAACTATTCAATTATAGAACCAAACCACTCCAAGTTCCTTCCAGGATATTGGGGTTTGTGGGTTCATATTGATTTGATGGAAAGTATTTATTTTCCTGCAGTTCCTCCACGTATATTCAAATAATAACGAATCACTGTTTGAATATTTTAGCACTCCGGGGACTGTACGCAATCCTACTTCCCTTAGAAACATTATTTTCTCCAATTATTATAGTAGAAGACTCGGTAGAAGATCTCTGATCTATATGATATACATAACGATTTGTCAATAATTCATGACAAATTAAGGCTATATTCCGAATTCAACTGACAGTACTGAATCTGCTGATTTTTCATTCCGAAATAAAAAAATTCACTGAAAGTGACAGATGCTTGTGAGCAGACATACTATTCATTCCAAATATTTCGACTCAACATTCTGCTGAAATTGCTGAGTATCAGAAGGTAGTGTGGCTTCAGTGAACTGTCATTATTTTAGAGGGGGAAGGAATGTAACATTCATTTCCGTTGTTGATAATATTATTCTCAATATCAGAAAATACCTGTTATTGAAAGAATAAGCGCTGAGAATAATATTGAGTATGAATTAGTAGAGTTACAAAAAAAGAAGAAGCAGCATTGGCTAAATAAATAACTAAATAAACCTGAAATGTCTCCTCAATTCATCATCATTACGTTTTCTATAAATCTCTCAATTCTCAATCTGGTGCATCATGAGAAATCAATGGCAACAAAATGTCCAAGTATTCTTCATCACTCGAGCCTAAATCGTCATCGTCAATAATCGTAGAAACTATGGAAGCTACAAGAATCGATTGCTCTTCCATGTTAAATATCAAATATTAAATATCTAATCTCTGGTAGAAGTCCATGTTTGCTCAAAGTGGAGTGGAATTTTTAAAAGGAGGAAGGAAAGCTCAAACTTGAAGTTGTGGAGATGACTTTGAGCTTTTCTTCCTCCTTTTTATTAAATATCTAGTCCATATGAACGAGAAACTACAGACTGACAAATTTCACCAGCTGATCAACTGCTGCTGACTACTGATGAAAACCATGAAAAGGTGTCCCGAATTACAGCACTGTATTTTTGATTTTATATTTCGAAACACAAATTTTCAGCAGATTCAGTGGATCTACTGACAGTACTGACCAGTTGAATTCAGAATATAGCCTATGTCACATTATGTCATACTATCTATTCTGAAAATATGTACACTTCTTGTTGATTTTCGAATATTTCAAGGACATAATAATTATCTTACAGAATGCATTTTTTCATATATTAGGATAACGATAGTTGTTATCTAACGACTCATAAAATAACGACTTTTTACTGAATAGACCTGTAGGCCTGTAAATGTGCGGGGTCCTCTTTTCTTCGAGCATGACTCTACTCTGTGTTTTCCATCCCGTCCAGGTACCGCCGCCGAATCCTCCGCCGAGCGCGTCGAGCCGAAAGAACCGCCGCCCGTGCCGCCCGCGGACGGGGACGCGGCCTCCCCCGGAGGAGGCGGGGGAGGCGGGCGCACGTGGGAGGACGCCGCCGACGACGACAGCAGCAGCGCGTCGGCCGCCTCCGCTTCCGTCCCGCCCGTCGCCACGACGCCTGAGGGGGACGACGACGACGACGACGAGCCCTCCTCCGAGGTAATTATGAAATTCTCAATCCTCTGCAATTTGGCTTCCAACCAAAAAAAAAAGTACAGACGATGCTGTTTTCTCGTTTCTGAGAGAGCTTTATAAAAATTTGAATCTGAAGGAAGTTTGTGCAGCAGTTTTTTGTGCAAATTGCAGCACTATGGCATCAGAAACCAGAGCCTTAGCTGGATTGAATCTTACATTAGCGAGCGAATTTTAGCGCCATTTTGAACCGGTAGCCATTTTGACGGCCTCTGCTCTTGCCGAGCGCGTCACGTGGTATTCGTCAAACGTAAATTGAGCGTTTAGTTTCAATGAGCACCCTATATAACCCATCTTGTTATTGTAGTTGTGTTATCGCTATTCTTATCAGCAGCTTCGGGCTAGCGTTGGAGCCGGATGACCTTGAAGTGGACAAAAATGACCAGAATGAACCTTAACTTTTCTTATGGAGATTTACATGGGAAAAGTGGTCGAAAAGATCCCGTTCTCTCATAGCTCCTTTACTATCGTGAGAACAGATACGACGTCTGAGACTTTTTTTATCGCTTGGAGCGCACGAAAGGAAACCCTATAATGTTCATAGAACATCGTGCGTTCCTAGGGATGATAGGGACAGGAGGTAGGTATTGGAATTTTTTTTGAACTTCTGGAGATTATATGTTGTTGGGAATACTTCCTCAGGCAATGAATTCTAGAGCCTAGCCGTTCTATGGATGAAGGAGTTTTGATAAAGTGCTGTTCGACATCTTTCGAGGTTGACAATGAAAGGATGTGCTGACTGGGCTTGTCTAGTTCGTCTGACTGGTCTTGCTAGTGAAGGGATGATAGCAGAGATTTCTGAAGAACATTTCCCGTGGAAGTATCGATAGAAAAGTGAAAATGGTGTTCCAATGATGTCAAAGAGTGAGTGAGTGTGGCGTCACCCACCAGGCGAATGGCTCTTCTCTGGATGGAATCTAAGAGCATCAGCATATGTTTTGGTGCTGAAAATATGTGGGAACAGTATTCTAGAACAGGCCGTATCTGCGCTTTGTAGATTATGAGAAGCTGTTGAGGTGTAAAGTAAAGTATCTTTCCGCACAGAACAAGAATTCGAGTTTTTGTGAAGCAGCTTTTGCGATGGATCTGACATGATTATCTCATGAAAGAGTGTTGCTGATGGAAATACCGAGCATAGATATGGTGGGCTTGAACTGGTTCAGTTTGTCACGGTGTGCCACAGGGCTCTGTTTTGGTGCCTACCATTTTCTTCATGTATTTTAATGATTTGGCTTATCTCAGGATCGATAGAAAATTCACTATTTCTGCCGACGACACAACTATCCTGTGGAATGATACCATTGGGGAAAGAATATTCAAACGAAAATTAAATTTTCAAATTTCCACTGTGAAAAGGTGGTGTGACTCAAATTTGCTGTCGTTCAATATAGGTAAAACTAGCCTCCTGTCGATCAAATGTCATCTACCAGACATCCAGTTAGGAAATGAAGTTTTCATTGAACAGAAGAACGAAATTAAATTTCTTGGTATTCATCTGGATGACCAACTCAACTTTGATAATCACGTGAAACTTTTGATTAAAAAATTGGCATCTGGGTGTTATGCATTGCGGATAGTGTCTAGAGAACTAGGCATGGCCACGTCCAAATTAGTATACCATGCTATGTTTGAGTCACACATAAGTTATGGAATACCTTTCTGGGGCATTTGCAGTGAACAGAATTTCAAACAGATCAATTGCTAAAAGTGCATCTCAAAAAGTTTTTTTTGTTTCGGGGCAGGAGCTATTTCAGTTCCAGTCAGCTGCTTATGATCTATAAGGCACAGATCCGACGTGTCCTGGAATACTGTTCCCATATTTAGAGTGCAGCACCCAAACATTCCCTGAAACTGTTGGATTCTGCCCAAAAAAGGGCAATTCGTCTCATGGGTGATGCTTTGCCCACAAACTCACTTCCTTCTCTGGAACACCGTAGAAAAGTTGGCGATCTGGCTCTATTTTATAGATATTTTCATGGGCGATGCTCTTATGAAATATCAACAATTGTTCCTCCCTTGGCAATCCCCGCGAGATTAACCCATCGAGTTGAGGCTGCGCACCCCTTTGTGGTCACTTTGAAGACCTGCAGAACATCTCTTTCCAAAGACTCGTTCATCCAACGAACAGCGAGGCTCTGGAATACATTGCCAAGAGATTATTATTATGTGTTCCTCGAGGCATATAAACCCCAGGAATTCCAGAAGAACACCAATTCCTACTTTATTTCTCTTGGTTCTCACGATGTTCTCTGAACATTACAGGATATCCCTTTCCGTGGGAACCAGAACATAAAAAAAAATTCTCCAGAAGCGGGCTATTCGATACCTCTACAAAGTGGCACCTAGAGTATCATGCAAACCTCTGTTCTCAGAGCACAAAATCCTAACACTTCCGTGCCTCTTCATTCTCGAAACAGTATGTTTAGTTCACAACAATAAATCGTCATATAATGCGGTTGTAAGTTCTACTAGCCAAAACAACACTTTAAGACTCCCCATTCCATCGACGAGCTTAACTAAAAAGTCATTGATTTATAATGCTGTCAAATTATATAATCATCTTCCAGTCGATTTCAGAAATATTGTATCTCCAATTCATTTTAGTAGATCTGTGAAACATCATCTCATCAAAGATTTGGTTATTTTCTTTGTTTATTCATTTATTCGATCGTTCTATCGCGTCATCGTTTCTTCATTTATTCCTTCGTTCTTTTGCGTCTTCGTTTCTTCGTCGGCCGCCTCAGTGAACTAACTCTCTCGACAGTAATGTAACACTTCCCACCTCGGTATGTAATATACTATTATTATTCAACAGGAGGCCCCTATCAAAATCAAAAAGAAAGTCCCTCTGACAGAAAAAGTAGTAGAAGAAAAGAAGGAGCACGTCAATGTGGTGTTCATCGGTCACGTGGACGCTGGGAAGAGCACCATCGGCGGGCAGATAATGGCGCTCACCGGCATGGTGGACAAGCGGACGCTGGAGAAGTACGAGCGCGAGGCGCGAGAGAAGAGCAGAGAGAGCTGGTATCTGAGCTGGGCCTTGGATACCAACCAGGAAGGTGAGTGATTTCATTTCAAGACTTCCAAAATTTTTTTGTGTTCTACTCAGTAGCCGAAGTTTGATTTCTGGAAGCTATCATATTGTCGTACAGCAATATCATAAGTCCTGACGGAACAAGGAAGCCACAGAGTTATTGCAGGTAATATCTCGAGACTATGACAAATAGCCGACTGTTAGTAGTAGTAGTTCAATATATCGTCGTTCCATATTTGCCGAAAAACATCTATTGGATACATATTTTCTATTCAGTCACTTTTTATGCCACTTTGATTATTATCAAAATTGAAATTTGGAATTTCACAGTGTTCCTCCACCCAAATGTCCACATCATCAACATTCTCTAGCAGACCTTCATCATTTTCCTGATCATGTACGACAACATCTTCACCCAAAACCATGTCCTCATTTCTTGTCCTATCTGCTTCACCTTCCTCAGGCTGTACTTCATATTCAGACTCACTTTGAGTCGGATGGATCAAGGGCAAAAAATCCGAGTCCCCATTGAATTCACCATCGTCACTGAATGGATCATGCTCTGAATTGGTTTCAAACTCCAACATCAAATGATTTTATTAGGTTGTTATGTGCATAAATATAAAAAACGACAAGCGCACCTGTTCACAATATAAAGAACTCGCACTCTAAACATCAAAACATTCACTTAGAAGACGAACACCATACCGGGTATGAGCCAGACTGCCTACAAAGATGATAAAAACAGTAGCTTATTGTAGCAGGCTCGTGTTCGGGACCTCTCCTAATCATGTTCCTTCCCCCCCCCCCCCGCGACTAAGACGGCTATATCAGCATTAGAGGGACAGATAATGTGCTTGATGTGACACCTCAACAATATCGAATGGAAATAGGACGATTGAGGACGTTGTAGCTTCAGAATGCGAGAATGTCCGAAGACGTCTGTAGACATCGTGAAATGCATGTGTCACATCACGCACAATGACAATAACGAGCATAGACGTCGCTGTCCGTCAACGTGTTAAGAAGTTCAATCAGTTCCATCCGAGTCTTGTTAGTTTTTCGTCTTCCAGACATTTGTGCTTATTTTGGATATTATTTTTAGGAATAACGAGAAACGCACAACAAAAATAGATAAACAAATTATCTTCTTTGTTTGTTGACTTCTTCCTTTCAGAAAATTGGCCAAATAATCAGTGAATTTTCTTTTCATTTGATTATACGATTTTGCCAGTTGTAATAATCGATTCCTGGTAACAACATTGCTAGAAACAAAGATGTCAACCATTCTTGCTATGAGGTACGAAACAGAATAAGAAAACACTTGGACATACTCCTGTAAGTTAGACGAACATAATACGTCTGATTATCTGATACTAAAAATGATATTATTAATTTATCATTGATCGGAAGTAAATGTGACATTCCTTCCCCCTCTGGAATAATGGCCGTTTACTTAAGACTTTTGATATTCAGCAATTTCAGCAGAATGTTGAGTCGAAATATTTGGAATGAATAGTATGTCTGCTCACAAGTATCTGTCACTTTCAGTGAGGTTTTTTTTTGATTTTGCAAAGAAAGATCTGCAGATTCAGTACTGTCAGTTGAATTCGGAATATAACAGGGACATAGGTTCTACTCGAGCTGAAGAGAGTGTTCTTGACAGATTGGAAGGCTGTCAGTTCCTAATGATGCCGTCTTCTGGAGAAAGTATCTAGTGTTTATGAAGTGATATCGAAGTTTTGCGTGTTAGGACGTGCATTTGGATGATCTGTTCGAGTTTTTCGTTCCAGAAAGGGACAAGGGTAAGACGGTCGAAGTGGGCCGCGCGTTCTTTGAGACTGATAAGAAGCACTTCACCATCTTGGACGCGCCCGGCCACAAGAACTTATATAAAATATTAATTCTCTGGCAATTATTCCGCATAATTGTCCCCACCTTTCGCGATTTCATTCATTTATCCATGTTTACATTTAGGATTGTTGGCAGTATACTTTCTGATGATTTATGAATGAATCGCGGTGTCTATCTATTGTTATTTTATGAGGTTATCCCCACAGTTTGCGATTCCATCCATTCATCCTTGTTTGACGTTTAGGATTGTTAATGTGTACTGTTAATTTGATGATGCACTAACGCATCGCAGTGTCAATCTATTATTATTTAGTCTGAGGATATTGTCACGTTATAATAGATGGTATTTCAACCATGGCCGATTAAATATATGCTAATTCCATCCATATGGATTTATAAGGGGTTTGCTTGGCTTAATAGTTTGCGAGAGGTAATATTCTAATAGGCACTGATAGTTTAGGGGTAGCTGAAAGTACGATACTATAATCAAACATAACAATATTTATTATAACACTAAAATTTATGGGTAAAGTGATGAATATAAAAGAATGACAATGGACATAAAGACCAAATAACAACTTACATTATAATGACCATTAAGTCAAGAGTAGCCCCAGACCAGACTAACTTCTGAACCCTCACATCCAATATTTATATACATAATTTTATTAGATTTGCACGTTTCTCATGATAGTTCCTTGGTCAGTTTTCATAGTTCAATGTCAACAAATGATTTGATTAACTTTATGTTCATAAAACCCTCATGGTTCAAAATTACTAATATACTGTATGTTCTACTTGTGACAATATTCCCACCATTCGCGATTTAATTTATTCATCCGTGTTTGACGTTTAGGATTGTTGGCGTATACTTCTTGAGGATTTATGAATAAATTGCGGGTCTATGTTGTAATTGAGTCTGAGGTAGGCCCTCCGCACACGGGTCGATCGGCGACATGGGCGACGCGATTGCAATGACGTCACAATTTCTGCATTCGTACGATTCAAGAGAAGGGAGTGTGTGTCATCCTCATATGGGTCGACGTTTTGTGTAGTCGACTCGCGTCTGATCAACTTCTCTATTTTTTGCAACTTCAAAAAGAAAGTTTTCGCTAAAAATGAGCAGTTCCAGTGACGAGGAGGACATAATCATGTTTTTGTGGCACCGGCAGATCAGGAGAAGAAGATGACAACGAAGTTTATGGGTGCATCCGTACATTGCACGAAATTTTCACACTCGACTTTTTGTTGCTGCAAGTGAAATGCAAGAGAGTGACACAAAATTTCTGGCATTTTATAGAATGTCGAAGGAATCATATATTGATCTAGTGGAAACTCTTGCTCTAGCCATAAATTATATGGATACAAATATGAGGGAATGTGTCAGCGCAGAAGAACGCATACTAATAACATTGATGTAAGATTCATATATTTCAAAAAATCAAACAGTTCCTAAATTTGAGAGTATAAATTGGAAACATAAGATTATATGTTCTAGTTACTGAAAGTAAAGAACTTAAGGTAGGTTGATTGATTGATTGATTGATTAATAACAGAATGATCAGTCAGGGTTTGAAGCCCAAAACACTGCAGCCTTTGGGCCTATTGTATTCCTGATCATGCTGTTGACTTAGGTGACCAGGTTCGCTACCTTGATGAGGTTTAGCAGCCTCTTCACCAGATCATTCTTTGAAAATGCCTCTTGAGAGTTTACTGCTCCCAGAAGGTTGTATCTCCAACGCGCTAGTGCTTCGCACTCCAATATTACATGGGTGGCAGTTTCCTCCTCCTCATTGCATAGTCTGCATATGGGTTCGTCTGTATAGATGCCCATTTGATGCATATGTTTCCTCAAGGGGCAGTGACCGGTTATTAGTCCCGTCACTTGTTTGATCTGACTTCTGTTTAGGCTCAGAATGTCGTTAGTCACTGTTTTGGACAGTGTTCCAACCATCAGTTTACTGTGTCTTTGTCCTGGGACATTGTTCCAGTATGCCTGATGTCTTTCTTGCATCGACCTTGCCAGCCAGCCGCGTATTGAGGTTTTGGGGATACCGAACACAGGTTCCGGCCCCATAAACAACGTCGCAGACCCTTGCCGGGCAAGAGCGTCAGCTGCTTCATTGCCTTCAATTCCCTTATGCCCTAGCACCCATTGAAGAGTTACCTTGTTGTGGTTAGCCAGGGTTAGCAGGCTTTGAAGGCAATCCCAGACCAATTTTGATCTGATTTTATTGCATGTTAGAGATTGAATGGCCGCCTGACTATCTGAGCATATGAGGATTTGTTTACCTCTGTATCCTCTTACGATATTCTCTCTCAGGCATGCCTCAATAGCATGCACCTCTGCCTGGAATACTGAAGCATACCTCCCCAAGGAAGCACACATCCTGGTGAAAGGTAGGTAAGACAAATATTCACAATGATTGAAAAATTATTGAACAACTTTCTCCATTGAGACGCAAGATTCACTCGATCAAACTGCTTCCTTGCTAATCGCGTGAGACTGAAAACGAGGAGATCTCAAATCGTACGTTTCTAGACGACCACTAAACGACCCGTGTGCGGGATCCAGATGCTTTGCTTAGGAAGTCGAGTAGAGGGGAGACAGTCGTACGATTCGAATCGCGTCGCCCATGTCGCCGATCGACCCGTGTGCGGAGGGCCGTAGGGATACTAAAGTTTTGCGCGTTAGGGCGTGTATTTTGATCTAAGCGTGGCTTTCGTTCCAGAAAGGGACAAGGGTAAGACGGTCGAAGTGGGCCGCGCCTTCTTCGAGACGGACAAGAAGCACTTCACCATCTTGGACGCGCCCGGTCACAAGAGCTTCGTGCCGAACATGATAGGGGGTGCCGCCCAAGCTGATCTCGCCGTGCTGGTCATCTCGGCCAGGAAAGGGGAGTTCGAGACTGGGTTCGATAGGGGCGGGCAAACGCGCGAGCACGCCATGTTGGCGAAAACGGCGGGGGTGAAGTATTTGGTGGTGTTGGTGAACAAGATGGACGATCCGACGGTGAATTGGGACGAGGCTAGGTGAGTGGCAAGATGTCGGGGGGACAAATTCGTTTTTTCTGTGACGGGAAAAAAGTTTGGCATTTCATCTCTGTTGGCAGGTTATATAATGCCACTTTTCATAAATTACTTTTTTCCCGTGGGAAAAAAGTTAGTACTTTTTTTCCCGGATATAAATATATCACATATATATATATATATACACTGTTGATGGCTTCTGTTGTGCTATAGTTCCGAAAAATAAGCCAATCACCGTCTCTGAGAAAGAACTGCAAGTCGTTTATCTTCCATTTGACTTCGCGGTTACATATATTACTAAACAACCACTAAATTTAAATTCGCAATTTTTTGAAATCAAATCACAGAATTAGACTGACAGAAGTGACATCAGATATTTGATTACTTCAAAAGAATGATAAAGATGCCTACAACGCAGGTGTCCCTACTGTTAAAAACTTAAAATTTCACGTCGATAATTTTCAGATATCAAAATAATGTAATATCTTCTCAATATTGATTCGTCCTTTCATCTGTTACAGAAAAACGGGAAAAATATTAGATTTTAGCTCACGGTTTGTTGTCTCCCTCCGCTACGCGTCGGGAGACAACACAACCTGGAGCTAAAATCTACTACTTTTTCCCTTGTATAATAAATAACTATTTTTACTAAACTTGTATGTGTCTATGGGCCTTCCTCAATGAACTGGATATAAACAACTGGAAGAGACCCTCTGTGAACGGCGAGTGAGGCAAAAATATTGTTCAGGCAACCCCCTGTGTTTACAGATACCTATCTCTATCTATCTTATGTTTGCTAAAGGGAAACGCTCGCATTAAACTTGATTGAATAAAAATATTCATATTCATTCATTCATTGAAAATGAAATTTCATTTTTATTTATTCTTACAGGATTAGGAAGTCAAATGAATACAAAATTGAAATTATAGATTTTCATTCAAATGTCACAATATATTGTACAGGGTGAGCGAAGCACAATGTCTTAGCACTATCAGAACAAAAGGAAAAACGATAGGAAAAATTTGAAAAGGGGTTCTTGAATGGTATTGACTACCTATGGTCCATTTTGAGCATAATTTCCATAGGTTCCTATTTTACCATTAGGTTCACATCAACAAATTCAGTCCTTTTTTATAAAACAAAACACGCCAAATGAATATATACTTCACATAAACAAAGACAATGAACTTATGTCTTCACTTTCTTGCCTGTTTAGATGAGAGGAAAAAATCGAAAGTGCTTCAATTATTAGATAAAAGAAAACGTAAATACCTATCCACCATTAAACAACACGAGTAGGAAAGGGACAGGTTACCGTAAATCATGCTATCTTTGTTGCAGCTGCCCCTGACACACTTTGTGCTATTCGAGAGAACGGCCGTCTCCCTTCCAGTTGTTTATATTTAGTCCATTGGCCTTCCTTCAACTTGAATGCAAGGAGTGAGATGTATTCACTTCTCAATCGATTGTGTCTGAATTTCCTGATAGATTGAGGACATACATTTTTAAGCATTTGACGATTCTGTCGTTATGTATTCGCCGGTTTTCTTATGAGGATGAGAATGACAGATTATCAAGTTGGCTTCTATCAGATTTCTTTGATAACTTTTTTGATTGCTTCTTCAAATGTTATACCATAGTTTTATCTCAGCTAGAATGGGGTTGTACACAATAGTTGAATTTACGCCATATACTGGGTGACACAGGGTATCATGCCACCCCTGTAACTTCTGCATTGGTGAACGGTTTTTCTGGAATTCCTGATCACATTTCAATCCAATATGGCGAACTTCTGGTTCATCTGTAAATTCCAGCTACTTTGTTTTTTCAAATACCCCTGTGTTTTTCACATTTTCAAGTTCAACAGGTCAAAACAAGTGCCATCTTTATGTCGACTAATTTTTTCCGTAAAAGCACCATTACCTAGAAATAAGAATTCAATTACACAGCAGAAATGTACTGAAATACACACAATACATAAGTCATATGATATACATGGTAGAGACTTCTCTTGGAATACATTTGCTATCGAGGAAATTCATATTTCTTCTAGAAATCCCGACATAATTCAGCTTTCCAATGTATGTACCTGCATTTTGAGACCAATAAGAAATATATTGCCCTTCAGGAGTAGCTGAAACCACTCTCAACATGTTTTTATCATATGCAACCCTATGGACTGTGACCCCTCTCCAGGTTTTGAACTTGTTTTTTGATCGTGACCTAGTAAGCCAACATAGATGGAGGATTGTTTATTCCAAACGGCTTTTCCTTATGTACTGATATCGTTTCTTCACAAAAATTTGCTTTCCTGTATGCTTACGAAGAACACTTTTTAGCGGTGGGTTAGTAGCAATTGAGTGCTATGAAGGTGTTGATAAAAGTGGTTTCTATTTCAATTTTACACATGTGTTTCGAATTTAAATGTTCCATTGCAACTTCTGGATTTTGATATTTTTAAAATATCTTCATATTCTAACTTCGACAAAACTGCACTAACATGCTACTAACTTTCAATTACCAATTGTTGACAAAAATATCATTCTAATTGGGGAAATTTGAAGAAAATATATTTTCTCATACTCCTAGGTATGAAAAGAAATCTTGTTGAGGAATATTTAAATTTCCACATGTATATGGAAGGGTAGTATCTAATTGCGTTACTCACGTGACAAGGTTAGATCCTGAATTCTGCCTTTTGATAGGAATGTACGTTAGTTTTTTTTTACCACGAAATAATGTAAATTATTGTAAATCATTCGTTCCTCTCAATAAAATCTATTATTATTATTATCTTCAGCAGAATTTTGATATGCTCAAAAATGTGAATGGATTCCTCTATCAACCAGTTCTGTTTCTGACTTTGCATATAGGCTTCCCATAATATATCACAAGTATGTTGCTGCAAACATTTTTCGAAAAAATACCCACTAACATAGTAAAATGATTCACAAAGGTATGTAAATCAAATAAGCGTGAGCAAGTCCTGCTAGCTGAGCTACTGCGCATACTAACCACGAGTGGACATGCGCACTGTGATTTTTAGGACATGAAAAGTGCTGACTGAAACAACTGTTTTCCGTAAGACTGCGCTTATAATATTGATTGTACAGGGTGGGCCAAATTTGGCACTTTTGAAGGGAAAATCCTATTCCCGTACAAGATCGAAAAAAACTGATGTCGGTGCCTGTTGACCGATTCCCATGACAAACTCAAAAGTGAAAACCGCATATCAATATCTATCTTCATTCATTTATTTTTTATTTATTTATTTTTTATTTATTTATTTGTAGGACGGCCGATTTCAGTGCCTCCAGAACAATTTTTATCACAAACTCAATGCTTTTCATTTATTTTCATTTCAATTTTTGCCACCTTTCAAAAAGGCCCATTTTCGAAAAACATCTTGTAACTCCGAAACAAAGGCAGATATCGATATGCGGATTTTCATCATTGAGTTTTTTATGAGAATAAATCAAGATTCATCGATTGAAAGAGGTTTGGACAAAATTCATCCCTCAGTGGTCTCCCCATTGTTTGGTTCTTTTCAATATTCATCTTGTTTATAAATTGTAGGTATAATTTGTACGTTCCGGACCTTCTCTCATTACAATTATGTTGTTTATTATTCAATCTTTCGGTCTGAAGTGCACCTAAGAGAAATGCAATAAATAATATTCTATATTCTACAAAAAAAATAAGTCGCATTTTTTTTTACTGGATCCATATTTCCTGCTGGCAGCTTCATGATTTCTTTCCATTTCTCAAACTGTGTTCAGTTTGCTGGAAATTCTAATAAAGTAAGTAAATGATTCCCAGTATTTTTACAGTTAGAAACATCACAAACTTGCATACTGTTATACACCCAGTTTGGTCTCAATTTGACAAACTTTTGAAATTAATGTACAGTCGCATTAAAAAAAAGCGTACAAGTATATTACAGAGAGAAATCAACGTCATCATATTCTGCATAAAACTGGCTATCGGGAATGATTGTTCACCAAATGTTGACAGTAAAGTTGTCATAGGTTCTCGAAAATACAAAGAATTGGCTGAGCCAGTTTTACACAACTAGAACTAGAATCCCGAAATCCTTTCTTTTTAAAATTTGTACGCTTTTTTATTGAATACGACTGTACATTCATGTAGTCAGTTCCCATTTTTTTCATCAGTTGACCTAGAACACGTGATTTTGACACGGTTTCTTGGAGGCACACAACCTATTTAGGCAACCGATGAGCATACAGAATACAATATCAGATTCACCAAACAAATCATGAAATTCATTTGGGATTCAACTCGGGTTTCAAAAAAAAAAACGATCCAACTACTAATGGTGTCATATGAAAAAATACAATGTTTGCCCTCCAAAGACCTGTCAAATAACATAAATCTGGAATAATTAATTTATTTGTGGTTATGTCTGACTGTCAGTGCTTGTCAGAATGTCCGTATCTAAATGTACGAAAATGTGAGAAGAAAAGTGTCAATTACATGAAGGAACTCTAGTTTTTACCTAAAGGTTCGACTATAGCAATTTTCCACAAGTCAAAATGTATTGTCAAATTTAGACAATTTTGAATGAGAAAACGCAGGACGACTATGGTGCTCTTCTCTCACTCTTCACTCACAATGCAAGATGTGTAACTTAATAAATCAAAACATTCAAAACCGCTAACAGTTGTCATTTCTGTGTCTGTATCTAATACCATCCAGTGACTCTGGTATGAGTTAATTGTGTTGTCCGAATATCCTTGATACCATGACAATCGTTCAATGTTTAAAAGCCCTATCAGTTATGACATGACCTTTCTGGACACCCTGTACATATATGTATGTGCGAGAACAAAAAAAAAAACAGGAAACGAATTTGTCCTTCTGATATAAAAATAGCATCGACAAGGAAGAATATGAATACAGATAATTTCTTTTCAGATACAACGAATGTAAAGAAAAAATCTTACCGTATTTAAAAAAATTAGGCTTCATTTATAACAAAGATCTGTACTTCCTGCCGTGTTCGGGTCAGACGGGCCAAGGACTGAAAGACCAACTGGAGGAGAAACTTTGCCCTTGGTACAGAGGACAGGCGTTCATCCCTTTCATCGACAATTTACCGTCGATCAGTAGGAAAAACGACGGGCCCTTCATAATGCCCATCGTGGACAAATACAAAGACATGGGCACAGTGCTCATGGGCAAAGTGGAATCGGGAGAGTGCAAAAAAGGACAAGTAATGCTCATTATGCCAAATAGGGTGAGTTCATTATTCATTATTTCTCCCAACTAATTTTCTGTTTTTTTTCACCTGAAGAAATAGTAGATTGTGTTATAGTTTATCCAAAAACAATTGCAGAATCTAGTGCCGCACCTGCAGTCACTTCAAGGTAAACTTCAAACACACCGACGCCGCACAGTGCGGGATATTCTGCAATTGACATTGGATATACTATAATAAAGAGCTTTATTGGATACCCAAAAGGCTACCGACCGAGGTCCTTCAGCCTGTGTTACACAGTGATTATACATTGAGTTTAAATTCATCATTATTGTATGTACAAGATATATGGAATTATTAAATTTGCTAGTGTAAAAAAAAAGAAAAATCCTATTGTGAGGCAAGAATTTTGAAGGAATTTCAGTCTTCTGCATTGATTAAGCATTCCAATAGTTTGTTTTCCGGAAACTTCCGTCTTGGGTTCACTGTTGGATCTCTCTGTGAACACTAGAATTGGATAATTTGGAGATAGGATTCGTTTTTGGAAAACTTCAATGCTAGCTTTTTCAGTCTCTCAGAAATTGGTTGCACTCTGGTCAGCCGATATAGAAGTTCGTTTGATGGATGGTGAAGGGGATTTTGAGGGTGCCGGATTTTGGTAATGGCTCTCAGGCTAGCTCTTTCTGCTACTTCCAAATTGTTCCGTGCTGTCTTTCTTGTGTTTATGTATATTGGGTTAGCATACTCAAGAATTGGGCGGCAAATTGTTTTGTATACAGGGTGATTCACGAGCCACTGTACATACTTATGGTGTGCATAGGACATACCTCTGCCATTGAAGAATGAATATTCATATTGGTCAATTCCACGTAATTACTAAGATACAGGGTCATTTTTAATTTTTGGCCAAAATTGATTCACTCTGTATCTTTTCAGTCGTTTGATCAAATTTCCTCAAATTTTATACACTTAGTCTACTAATTATTGTCAACTTTCTGGAGTAGAAAGGGTCGTCAAATTCCAGGCCCGGACTTGGAAAATTTGAATTTGTCGTGTCTTACAGATAGGACACCCTGTACATTGGAATTTTCAATATCTGCTCATTATTCCTGAAACTAAATGGATTAATGAACAGAAAAATGTTAATAACACGTTTGGCACATTTGAAGTATGTTTTAAATAAAATATTGCTCTTCGAGAAACATTCCATTTATTTATTTTATCTCTTGAAAATTTATAAAAAAATTAAATATATATCTTCAAAATGCATTCCACCAGCATCCCTGCACTTTTGTGCTCGCTCTAATGAATTTTAGGTCACATTCAAAACCATTTCTGGACTACATAAAATAACATTCAACATAATTATCTGATTTTTTATCAGTGGGCCATGTTAATATCCCCTCTATTATTTGACTGAGATGGTCCATTGTTTTAAGAATTATCACAAAGTATCTGTCAAATTGCTGTTTAATTAATAATACTAGTTTGGTTCAACAAAGTAACAAAATGCCACTTTTTACTAATGCTTAATATGCAGACATTATTTATGTGTACGGATTTTGCGATGGTAATGGAAGAGCGGCAGCACAAGAGTACGGAAGACGTTTTCCTGGCAGGAGAATCGCAAACCATCAAACATTTTCCTCAACTTATAACATTTTTCGAGAGACTGGTAAATTTCCTTCGATCGATATTCGTGTTGAGAGAAATGTTCAACATAACGGGCCTCAAGAAGAAAATATTCTTGACATTGTACGTGAAAATGCAAAAACAAGTACAAGGCGAATAAGTGCACAGTTAGTTCTGCCGCAAACTCGTGTATGGCGAGTACTTAATAACGAGAATTTATACCCTTTTCACATCCAGCAGGTACAACGGTTGGAAGAAGGTGACCAAATACCCAGGCTTGCATTTTCCCGGTGGATCACAAGCCACAGAAGGACTGTTTTTCGTACATTATTTACCGATGAAGCCCAGTTTATACAAGACGGTATTTTTAATACAAGAAATTCTCATGTGTGGGTAAATGAAAATCCGCACACAGTAAGACAAGCCCATTCCCAACATTTTTTAATCAATGTTTGGTGTGGTTTGCTAAATGATTGGACCTCATGTATTTCCTCAAAGGATAACGAGCCTCGTTTATTTGGATTTTCTGCAGAATATTTTGCCTGGTTTGATGAAGAACATCAATTTGAGAGGAATACATTTCCAGCATGATGGCGCTCTGCCTCATTTTGGCGTTGACGTCAGAGAACACCTTGATTACCGATTTCCAAATCGTTGGATTGGACGAGGAGGGCCACTCCCTTGGCCAGCTAGGTCCCCAGATTTTAACCCTCTAGATTATTTTTTGTAGGGACATTTGTAACAAAAGGTCTACAGCGATTCAATTGGAAACAGAGAGCAGTTATTGAACCGAATTGAAAATTATTGTGAAGAAATCAAACAAAATCCTCAAATGATTCGAAATTCAATCGAAAATTTGTTAACTCAAGCACCAAAGTGCAGGGATGCTGGTGGAATGCATTTTGAAAATATAATTCAATTTTTTTATAAATTTTCAAGGGATAAAATGAATAAATGGAATGTTTCCCGAAAAGCAATATTTTATTTAAAACATACTTCAAATGTGCCAAACGTGTTATTAACATTTTCCTGTTCAATAATCCATGAAGTTTCCGGAATGATGAGAAGATATTGAAAATTCCAATGTACAGGGTGTCCTATCTGTAAGAGACGACAAATTGAAATTTTCCAAGTCCGGGCCTGGAATTTGGCGACTTTTCGTACTCCAGAAAGTTGACATTGATTAGTAGACTAAGTGTATAAAATTTGAGGAAGTTTGACCAAACGACTGAAAAGATACAGAGTGAATCAATTTTGACCAAAAATGAAAAATGACCCTGTATCTCAGTGATTTCGTCGAATTGACCAATATGAATATTCATTATTCAATGGCAGAGGTATGTCCTATGTACACCATAAGTATGTACAGCGGCACGTGAATCACCCTGTATATGTGCTGCAGTTCTTTTGCTAATTCCTTTATTCTAGGTTAGGCTTCAAAAATGTTCAGCTCTTGTGATGCACTTTTTTTTCATCAACTGGGTATGATGGTTAAAGTTTTAGTTTTTGATCTAAGTGCACTCCCAGATATTTAACTAATGCCCTAGTTCTCACTACGTGATTGTTCCCAGTTACCGTGGGTGAATCATCTGATATTTTTTATTGAAGAGTATCAGTTGGGATTTTCCTGGATTTGGTTTTAGCCTTCACTTGTCACACCATCTCATAGTGTTCCGAATTGAGTTTTGTAACTCTTCAACTGCTTTTTCAAGTGATTTATGATGACTTATAAAGGCTGTGTCATCAGCAAATTGCATGCCATAGATGAATGTGTTTTGATTTTGTAGATTTTGATTGTTTCAATTGAATATTGGCGGCTTGGTGGTCGAGAGCGTGAAGGCGCTGAGTTCGTATGGGGACTCCCACCGAGACATAGGTTCGAATCCTAGTTAGGCCATGGATGTTTGTGTTTGTCTGCTTACCTAACCCCGCACAAGTTTCGACTTATGGGGCGTTTGATCCCAGTGCTGGGACCAACGAGGTAATGCAATTGCAAAAAAAAATATGTCAAAACAGGTAGATTGTATTATTATGATCGAATTTTGCATTCGCGAGGCGGAGCGTCTAGCGAAGCCCAACCAGTTGAATTACATTCTCGTTATTGTATAGAATATCACTAGGTGTTCTTCTGTCTATATTAAACAGCAATTTTAACACCTTATTCTGATGAATTTGCAATTTACGTTTACGGGTTAGCTTCTTAACGTTCCTGAAATGATTTCAATCCCTGTTTTCTAACATAAGGAATTCATTTTCCATATTGATTATTTCTACAAATGTCACTAATGTTAGAACAAGTTCGTTTTTAATCGGCGTTTGGGAGTAAGAACGTAGAGGGTAGTTGGCTAACATTGAAATTTCTCAAATAGAACTCGATTCTAAACGACAGTATCATTGAAACAATGGATCACTATCGGCTACATTTAAAATGATACTATTCTTCCTCCACTTTAATAATAACTTCAGAGATGTTCCAAAAAAGATAACAAGACAGATCAATAAAGAAAATCTTAAGTATCAGTGTTTTTTGGAAAACATCAAATCATCGATACATTCATTATTCCTCAATCATTATACAGAGGTGGAACTGTATAACCTTCTTCAGGGTAAATCGAAAAATAAATCATCCTCGGGATTTGATGAGCTTCCAATGTTCTTTCTGAGAAAATATCTTTCAGTTATTATTGCACCTTTGCTCTTCCTGGTAAATTTAGCTTTCACTACAGGTACATTTCCGAATTTGATAAAAACTGGAAGAATAAGTCCCCATTCATTAGAAAACTATCGGCCAGTCACGATTCCACCTGTTTTTCAAAAGTATTTGAATATACTGTTTTAAACAGGTTACTTCCATTTTGTGATAGTCACAATCTTTTCACACCGAATCAGCACGGATTCCTGGACAACAAATCAACTACCACAGCCATTCACTCCTATTATAGTGAGATAATTAGATGTATTGAGGCGAGAGAATACCCTGTTGGGATTTTCTGTGATCTCAGCAGGGCATTTGATTGCGTTGACCATAACATTTTCTTAAATAAACTCTTCAGGTATGGTATTCGTGGTACTCCACTGACCTGGATAGCAGACTACCTTTCTTTTAGGAAACAATTTGTTGAAATCAGCAAAATACCATCTGACTTCATTTCAACTGATTTAGGGGTTCCACAAGGATCAATTTTGGGACCTATATTATTTCTATTTTATGTTAATGACGTCGATAAGTCAATTGATACATCTTTGACCATGTATGCAGATGATACCTCCATAATTATCTCTGATAGAATGATTCAGCTCTCAAGAATAAATGCAATCAAGTTTTTCAAGATTTGAATAGATGGTTTTCTGCAAATAACCTTTACTTGAATGTTGATAGAACAGTTTCGATTCGATTTCACAATCGTCAGAAAAAGTGTGACTATTACTTTCCAGGCAAAGGAAAATTCTGATCTTGTAATTACAGATAGTGAAAGCACCATATTCCTGGGACTCTCTATAGATCAATGTTTGGGGTGGCATAACCATTGTGCACTATTAACAAAGAAATTGAACACAATTTAATTGAAAAACTTTAAACAAGTTTTGAATATGAATCAATTGTTGACCTTGTATTATGATCAGATTGACTCTAGACTTAGGTATGGTCTATGTTTCTGGGGCCTATCTTCACAATGGAAAGATGTTTTTATAGCTCAAAAAAGAATAGTACGAATGTTGTGAGATGTTCATCGATGTAAATATTCAGAGGTTTGCTTTGACCATCCACATCAGAAAAGTCAACTTCATTAACCGCCATTCCTTTGCGTTTTCGGATAGCTGATAGCAAAGCATCCCTTTCACTACGACGAATTCGTTCATCGAATTCATGTGCGAAACACGATGCATTTTCTCAATCATATTCTGTGCGTTCTCATACCCAAGAATAGAAAAAAAATTGTAATATTTGTTATTAAGATTTTCGTTGGATTTATGAGGCACTCCATTGATTTCCAGATTATTAAGACGTGATTGTTGCTGTAAGTTATCCAGTTCGCACTGTATATCAACTATTTCTGACTTAACAACTTTCATATCGGATGACAGGTTGAATATTGTTTTCAGATTTTCGTCTAGTTTTCCAATTTTTTTATTGAATTCATCGAATTCCGTAATCTCCGTAAAATTGTAGACAGTTGGTTGTTTCAGATTGATTAGATTTCAAATCTGATATCTTATCTTGCATGCTATTCAGTTTTGAGAGAATTTCGGCTAATGCTCCTGATGACGATGTCGTTGGTGAACTTGCACATGTAGAACATTTCCATCCGAGTCCTGGGAACTTATCAATGTCTGGAAGAGGACCATTGAGTTCCACACATTTGGAGTGAAAAGTCTTCGAACAATCTCGGCAGGACAGTAAAGGATTTTGTCGGCTGCCACTGCCTGAACAGGTAGTACAGTTGACCGGCATTGTACGAGAGCCAACAAACAACTGCTGAGTGATAAGAAACGCGATAAAAACTTTTCACTGTGAATACAGGATCAGTTCAGTCTATCTGAATTTATTTCTATTGATCAATTAAAACTGTCACTGCAACTTTATGCCGTACAACTTTCTGTCTATAAAAAATATCAATTTTCTGGGAGTGATTCCTCACAGTTATCCCCACCATCCGCGATTTCATTCATTAAGAGTTTGGCATTTAAGATTTTTAACTTATTTCTGCTTTGAAAATTTAGACACCTGTCACCGTCGATTTGTTACTTTCCGACGATGACGAGGTCAACCGAGTGGTTTCCGGAGAGAACGTCAAGATCAAAGTGATCGAAATATGATGGTTGTAAATAATAGTATATTACATAACAAGAGTTGTAAAACGCATATTACGCACGAAGTGGAGAGAGTTACACACGATGCCGCATAGCGGCGAGTGTGTAACTCCACAAGTGCGTAATTGCTTTACAACTCGAGAATTGTACTATACTTTTTCTACGACTACACTATATTTTCTTCTGGAGTACCTATATATACATGTCTCCCGTCACTAAACCAGCTGCATAAAAAGTTACAAATCAAAATTCTTGTGTTTGTTTATTGATACATTGCATACTGAGACATTTTCCTCAATTCGAACTGAAATTGAGCCGTTTTTCATATCTAAACAACTTTATTAAAAGCAGAAGACACATTATATAAAAATATGAAATTAACATTCATAATGGTTATTTATTGTAACAGTACAGAACGAGAGATTCTGTAATCGTTATTAAAAATAATTAAAAAAAAGTTCTCCAATTGCGCTCTCAACCGCCGACCTTTGGCTTCGGATCCAGCGCTTCCAACAACTGAGCTATCACCATTAATTCGTATCAGCAGATATTTTATAAATACCATTTCGAAGATTGATCTTTCCTAATTATTCCTGTTATTCAAAGAAAAACGAATTCAATTCAATGTTAAGTATATGTATGATATTTGAAAAATTACCTCCATGAATAAATATTCATCAACAGGAGTATTCTGCAGAAAATAATTTTACTTCGGAATCCATCCGATTTCCTTTTGAGGAAATGGGATATGTTGCTATATTAATATTGTGATTGATATTTAGTGTTGATCGTAACATGGAATATATCGACCAGAGTGATGATGATTTCATCGAATTTGATAATAATTCTTGAAAATATACTAAAAGGATATGTTCCGAAAACGACACGGTAGGTATTATTTCTAATTCTCCAGTCCAGGAATTTGTGATGTATGTGCTATTTCGTATAATTCACGAGACTTAGCGGGTAGCAACTCATTTTTAGCCATTCTAGCTTTTTCCAACATTTCTGGTGGTGTAGAAATAATCTGCTCATCGTCATAGCTACTGACATTAATGAAATAGTTGATTGTTATTGACACATCGCCTAAGCAAAAAAACGAAGTCATCTATCAACATACCTATGAAAACTGTCCGATCGCTCTCTTTACGCACACGTGTGTAAGGAGAAGCTTACTGCCATTGTTTTGTGTACAATATTCATCACTTACAGTAGTAGTCGTAGGAAAAATAGTATACAAATCTTGGTAGGGAGTTTCATTCCTGTCTCGAGATTATAACTAACTAATCTCACGACGGGAATAAATCACTTCCCACCTCGGTGTGTAATATACTATTATTTACAACCATATATGTAATGTTGTCATTACTAACGTCATTGAAGGTTGGGAAGTGTCACATTACACACCTCTACTTCCCGCCCTCACTTCCCGCCTCTCACTCATGTAATAATTCAGGTGTGTTCAGAACGAAATATATTTATCAATTTTGATCGAAATATGATGGTTGTAAATAAAATAGTTCACAAACCTCGGTAGGGAGTTTCATTCCTGTCTCGAGATTATTGCTAATCTCGACGCTTTGCGTCTCGCTTAACTAACTAATCTCACGACAGGAATAAATCACTTTCCACGTCGGTGTTTAATATACTATTGTCGGCTGCCACTGCCTGAACAGGTAGTACAGTTGACGGGCAAAAAACTACTGAGTGATAAGAAACGCGATAAAAACTTTTCACTGTGAATACAGGATCAGTTCAGTCTATCTGAATTCATTTCGATTAATCAATTAAAACTGTCACTGCAACTTAATTCGGCACAACTTTCTGTCGATAAAAAATATCAATTTTCTGGGAGTGATTCCTCAGAGTTATCCCCACCATCCGCGATTTCATTCATTAATCCGAGTTTGGCATTTAAGATTGTTAACTTTTGTCTGCTTTGAAAATTTAGACACCTGTCACAGTCGATATGTTACTTTCCGACGATGACGAGGTCAACCGAGTGGTTTCCGGAGAGAACGTCAAGATCAAAGTGAAAGGAGTGGAAGAGGAGGACGTCAGTCCCGGTTTCGTGCTGTGCGATTCCGTCAATCCCATCCACACCGGCAGGATTTTCGATGCGCAGCTGGTCATCCTCGAACACAAGTCGATCATCTGCGCGGGATACAGCGCGGTGATGCACATCCATTGCGCGGCCGAGGAGGTCACCGTTAAAGTAAGTGAATATTGTATTTGAGAGAGAGAGAGAATAATCTTTATTGTCTAAAATGTATTACATTTTGTCGACAAAGGTATAACATATATATAAAAAACGAACTATTGTAAAAGAAACAAGACTAAAAAATATTTACATAAAGGGTATAATACGGTACGGTACAAACGTGTTTTCACAACTACAGTTTATTAAAATCTTGATGTAGATAGTAACATTTATATAAAAAACTAGAAATCATATGCAAAATACTCTTCCAAACTATAAAAGCACTTTCCCATCACAAGGTTTTTTACCGATTTCCTAAATTGCTTCTGATCATTGATTGCTGTTATTTGTTTCGGTAAATGATTATATATCTGTCTACTTCTATAGATTTGAGAATGCTTGGTCAAAGTTGATGTGGGGAGTGGAAGGACAAGTATCATCTCCTTTCGTGTATGCCTTTCTGTTCGATTCAAGAACTTCTCTTTATGTTTGTGAAGCAAGCAAACAGTCTCTATAATAAAAATTTCGAATATTGTTAGTATTTTATATTTGCAGAAAATTAGCCTACCGACCTACACGAGTCGCGAATCCTCTTTTTGAATATTATTTTTATAGCCCTTTTTTGAATGACGAATATACTTTGCAATAAAACCTGGCAGGCAGAGCCCCAAAATGGAATTCCATACCTAAGATGACTCTCCATGAGTGAATAGTATGCTGTCATTGAAGCTGAAAATCCGAGTTCACGAGATATGACATTCACGGCAAAGCAACCAGAAGACATTTATTTATTTATTTATTTATACTAATTACAAACAGACTATGTCTAATAACATTTGTCGTGGTCCAAACATATTGAATCGATCAGAAAGAAAATATCTCTAGTAATCGGAGTACTCTACAGGATCAGACACCAAATCACTCCGAAATACTTGAAATGTACACCGTGTCCCAGCTAAAATGTCCCCCCCTGTAAAAAATCAACCGCGCGATCGAATGACTTGAAATTTGGTCA
>OU896722.1:23093344-23209323 GCA_918026855.4 Phaedon cochleariae | reverse complement strand
ACCAAAATCATTTGAGATGATATTTCAAATTTATTTTGAAATCGGTTCAAAAATAACTGATCTAGAGGCGGGACATTTATAGTTAATCACCCTGTACCTACCATGAAAAATACAGGGTGGCAATGAAATAAGTGCGAATATTTCAAACACTGGGAAAGCTCGGACGTGTACAATCGAATGGCACTAATTTAGGGATCAAAATAGAATTTGAGGTTAGATCCCTTTTTCCACCCAAAGTTCTACACTGTAGCAAATCTGACGTCACCTCTGTTCAAATTTCCATGCGGTAGGCACAATCACGCGGAGTTCAATCATTTAAATTGTTTTAAAGTGGCGTACTTGATTTTTTCTAGTATTTTGTTCAATTTTTGGGATGAAATTTCTCGTTAATTAGAAGAATTAGAAAACATCTGATATCATGGGAATATTCCTTAGACTGTATCATATTGATGTGCTGAATATTTGCACTTATTTCAAAAACACCTTGTATATCCACTGTGTTTACAGAAAACAAATCAATAATAGTTATTTATTATACAAGGGAAAAAAGTAGTAGATTTTAACTCCAGGTTGTGTTGTCTCCCGACGCGTAGCGGAGACAAAAAAACCGTGAGCTAAAATCTAATATTTTTCCCGTGTATAATACACTATTTTTTGTGTGACAGAAGAAAGGACGAATCAATATTGAGAAGATGTTACATTATTTTGAAATCTGAAAATTATTGACGTGAAATTTCAAGTTTTTAACAGTAGGGACACCTGCGTTGTAGGCATCTTCATCATTCTTTTGAAGTAATCAAATATCTGATGTCACTTCTGTCAGTCTAATTCTGTGATTTGATTTAAAAAAATTGCGAATTTAAATTTAGTGGTTGTTTAGTAATATACGTAACCACAAAGTCGATTGGAAGATAAAAGGACTTGCAGTTCTTTCTCGGAGACGGTATTATTGACTCATTTTTTGGAACTATAGCACAACAAAAGCCATCAACAGTGTATATATATATATGTGATATATATCCGGGTAAAAATTACTCACTTTTTTCCCACGGGAAAAAAGTAATTTATGAAAAGTGACATTTTATAACCTGCCAACAGAGATGAAATGCCAAACTTTTTTTCCGTCACACAAAAAAGTTTCTAAGGGTTTTATTTGACTCCAAAACATTGAGAGCTATGGAATCAGTTGAATTATTGTATATTTTAGTTGACAGACGTCTTTTGAGATGGTAGTTTATGAACACTGTCAGTGGGTATTGCCAAACTGTTGTTGATTTCTGCAATTTTGGGAAATAATCTGAATTCTTACAAAAACAGTTCTTCAAGTAAATTGAAGTTGCATATTTTCATCACATTGAACAATTGAAAATACAACTTTCTAGTCCTTTATGTTACCTCAATATCTGGCTTAGTTTCTGAGGAAACTATAAAAATTTGATTTGACTCTGAATATTGAATGGATGTAGGTCTCTCATGGCACCATGAAAGCTAATACAGGGAGAACATAAAAAACAATTAAAACTTCCAACTTCAACATACTGTATCTAATCAATTAGGAGACATCTCAGGAGACATGTTCATATAAACTTAATTTCCTAAAAAGGGACAAGGAATCACCTTCTGTATTTTTCTGCACTTATTCATTCATACCCTGTATAAAAAACATCAAATCCATGATAGCACTCTAGTGATAACTCAATTTTTCACACATTTCCTGATATCTCAAGAATCACACTCAAATGTGCAATACCAACATCATCAATGACATCAATATTTAATAATCAATGAACTTCAAGGAAGATAGTTTTCCTAATTTGACTAATCTAGTTCTTACCAAGGTGGAGACATCATTATCAATAAAAGTTAAAATCCAGAAATAGCACCCTGATATAAATATTTGGCAATATTATTAATCAAATCGATAATTCTTCAGTTTGAGTAGATTTTCTGAAGCAATAAGAAGAATAATTATTTTTTCAAAGAGTAATAATTGATTGTGGAATGGAATGCTTCTCATATGATTACCAGAAATTTACATAATGCCTATTTGACTGAAAGAAAAGACATACTTTGTCATTCACTAATTTTTATTGAACAATTTTGATGAATTGAAAAGTAAATGAAATTACTTCTGAATACTTGAGAATAATGCATTGATACATTTTTTGGTTTCAATTTCAATATCGGTGATTTTTTTTTTCAAATGGAAAAAATTGTTTCATATTTTTTCTGAAACATTTTTTTTCTGAATCAGAAGTTATACAATATATTACAGGGTGGCATTAAAATAAGTGCAAATATTTCAAACACTGAGAAAGTCACACCTGTAATATCAAATGACACTGATAAAAAATAAATTAGGGATCAAAATAAAATTTGAGGTTAGACCCCTTTTTCCACCCAAAGTTCTACACTGTAGCAAATATGATGTCACCTCTGTTCAAATTTTCATGGGGTATGCACAATGACATCAAAATAAAATTTGAGGTTAGACCCCTTTTTCCAGCAAAAGTTTCTACACATTGTAGCAAATCTGATGTCACCTCTGTTCAAATTTCCATGCAATATGCACAATGATGGGGAGTTCAATCATTCAAATTATTTCAAAATGGTGTACTAGATTTTTTTCTAGTATTTTGTTGAATTTTTGGGATGACATTTCTTGTTAATTAGAGGAATTAGAAAAAAATCTGATATCATGGAAATATTCCTTAGACTGTATCATATTAATGTGCTGAATATGTGCACTGATTTCAAAAACTCTTTGTATTCATGACAATGCAGAAATAAATGAGGAAAATGAAATAAATGTTTCCTCATAATTCCCTTCATCAGGAAAGTATGAGGTAAATAAAACTCTGAACTGTGTGAGAATAATTGATGAATGTACCAGCCCAATGGTAGTTCACCATACACCTGTAATCTTTATGCATTTCTTGCTTACAAAATCAACAAGAATATGGATAGGCATATTTCAACAAAACAATCAGTATCTGAAGATGAAATTTTGAATCAAGATCATACAACAACTAATAATAAACTCAGGCTGAAGTATTATCATCAGTCAGTCACCTTAAATAGATCATAATATTCAATACAATATTTTTATGGAGAGGAATGGAAGGTATAAATGGAAAATTGGAATATTGACATATTGTGCAATATTTAGAAATATCTGATGTTAGTTGTAAAAAGGTTTCAAAGGAATCAGGAACACAAGAACAAAAAGAATATTTAAATGATATACAAACCAGACCAGGTGGACCATGTAAAGTTATTTCAGGAACACCCACATCCTGTATAGTCAATGCAGTCCCTGGTAAGCCTCCCATATTCCTCCATGCAGACTGAGTTATGAATATGTGTTCCAATTTGGCCAATTTCATCTTATGTTCATGGGCAAGTCTTTGGGTTCCCTCCCCACAATTAAATAAATATCTAAAACAAAACATACACACTGTCAATGCCCCAATAATTAATTATTTCCACTAAAATATTGTTTGTAAAACATTAATAAAAACTTCATTATAATGATAGAATATTTACCTAGTCTGGTCTGAGAATAAGTACAAGGCTCGAGGTGCTCCTTTTGCTCCTGTACCCAGAACTTGCAGGGTCACTTTGCCTGGGACATACCTCGATAGCTTTTCTTTGATTTTCCTCCTTTGCTTTTGTGCTTCAGCAATATGTTTTGGTTCTTTGGGCATGATTTTCAAAATGTTAAGTAGCTCTTTATTGTGTTTGCTTGAATAATGCCTAGAATTGCCGATAATGGAAGTATGGCTGAAAGGGAAAAATTTCAAGAATACAGTCATCAGGTAAAGGCAAGATTTTTATATACTTTTTGGGGATGAATGGTGAGGATAGGAATTTTTGACCTGAAAATTTTGAAAAATTGAAAGCACGACTTTTGAGAATGAACAAATGATTAGTGACATTTTGTTTTGACATTGACTGAAGTAGATGTGGACATTTGTGGGCAAGAATTCAAATTCACATGACCCAGGACTTCATCGTTATCAGTCTGGATCTAACCCCCTGAGTCCTATCCTGATGCGAAACTGAAAAGAAGAGTGGAGTTTCAGAGAGGTTAACCAAACTTTTGAAGTTTTGAAGTCATAACCCATCATAACCCTACTCTTAAAGCTGTGTTTCAGCTTTGTTTTTAAATAATTTTTGGGACGATGAAATCTAAAAATATTGGAAAGAAAAAGTTGAGGAAAACAACTGTGAAAAAAAGTACCAAGATGAAAGCCATTCATAAAACAGCAAAATCAAATTTTAATGAAAACGATTCTGATGAAATTGAAGAAGACATGCCTTCCTATATGAATGAGGTTGATGAGGATGACCTGGAAGATGAAGGGGAAAAACACAAACAAGATTTAGAAAAACTGAAACAGAGTGACCCCGAATTCTATAAATTTCTTCAGGAAAATGATAAAAAACTATTGGACTTCAATTTATCAGATGAAGAAGTAGATGATGACCAAAGTGAATCAGGAAATGCAAAAGACAGGGAGGTTCATGAACCCGAAGAAAATCTAGAAGTTGCTAGTGATGAGAGTGATTATGAAGTAAGCATTTACCTATTAACTTCAATTTCACATCTATTTCACAAGGCTGAAAAAAGATCATTGTTCACCCACTCTGTTCCATGGTATCTATCACACAATTCTATTAAAATACATGTTTTTAGGCTGATGATGCTGATGAGACCAAGTTGAAAGATTCTAGGATAATCACACATAAATTATTGAAAGTTTGGTCAACAGATATTCATACAGATAAAACAAATAAAACTATAATTGCCCTTATTCAAGCTTTTCATGCTGCTTTGAACACTGTAACAACACAGGAAGAGATTCAAGAGCCTGCCATTTTTAAAGTTGAAGGTAAGTATTATAAGTGATATTTACTTATTTATAGAAGTAGAAATGTTGTATATTTACAGAAACATTTCAATTAAAACTTCCACTTGATTGTTTATATATTATATTTTGGTGAACTTTCAAAATCAGAGTAAAACTCTAGTAACTTTTCAATAGGTTCTGCAGTATTCAATGGAGTCATTCAATTATGTGTCCTTGAGTTGGGACCAGCAATTAGGAGATTTTTAGGTATACACCAAGGGTCTAAAATGCCAGCACACAAATGTAAAAAATTCATAAAAATCAAAAGGGTTCTGAAGGGCTACTTTACTGATCTCCTGAAGGTAAGAATAACTTTAGGTATTTCATTTGATATGGACCTTTACAATTTTGGGTAAAACTGCACTTATCATGCAATGGTTTTTTTTTGGAAAAATTTTTGGGGAACAAACCATTATTTATTAATATATTTCACTATAAAGTTATGAATTTCACCTTCATTTCCACCTGTTTTTTGGATCTCATTTAGAACAATTTGTCCTTCTTTTTTCATTGAACAATTTATATATCACAATGTACTTCAATGACAAATTTTTTTCATTATATGAGTCAACTAGAAATATGATTTTCTTGTGATTCATCCATATTTAGTGAAAAGAAGGAAGAATATCATTCAAAATAATGGCATGTGATGTCATTCAGAAGCAATCTGTTGACATTTGATTGATGATTGTTCACTAAATATGAAAAACTCACTATAAAAATCATATTTCATGTTGAATTTCTTGTATAAAAATGTGTCATTGAAGTACATCTTGAGTATATAAAGTGTCCAATGACAAGATAAGAAGAGCAAGTTGCTGTAAATGCATCCACCACAGGGGGAAAAAGAAGGTGAAATTTCAAACTTTTTCTTTAAATACCTGGATAAATAGTGGTTTGCTCACATTTTCATTATCAAATTCAGGTGAAAATACATAAGTACCAAAGAAAATTTCAAAAAGAGTTTTGAGTTGAATATTTTCAATGTACTTCTGATAGATATTCTAAGGAGTATTCTTATCATTGCCTGCTAAATATGAAGAAAAAAATCTAGTGAGCTGTAGTATCATTCTTATCAATAAAAATCCAAGAAAAATGTACATGGGAATTTATAATTATCACTAGTTGGTACAGTTTTTTTTATATTTTACTTTCAAACAGGTTTCAACTGAATTTACCATATTTTCAAGGGTTATACATTTTATATTGTGAGGTTAGATGTCAAATGTAAATAAACTTGTTGTTGAAATTATTGTATTTCTATTAGATCAGAAACTAGTGATTTGTTAATAATCAAGACTAAGAGCAACAATATTTTCTTGGACCCTTTGTTTTTCAATCTAATTATTATTAAAATCAACAAAAGACAATACATTTGACAAATGACACTCAATAGCACAAAATGTCTGATCCTTTCCAAGTCAAATATGGTTGAGTTCTTTAAGTCTATGCTAGAGTCTATGAGTTCTTTACTATCAGGAACCACTGACATAGCTACTATCCTCCCTACTATCTAAACTGATAATGCTATAAGAAATAAGGTAAGACACTCATGAATTTGAACTGGTGAATATAAATCATGCACATTTAGGACCTTTCATAAAGAGTTAATCTGATTTATGGAACCATCCATATATCTCAGTAACCAGTCCACGGATCTTGGAGAATTGGAGAAAAATTATATCACCAATGTTGCCATGTTATCAGTTTTTCGGTAATTATTATCAACTTCCTTATTTTAAATAGAACGCCCTATACAGGGTGTCCCTCCTGGAACTGCATTGATCAATATATAGAAAACCATTGGTGGGCCGTGTTTGAGAATTTGGTAGTTCACTATTGTTGATAAGTGCTATCCGGCTAGAATATTTTGAAGATTTTGAAGATTGTGGCACTTCGTTATTTCAAATGGAACACCCTGTATTTTATTGCATTTTTAGATTCTTACTGAAGAGCTGATTTCATCAATGCATCACACTCACAAAATCGAGATTTTTCAATTTTAGGATTAGGAAAAAATCAATATCTCGCATTCCGTAGGAGCATGGTGATCTGAATTTAAAGAAGTATACTCTGGTCATTTTTCTTTGTGGATCGTTCCTTCGGTTCGGCTTGACTGGATGGTTTTCTCGGCTTTTGCGTCAAGTATCAAACACTGTGCTTCTCGGATCTGCAACTAAACATCATATCGAATCCTATGAATCAAAAATGATTATCATTAGATGCGGTACATGGATGTTGAATTAGAACATTAACTAAATATTTTTCTGCAACGTTCGTAGTTGGATTGCAACATCGAATCAAACCAAAAATCAAATCACGGTGATTCCAAAAATCAAATAAATTGTAGGGTGATGTATTAGAAAAAAATTGATGCGGCTGCCTCAACTCAAACGTGGATCACGTGGACAGTTTTTCGCCGAGGTGCATATTACATTCTTTCGTTGACCTCAAACACTTAGTTTTTCGTGAATAATCAATTTGACAACAGCAAATGACAGTTGTTGTCAACTCACTCTCCGCGTGGACCAGGGTTGCCAGTTCGATTTTTATTTCATCAGTAAATACCTTGTAGAAAATTCAGGTATATTTTATGCTATACGAATTCCAAGCAAGGATAATGAAATGAACCTATGACATGACGTCACAACATTATGTACATTTAGCATGCAGAAAAGAATCTTATTTCCAACTAAATAGGAACAAACTAAAGAAACATTCTCATGAAAAATATTCTCTATTTAAAAATACTAACAAATATTACAAAATACAGTTACATTGGTACTTAAGATCGATACTTGAGTACCTATATAAATAATAGGGACGTATAGTGAAAATGGAAAACGAGAGTAAAAAAAAATGAAAAAAAAAATAAACGTAAGAAACAAACTGTTATAACAAAGGTATATAAATAATTGAATTTGATCTGAACCAGATGAAGTATTGTCCTTTTCTGTTTTATACATATTTATACCTATATTTACCTATATGTACATTTATTACTTGTTTTGTAAAATTAATTTTGTACTGGTACAGCAATCGATATTTCGAAACAATAACAATTTTGATATTTTAAATAATTAATTTAGAACACCATGAAACTGCTACGTACAGCTCTCCTCGATGCATATATTGTTTCAATATTAGTAATCAGGTAAGTTGTTCATGAACAGATAAAACATTGTATTCATATTTAGGACACAATGTGAACGGATTCGATTCTTGGCTTCGGTCTTGTTAACATCTAACTGGAACGAATAGACGAAATCAATCGACTTCAAGATGTTTTATTCCTTATCCTTCTGACTTTTGATAAAGGAACCTGAGAGGATAACTGAGCTTATCACAATTTAACAAAGCCTGCCGAAATATCATGCAATTTATAAGTATTGTATCAGTAGGTTATGATATGTTCCAGTAGATCAATATGGAAATCAGGAAATTTACTGAGAATTTAGTAGAACTGGCAACCCGCAGCGGACAAATAGTGTTTGCGGACGAAAAGTTAGTGTCTGCGGACGAAAAGTACTTTCCTTCGGAAATTAGAACGTAAAATGTGATTTTTTGTAGAGGTCGACGGAAAAAGAATTTATTGAGTACTTTGGGAAAGCAATGTATACTCAATTACTCATGTCTCAGTGAACAATCCGTTGGGAATGACAATTACGAGGATAATTAATTCCTTCCGTGTATTTTTCAATGCCTATCACAAAATTAGACCATACGGGATGACATCGAATATGGGACTGTCTTGATTCACCACTGGTCCCGAATGAATGATTTATAGGTTGAATCATGCTGCTAACCGATTAATTTTCGAACAAACGATTCATCTATGACTAATGATCATGATGAAATTATACGGGGGAGAAATATATACAGGGTTTTTCACGATGAGGGTTAATCAGACGTTTCTGACAAACCAAGCAAAATATCAATATGAAAATTTTATGGGATGAATACATTGTAAACGTATACAATATTTCAATCGATGCTGCGTTGTCGCTTCTAGGAAGTAGCAGCAACTATAATTTTTCAAATGGAACACCCTGAATTCCATTGCATTTTTAGATTATCCCTGAAGTTCAGATTTCATCAATGAATCGCACTTGGAGTCTAGCAGGGGTGATTATAAAGATATTGGGTGTTCAAAATAGAGATTTTTCAATTTTAGGATATTTTTGTGTCTGTGAAACTAATCATTATCGGTCAAAACTGCTTTCGTGTTCCTTTTATAACTAATGATCTACTATCCACTGACATTTAATTAGAAAAACTACAGCGTGGTTCAAGATTCAGAATTCTGATCACCCTGTATCTGTTTCAATCAAATGTCAATAAATAGTGAGTCAAAAATTAAGACATGGACATGGACGCCGTTTTGACACAAAAAAATCCTAAAATTGAGAAATCTCGATTTTGAATACTCTATATCATTGTAATCATCCCCGCTAGACCCAAGAGTGATACATTGATGAAATAAGATCTTCATGGAGAATATAGAAATGCAATACAGGGTGTTCCATTTGAAAATTCGAAGTTGCTGCTACTTTATAGTAGGTCATCGTGAAAACAGGGAAAAATATTCAATTTTTCAAATTTCAGGAATATAGTTAGAAAAAGAAAGGATAAATGGGGTTATAGCATGGCTCTGTGTCAGTATATCACTCATAATGAAATAATGAGAATAACACTCACCAGTGTGAAAACAAAATGAATTCTTCTGCTATTTCATTGTTCACGATCGCGATTATGTAATCACTGATTTGAATGAGAAACACGAAAACACGATACTATCACTCATTTTTTAGTGAACACTCTGTTTGGAATGATTATTAATTATTCCTTTCGCGTATTTTTCAATGCCTGTCACAAAATTCGACCGTACATGATGACATCTAATATGAGACTGTCTTGATTAACCACTGATCCCGAATGAATGACTAATAAGCTGAATCATGCTGCTAACCGATTAATTTCCGAACAAATGATTCATCCATGACCGGGTCTATGACTAGTGATGATGATGAAATTAGACGGGGTAAAAATATATACAGGGTGTTTGGTTCACCGACGTATATCTGGGTGTTATGAGATGTGATTTTGAAAATATTCAAACATATTTTCTGTTATAAAAAGTGTTACATTTTTTAAGAAATTATCGCTGTATTAAATACAAAGTTGTATGTTACAAAACTCGTTTTCAAAATTCTGACAAGCCAACAATGTTTTTATCACATTTGTATCCCATTACTTGTTCAATACACTACACTGTTTTACCACTAACCAGACCGATTTTTTTAAGCCTCGACACGTGTTTCGCTGACTATGTTAGCATCTTCAGGAGAATTGTTCAATATTTATGAAAATCGTATCCAACTCTTGAAAAAGAAGAAATTACAATCAGATGAAATGTTCGACCAAACGGAGATATCTCAAAGTTCTTAACACTTTGTATAATATTTTATATGGTTGAATATATTCAAAATGTTCTTACCTATCAGTCCCTTTCAGATATACGTCGGTGAACCAAACACTCTGTTTAGTATACGAAATACCAGATGATAAATTGAACACGGAGAGTGGTGGATTTTTTTTATAAAATCTCCCAAGATATTATGAAAGAATTCACCACAGGCTAAAAATATAGCTTTTTCAAAAATCTCTCGTGATATGAAAGAATTCAACCGGACAGTATGTAGTGGAGAAATCGAACGCTTCTCACATACGAGTCGAGAAACAATTCACCATAGTGACATACAGGCAAACAATTTTTGTTTAAAAAAAATATTACATTTGAGAATATACAGGTCTGTACACCAAACTTCCCACTTGATTTACCCCTCGTAAATATTCGATATGTTAATCATCAATGAGATCATGAAATACATTTCTGTTCAAGGACAACATCCAAGTGTTGATCATCTTCAATGAACTAGGAAAGATTTCTAAGCCTTGGTGCAATGTAGACAAAATATCTTTGACCTATTGATTTTTGTGCACGCGATATTATTTCATTTGCAGCTAATCTGCATCTAGTATAATATGTATAAAATTATTTTGCAGTTCAGTTCTCTTATATCCATAATTTGAACCTCGCTAAATAATATATCAGAGGTATATTGAGATGGTTTGTTGAATATAATTTTCAAGATACGTTTTTGAATAAGTTCTAAGGGTTTCAACTTCGTTTTCCTTATTCCCCCCCACCCAATAGTACCATATTGTATAATTGATTCCACTACGGAGAAATATATAATCTTCAAGTATTTTATGGGTAGAAATTTTAATTGTTTGAACTTAAATATGAGCTTTCTCACTTTATTGACTAGAATTTCAACATGGAAATCCCATTTAAAAAATGAATTAATTTATATGCCAAGATATTTAGCTGAACTGAACAAAGCTATTGGAATATTGTTAATCTCCATATTCACATATGAGGCTAAGTATTTCGCATATGAGGTGAACGGTACAATTTTCGTTTTAGAGTGATTGATCGATAAACTATTTACATTAAACCAAATAGAAATATTTTTCAGGTCTTCTGTGGCAGTTTCCCTTACTTCCTTCCAATTTTCCCCATATAAATCAAAACAGTATCGACGGCGAAAGAAATATAAATAAATATACTTCTTCTTTTCATGTCATTTGACCTCTTCCTACGAAATCTTTTTCTCCGTTATTGTAAGAATTGGCCCTAAAGTTCCACATTGAGAGTCGAAAAACAATGATGGAAATAAGTAGATGGTGCGCGTACTCAGCCATTTTTACGTATTGAAAAATTGAGAAAATTCACTCGACCGCTCACTATGATTTCTCTACGTCACATTGAGCGAGACCTTAAATCTACTTTTTTCCGCTAGATGGTGATGCTGCCATTGCTGCTGTGACGAGTGAATATAAAATGGGAAATTCCATTTTAGGTACGCGGGACATATGTTGAAGTGGGTTTATTTCACTCGGAATTCGAGAAATCTGCGGCAATAACTAAATTGACAGATGTCTTGATTGTGCAAATTCGCCGTCTATCAGAAAATTGCCGAAACCATTGTTCTCGAGGATCTCGAGAGGTTGAGAAGAATTTCTGAAACAAAAGCGCATCAATAAACCATCTACTTATTTTCATCATTAAACAAAACGTAAGCCTGCTCAAGACTTATTGGATTTCTATTTATTCAAATATCCTACTAAATTTTTTTTCGAATAGTCTCGATGAAACAGGCCATAGCCCTTAAGGCTATCCTGCAGAATTTTTGAATTTTTTTTCAACTTCACATCTTATCTTCACAATCTGATACGTCCCCACGACGCTCGAGTAAATCCCTATTCAGCCTCTTTGCCTCCCCTACTATAACAAATTCAACGATATCGGGTTTGATTGGGTAATTTCGAACGGTTACGGGTGTGACGCACAATATTGGCACTCCTTTCTCTGTCACACTCATTGATCATATGGATACTTCGAAGGCGAATATCTTCGTAACCGTTTGAAATAACCCCATCAAACACGGTATCGTTGAATTCGTTATATTAATCCTTTACCGATTATGGATACAGGGTGTGTGTTCCATTTGAAAGTCGAAAGTTGATGTAATTTACAAAGAAAACCCTCAAATGTGAAAAAGTGCCTTCTATAGTGAGCATATTCGATGTTCTAAATTTCAAAAGTATAGCTAGAAAAACAAAGGAGAAAAGTGGGGTATATCATGAGTCTGTGTCACCCGGTATAGTGTGTCTCATTTCTAATAGAAACACCCCTGTATCTTTCGTAATCAAATAAATACAGAAAGATCAAAGTCATTTCCACATAGTGTTCATAAAATGAACAATAATGGTAGATTTCGGGAGAAAACAACTACTTTCCTGGCTAATGCCGCGCAGAACATTAACATTAACATCCTCCCGAAATCTATGCATCGACTCGTATAAACGAATACTGATACAAGTGATTTTTTTCTGAATGCCTATTGATTTTGATTTAGCCAGGCCACGCTAGACACCTGCAGACCGGTTTCGAGCTCTTTGACTCATCAGTGCAGGGCAGTCTCCAGCCAGCTGTCCTAAGAACGCCGACTAAGCGTAGCCTAGCCAAAAAAAAACTCGGCATTATATTCCCTCAGAGACGTCCTCTATAGACAATTGATCATTCTAGAGCACGTAATTTTGACATGGTTTCTTGAGGGGCACACAAACTATCTGTTAGGTTACCTTTGATGAGCACAGCCCTGGCCATTCCTGCCACATCCACAATATAATAACAGTTTCACCAAACAAAATTATGAAATTCTTTCTGGTTTCAACTCGGATTCCAAGAAAAACGATCCCACTAATTCTGGTTTTATATGACAAATCTGGACAAAATACAATGTTTGCCCCTCAGCAACCTGTCAAATGACGTAATTCTGGAATGATTAATATGAGAGCAACGCATTCTGAGTAGAAGAGAAGGAAAGAAACACTCCAAAACTAGAATTCCCATACGAGAGTGGCTGGTTGCCCGACTGGCGTAATTTCAACTACGAAATAGTCACAATGCTCAAAGTGGACTGAAATGTTAAATAAATACAAAAAGCTCAATGTCATTTCCACACAGTGTTCATAAAATGAACAACAATGGTAGATTTCAGGAGAAAAACAACTAGCTGACACTCCCGTATGGGAATTTTGGTTTAGAGTGTTTCTTTCCTCCTTTTCTACTCAGATGGCGTTGCTCTCATATTGTCTATGGAGGACGCCTCTGAGGAAATATAAAGCCGACCTGATTTTTGTTTGGCTAGGCTACGCTTAGTCGGCGGTCTTCGGACTGCTGGTTGGAGACTGCCCTGCACTGATGAGAGTCAAAGAGCTCGAAACCGGTCTGTAGGTGTCTAGCGTGGCCTGGAGCGGGAGATATACCGAAAATGCACAATATCTCGATAACTATGAAAAATAGCGAAAAAACCTACTGATACAATCTTATAGACAATTTTATCAGCTTCAATTTTGAATAGATTGAATTTTTTGCTGTGACGTACTGTTCTTGAGATATAAATAAAAAAAGGGACCTACATCGCCCCCTCCACTTTGCTCACTTTCGTGGGACTTTTGGATTTTTTTACTTCCTATCTTCTACAAACTCTTGGCCTCTTCCATGTCCTCTACAACCTGTTCATTGAGTGAAGAACTATTTTAATTCTCAAAATTTTTTTCAGCTATTGTTGGGCGTTACTTCGTCAAACATTCAGACAGTCCTCTTGAAACATCTGCACTACATGTCAGGCCTATTAGTCTCCTATCCGAACATCACGAAATCATTGGTGAAACAGCTCGTGCACCTGTGGGGCACCGGAGACGATTCCATCCGAGTACTAGCATTTTTCTGCATTTTACGCATAACTAACAACCAGCAAGTCGCAGTGCTCGAAACAGTCTTGAAGGCCATGTACATGACTTACGTGAAGAACTGCAAGTTCGTTACTTTCAAAGGTTTGGCGGCTATTAATTTCATGAGGCGCTCGCTGGTTGAACTTTTCGCTTTGGATGCCAACTATGCCTACCAGCACGTCTTTTTGTACATTCGGCAATTGGCGATACATTTGCGGAACGCTATAACTGTCAACAAGGCCGAAAACGTCCAGAGCGTGTACAATTGGCAATTTATCTCTTCTTTGCAGCTGTGGGGTAATTTGTTGTCGGTTTGTTACAATAAGAAGACGATGCAGTCTTTGGTGTATCCGTTTATTCAGATTTGTATTGGTACTATTAAATTGGTGCCGACAGCACAGTACTATCCTTTGAGGTTCCATGTCGTGCAGATTATGATGGATTTGGCCAAGGAGACCGGGGTTTTTATACCTGTTATGCCGTTTTTGTTGGAGGTAAGGGTGCAGTGAAAAAACTTATAAAGTTGTTGAGGTAATGTTGTATTGTGAAATATTTTTTAATGGGCTAGTGGGCTGGTAGTTAATAATCGGCATTCAGTTACTCCAGTGTGTCGATACGGACCTGAATTAATTTTAACAGCACTTACGCATTTTTTATGTAAATAATGTGTCTATTATGCGTTGTTTGAAGTTGTTGAAATTCAGAGCTCATTTCAAATATTGCGTTATGGCCGCTATATGGTCATGTTCTTATACTGTTCTATTGTTGGTCTGATAATCTTCCATTCCCACTTATAAAGCAGGGTTGGCAGATCACCAATTATATTCAAGTCGTTATTACAAAATTGTTAGAGCCCTATCGTTGAATAAAACTACACCCAAATAAAATATCTCATTTGATCTAATAGGAGCAACACATGATAGTATAGCTATTAATTTGTGACTTTTTCGAACAATCAGCTTGTCAAAATATTTCTTCCACTCCATAACAAAACATCATGCAAATATTGGCTATAGAGACTTGGCAATGATGTGCTTAATGCTGATAACTGACAAGACAACGCCCACAGTCCTGTGTTTTCACGTTCACCAGATCGAATGTCCTCTAGTGTGAATTAATATAATGATTATTATTAATACAAATTCATCATAAGCAATAAGAAACAGCTTATAAGAGGGGCAATTTTGAGACAATGGAGTTTTTATAGCTGATTAAAGATATTAATAATACATAATTAAGATTTTATGAATTAATAAATAAATAATATATCTGTTCCCATTTCCTCATTCTTGTGCCGATCGTGGGCCCCAATCCTAAGGACTGCACAATTTTTTCTGATGACCCAAGGAAGTGTTTATGGTCACACGTCAAAAGGTAAACCCCCCCTGTCATTCCTTGCTCGCACAAGTGTCTTGGAGACTTCTGAGAGTGGCTCGCAAGGGGGCAACCGAATGACGGGTAGAACAATTTAAGAACAACAACGATAATTTTTATGATTTTAGCACCTTAATATCGACCGAAAAAATCTAAGATATGGAATTGGAAGGTGCTTGAATGATGAAACAATAAAAAATGCATTCTAGCCCATTTTCGTGGGCTGGTCCAGTCTCCAGTATTCTTATAATGGCGAGATTCTCTAACATTAATTTGTTTTATCTCTTGGAGCGCATGCAAGGAAATTCCTATAATTTTTGTGGAACATCGTGCGTAGCTAGGGAGGATATTTATATGAACTTTCGGAGGCTATAAGTTCTTGAGAATACTTCCATTGGCAAAGAATTCCAAAGCTTTCCCGTTCTATAGACGAACGAGTTTTTGTAGAGAGTTGTTCGACATTTTTCAAGGTTAACGACGAAGGGATGTGCTAACTAGGCCAGTCGAGTTTGTCTGACTGGTATTGCTAGTGATGGAATTATAGCAGAGATATCTGAGAAACATGTCCCGTTTTAATAGTGTCAAAGAGTAGGTGAGTGTGACATCACCCACCAGGCGAATGGCTCTTCTCTGGATGGAATCAAAGAGGATCAGCATATGTTTGGGTGCTGAACCTCATATGTGAGGACAGTATTCTAAATCTGGCCGTGTATGTGCTTTGTAGATCATCAGAAGCTATTGAGGTGTAAAGTAAATTTTCGTACGGAACAAGAATCCGAGTTTTTGTGCAGTACCTTTTGCGATGAATTGGACATGAATTTGCCATGAGAATGTATTGCTGATGGTGATACCGAGCATAGATGTAGTGGTCTCTTGGTGTGAATGGTGGTACCAAACATTCTTATATCAGGCATACTGAGTTACGCCTTTCTAGAGACATGATGAAATCGAAGATGGAGGTTCCATCAGATACTTTGGCCATTGTCGTTCTAAATAAAAACATTGTAGGCGAGTTATGATAAGCTCGTTTGTTAAGGGCTGATTTATCAAAAAATGAAATTTATCCAGTCAGATATTGCTCAACTGAGAACGGTGGGTTTAACGATATCAGATTGAGTTTTATTCAGCATCAGCTAACTGTTAGTTTCGACTGGCGGATAAGTCAGATAACTGCAGGATAGCCCATAGCTCATAATATACCACATAATCTCTGCTATCTTTCCATCACTAGCAATACCACTCGGACGAATTCGACAGACCCAGTCAGCACATCCTTTCGTTGTCAACAACACTTTACCAAAACTCGTTGGTCTATAGAACGGCAAAACTTTGGAATTCTTTGCCAATATAAGTATAGAGTGAGGGTTGCTCAGCTGTGTACATACCAATGAAGGGAAGTATTGTATTTCGTGCAAGATAATTTATTCAAATTTATTTCTCGTAGCAGAGCGCTTTTCGACTGTTAAGTCATCATCGGTGCATACTCGTCAGGTTACGTCGTCGGTACAAACATATGTAAAAACATGAGTCATCAAGTTCACTTCAACACCACATGTCGCAGCGACAATGGCTGCTTGACAAAATGTAATCTGTATTTCACCCCCTTTTGGGAAACACATTTTAATATGTTTGTACCGTATTTTACCATAATGTCGATAGTTTCAAATTGGACCAGAGATATTTTTATGCAAAAATTTCCTTGTTATACGACGCTATACCTATATAGTGGAGTATACTATACGGCCTTGCCAAAAATGCTATCTCGGAAACTAAGCGAGATAGAGGTATGGTTACTTTGGAGAAAATGATCACCATCGAATTTTGAGCAACTTTGGTTTTTGTGTGTGGTCTGTCTGTCTGTCTGTCTGTCTGTCTGTCTGTCTGTCTGTCTGTCTGTCTGCCTGTCTGTCTGTCTGTCTGTCTGTCTGTCTGTCTGTCTGTCTGTCTGTCTGTCTGTCTGTCTGTCTGTCTGTCTGTCTGTCTGTCTGTCTGTCTGTCTGTCTGTCTGTCTGTCTGTCTGTCTGTCTGTCTGTCTGTCTGTCTGTCTGTCTGTCTGTCTGTCTGTCTGTCTGTCTGTCTGTCTGTCTGTCTGTCTGTCTGTCTGTCTGTCTGTCTGTCTGTCTGTCTGTCTGTCTGTCTGTCTGTCTGTCTGTCTGTCTGTCTGTCTGTCTGTCTGTCTGTCTGTCTGTACCTACTCTGTGGTAATCATAAATCGATATATCTCCGGAACCCTCTGACATATCGACTTGAAATTTCGCCATCTTAATATGAAGGAAATCGGAAAACTCTAAGGTGGTTTTTCCGGGTTTTTTCGATTTTTCTCTCGAGAAAACTCTATCAGGGAGAGACGAAGCCTATTGAAATTAGCAGGGTCGGAAAATTCCAAATGTTTTTCAAGGAGATTTTCCGAAACACACGGTTCGCTTTAAAACGACATATCTCCTGAACCAATAGACTAAATCCAAATTTAAAAAATGCACCGTATGCCTCTCCGATGACGCAACAAATTATTATATTACTATTTTTTCGTGCATCCATCGGAAAATGGAAAAAAAATGAAAATCAAAACATCAAAATTTGAAATCCTTTCAATTCAATTTATATCGAAAACAAATGGAAAAATCGAAAATTATCAGAAGTGCAAAGTTATCCACTGGAACATTTCCTACAAATTATTACCCATATTTTTTTTCTGTAAACCCAATAGTACAAGAAATAAAGTAAAAAATATGAAAAAAAAACGACCCATACAATGAAGATATATTGAAAAACTAAGATTATCGATAGATGAAGCTCATAGACTTCCACTGAACAATGAAATATTTTTTCCTTTTGTTGATTGGAAGATGGAACAAAAGTGTTGAAAATTTTATTCTCAGATAATTCCAAATATCTCTAAAACAACTGAAAATATCTGAAAATGTTATAGAACCAAAACTATTCCTTTTGATAGAATCTAAAAAAATCCGTATACCATTTTTCTCTGAATTCAATAGTTCGGGAGATACGATGAAAAAACTAACGAAATTACAAGTTCCTAGATAATCAATTGCCAATAGAAAACAAAACAAAAACAAAAGAAAGTAAAAAAAGCACACTCGACTGTCTTGATTTTTCTCCACAAACTACGTAACTAGCTCACTCGACTGTCTTGATTTCCCACAAAGAAGAAATATTTTGGCATTGTTTGAAGTTTCTTTTGTTATTGTTTTTTTAGTCCCTATTGGCAGTCTAGTGGGCTAGGTACGTAGTTTGTGTGGAAAAACCAAGACAGTCGAGTGGGCTAAGTACGTAGTTTGTGGGAAAAATCTCCAGTTCTCTGAACTTTCATAGCGTCGTATACACATCTTTGGTGCCCAATGATAGTTTCAATATAAAAATATGCTCATGATATGGTGCCATGGCCTCTACTTCCATCTTACATGAGCAATGATAAAATATCATCTGCTTTTATAGCGTCGTATAAATTATCTGACCTCTATACTAATCTAATACATAATGAAAACTACATCTATACTAATCTGATACCTTTCAAAAACTACGTATCTCACTTGTTAACCTTACGAGTATGCACTGATGATGACTTAACAGTCGAAAGCGCTCTGCTACGAGTAATACATTTGAATGAATTATCTTGCACGAAATACAACACTTCCCTTCATTGGGAATAAAAGTATACTCAACAACTTATATAACCTCCAGAAGTTGAAAAAAATTCAACACCTACATCCTCGACAGCAGCGCCACCTACCGCGTCGTCCAATTAGGCAATTCAACTCAGGTTATCATCAATATGGCGCCTGGTTAGCACTATATATAGAATCAATAGAATAATGTTACTAGAACAATTAGATACTTACTGCTTATGATTTTCTTTGATATTATGATTTGTACTTCTGATACTAACAGGAATTCGCGTATTTAAAAACGATATATCACACATAAATAATCACATTGTCTGCCAACCGGCGCATAGTTCGATAGGTTATTTGATTGTTATTGTATTTTCAAATCATCCAGGAAACCATCGAAATCTATATACAGTATGATGCAAATGTATGGAATAAATTCATTATTTCAGAAATGGGCGACATTTGAAGAAATTCCAAAAACACGTGAGTTTTAATTTTTGAAGCCTCATCTCATGACATTCATATGAGAGATGTTACGTCACTTGTGTTGGAGTAATGACGTAATGGACGATTTTTTCAAATACAAACAGGGGTCATGTGACACCTCGTTTGAAAGGTCTACTGATCGTCTATGCAACAGTCAAAATTTTGCATAATAAGATTGAAATTAAAATGGTTTATCATTTGGTTAACTGAATCTTGCAGAGGTCTGCTACTCAGAATTGAACATCGAAGGGTCGTTTAGTTGAAAAAATAGTAAAAATACACAATAAAAAAAGTTCCGAACTCTAGTTTTTGGGTTTTTTTCGGGAGTCGTCTTGTTTTGAAATTAATTTATTCCATACATCTATCTGCATCATAATGTACCTATATAAAATTCTCCTGTCCCGGTCATGGTGTTAGTGGTCGAACTCCTCCGAAACGGCTCGACCGATTCGTATGAAATTTTTTGTGCGTACTCGGTAGGTATGAGAATCGGCGTAATCCAATATGGCGGACGAGTATATTGTTAGCCGATTTCATTCAAAATTGGTATTTGGGGGTTTTCGGGGTCGGAGATTAGGATTATTTCGTCAAGTTATGGAAATTCAAGATGGCGGATCCAATATGGCGGACTAGTTTTGTAATTATAGTCAGATTCCATTCAAAATTGGTATCTGGGGGTTTTCGAGGTCGGAGATTATGATTTCTTCATCAAAATTAGGAAATTCAAAATGGCGGATCTAATATGGCGGACGAGTTTTGTAATTATGGTCAGATTCCATTCAAAATTGGTATCTGGGGGTTTTCGAGGTCAGAGATTATGATTTTTGATCAAAATTAAGAAATTTAAAATAGCGGATCCGATATAACGGACGAGTTTTGTAATTATGATCCAATTATAAACAAAATTGGTATCTGTGGGTTTTCGGGGTCAGAGATTATGGTTCGTTCGTCAAAATTTGGAAATTCAAAATGGAGGATCCAATATGGCGGACGAATTATGTAATTATGGTCAGATTCTATTCCAAATTGGTATCTGGAGGTTTCAGAGGTCGGAGATATGAATCATTTGTCAGAATGGGGAAATTCAAAATGGCTAATCCAATATGGCGGACGAGTTTTGTAATTATGTAACTGATGAAACTCATTTTCATAGATAGCCGAACTAAAAAGAAGTGAGTAATAAATAAATGAAAAAATGAAGAGGTATAGTGCGCTGAACTAAAAAGAAGTAGGGAATAAGTAGAATAGTTTGAAAAACTAAAAAATTTTTTTTTAATGAATAGCCGAACTACAAAAAAAGTTTCCATAAAATAATGAAAGTTCTTCGATAAATATTTAAAAAACATGTTTTCTAGAAATACAGTATGGCAAAACAACGTTTGCCGGATCAGCTATTACCCATATAAAATTTCAACAGAATCGGTTCAGCCGTTTAGAAGTTATGTGAAAAAGATAAGTAAGGAAGGATAATTCTTACTATCCGTTGTCCTATTACCCCTTTTTCCCGTAGTAATGAAACAATTTCCCGCGGTAAAAAGTAGTCTATGATTATCACCGATAATGTTGACTTCTAATGGTTGAAGCATTTTTCAAATCGGCCCACTAGTTTCGGAGCCTATATATATATATAATATCAGTGTAGATGATGACAAACTATGGAAAATCATAGGTTTTCAAATCAAGATTTCATGAATTTATTATGTATTTATGGAGAATGCAACCCTTAAACAGCCCGTTAATGGAAATTTCTTTTTAGGTTTTAACTACTTGTGATTTCAACAAAAAACATCAGAAGGTGTCGATGAAACCATTGCATTTCACGTGCTTATTGAGGCTTTCCAAATCTCAATTACAAGAAAATGGGTTCAAGGATATGGTGATAGAAACTGTTTATGGACAGTTATTGGAGTGTCTCAGTGCCCAGTCACATACACTAGCATTTCCCGATCTGAGCCTCATTTGCATCACTCAGGTAATTCGACTAGAAAGCCTTATATTACAGAACAATTGGAGATTTACTTCGGAATTTGGGTCGATGGTGGTCTTCATTTGACGTTTTATAATAATACTAATTTTAAAAACATTAAAATATCATGGTTTAATTGGGATACTCCTGGAAAACTTATTCAAAGATATTAATTATTTTTCAAGTTTCAAAGAATTTATTCGGGAATTTTTATTATTATTATCAAACAATTGTAATGTATTCAGCGATCAAGAACTGACAGCATCTCTCAGAGGATATAGCTCGAAAAATCTTTTCTCAAAATCCAATTGGACTATGCTCTAATTTCCTAATGATTCAACTTTCAACTTGAAGAATATAATTATAATCTCTCGTACAAGTAACATACTCTGTGAATGATAACTACCGATGGAGAACTACTGAGAAGGCCTGAGAAGAAGTGGACATTCCAATGATGCTATCGCCATTTCTTTTTCTGTTACAATTCAACAAAAATACCGTTAATTCTGAACTTTTTGAATTTCGACAATTGACTCATGATAGATGGTGTCGATGTTACTGTTCTGATTGTCTGCCATGTTGTAATAACGATCATATCAGGAATGATTTGCAAGTTTTCTCTACAAAATTGAAGTATAATGTTACTATTTTTTATCAATCTTCAAAAATATTGATTCATGTTGTGAATGTTCTTTTACACATGTATCATTCCCCACTTAACGGAAGCCAGCTTCAACGAAACCTTATTTTCCGTAAGTGTTTATAGTAATCGATAATAACGATTGGATTTTCATGACTCGAAAGGTTGAAGAGAAACAAGAGTACACTGTGTTTTTCTTTGACTGCATACCCAAAGGAAATTCTCTTTTCATCCTCAACTTGGACAGTCGTCTAATTCTTTCCTCTATATATATAGGGCTTTTCACGATGAGCGTTAATTAGACGTTTCTGGCAAATCAGACAACGGATCATTTTGAAAATTCTATAGAGGGCATATTCGGACATTCTCTAGCCAACTAAAATATTTTCGACAATGTGGTGTTGCCCCTTCTATTAGAAAGCAGTAGCAACTTTGATTTTTCAAATAGAACACTCTGTATTTTATTGCATTTTTAGATCCTCCCTGAAGAGCTGATTTCATCGATGTATCACACTTGGGGTCTAGCGGAAATGATTACAGAGATATAGGGTGTGAAAAATCGACATTATTCAACTTTAGGATTTTTTTGTGTCGAAACTATTCATCATTGGTCAAAACGGCTCACATATCCCTATCTCAACTTTTGATTAACTATCTACTGATATTTAATTGGGACATATACCGGGTGATCAAGATTCTGAATTCTGCACCACCCTGTATTTGTTTCAATTAAATGTTAGTAGATAGTTGATCAAAAGTTGAGATAGGGACATGTGAGCCGTTTTGACCAATAATGAATAGTTTCGACAAAAAAAATTCCTAAAGTTGAAAAATGTCGATTTTTCACACCCTATATCTCTGTAATCATTTCCGCTAGACCCCAAGTGTGATACATCGATGAAATCAACTCTTCAGGGAGGATCTAAAAATGCAATAAAATACAGAGTGTTCTATTTGAAAAATCAAAGTTGCTACTGCTTTCTAATAGAAGCGGCAACACCACATTGTCGAAAATATTTTAGTTGGCTAGAGAATGTCCGAATATGCCCTCTATTGAATTTTCAAAATGATCCGTTATCTGGTTTGCCAGAAACGTCTAATTAACGCTCATCGTGAAAAGCCCTGTATATAATCGAAACCGATTCATTTCCGAAATACAGGGTGCTCAATAAGTTCCTTCAAAAAATCGATTTTTATTAATTTCTGAAATATGCCCGAACCGATAGTGATAAAATCTTCAATGTCTGTTAAAATCAGAATGATGTTACTTTTTGACCAAATACAGTTGATAACGGTATTATCAGGAGCGTGCCCACGAGGCAAGCCCAATAGTTTTTTGCACCAAAAATAATACCCAGTAGATTGTTTTCGAATTTTCGATTGAAGCAACTCAAAATACATTTTTTTTCTGTGACGGGAAAAAAGTTTGGCATTTCATCTCTGTTGGCAGGTTATAAAATGTCACTTTTCATAAATTACTTTTTTCCCGTGGGAAAAAAGTGAGTACTTCTTTCCCGGATATATATCACATATATATACTCTGTTAATGGCTTTTGTTGTGCTATAGTTCCGAAAAATAAGTCAATATTACCGTCTCCGAGAAAGAACTGCAAGTCTTTTTATCTTCCATTCGACTTCGCGGTTTCGTATATTACTAAACAACTACTGAATTCGCAATTTTTTAAAATCAAATCACAGAATTGAACTGACAGTAGTGACATCAGATATTTGATTACTTCAAAAGAATGATGAAGATGTCTATAAAACGCAGGTGTCCCTACTGTTAAAAACTTGAAATTTCAAGTCGATAATTTTCAGATTTCGAAATAATGTAATATCTTCCCAATATTGATTCGTCCTTCCTTCTGTCACAGAAAAAAATAGTGTATTATACACGAGAAAAATATTAGATTTTAGCTCACGGTTTTTTGCCTCCCGACGCGACACAACATGGAGCTAAAATCTACTACTTTTTTCCCTTGTATAATAAATCACTATTATTGGCTCTTTAGTTTTCATCGTATCTGGTTTCACGGTTTTTTGCCTCCCTCCGCTACGCGTCGGGAGACAACACAACCTGGAGCTAAAATCTACTACTTTTTTCCCTTGTATAATAAATAACTATTATTGGCTCTTTAGTTTTCATCGTATCTGGCTGCGTTTTAGGAGTAACGAACAAAAACCAAACCTATGCATGCATGTGAAGCCAATGAGATAAAAACTGTAATAATTGCAAATAAACATATATACAAGGTGATTCAGATATAGAGGCACAAACTGAAATGGGTGATGGATCTAATCATTTTCATCAAAAAAGTTTAAATAATCATGATTGATATATCTCGCTCACTTTTGAAGATATCAAGTAGAAATTTAGTGTGGTGGATGATTCCTAGAAGATCATCATTTTGAGCATCGTATAAAATTTAATATATCGTTCAATTTAAAGGCTTTTTTCGCCTCTCAATTTTTTTCGAGGAACCAACCGTTCTCGAAATAGATGAGCTTATCCGTTCTGAAAACATGAACAGAAATTATTCATTTGCAAACCTGTGAGACTGCTCTAGTCCAACTGACTTCCTGGTTCAATCAAATCACCCTTTATTTCAATTTAGACAAAACTAACTTCATAAAATTTCATAGTCATCAGAGGGAATTGGTAGATGTAGATATAAATTTAAATAACACACCCTTACCTATAAATAACAGCTGTAAATTCTTAGGAGTAATCATTGACTCACATTTAGATTGGAAAGAACATTGCAAGATCCTGATTTCCAAACTTTCATCACTCCACTATGTGTTCAGAAATCTCAGAGTTGTTTTAACACAGCAACAACTGATAAATTTATACTACGCACAGGTGGAAAGTCGACTGAGGTATGGTATTTGCCTATGGGGAGACTCTACACTGTCGAATAATGTCTTCGTCTCTCAAAAAAAAAATCATAAGGTGCATTGCTGGTGTGAGAAAAGACTATTCTTGTAGAGAAATCTTCAAAAGATTTGAAATTCTCACTTGTGTAGGCCTCTACGTATTTGAAGTCTGTATTTTTGTGTTCAAAAATAGGGATTTGTTTTTCATTAATAATGATTTCCACGAATACAACACACGTCGTAAGGATGATTTACGAATACCACTCTCTAAACGCGATATTTCATATAAAGCTCCAGCTAGAATCGGCGCAAAGATCTTCAATAGCTTACCATTCTCTGTCAAAAGCTTAAAACATAAACGCACCTTCAAGAAAAATCTTAAGGAATATCTGGTTGAGAAATGTTTATATAGTTTAAATGAATACTTTTAACTCCATATTTTAATTATTAAATGTAAATTGTATTTTTCATGTACTCTTAGTATCATAAAGCTGAGTCAATATTTTGTCCATTTTTTTATATTATGTACTACTTAGATTGTGTAAACATTTTATGTAGTTTTATTCAACGTGCTATGTTATTTTTTTATTGTTGATTCATTTTATGAATACCTACCATGCGGTTCCATCCTGACTCTTTCTTATACAATTGTATGTTGTCTAAAAGAGATAAAGTGATTTGATTTGATTTTTTGATTTGAGCCGAGCCATGTCCCAACCTTTTACAGACACCCAGTATGAAGTTTTTTGATTGAAATGATATCTATTACACATTTCAGTTTGTGCCTTAAAACATGAAACACCCCGTATATTTCGAGTGCGAGCTCAAAAAATCGCTCATAGAAGTATATCTTTAGATATATGCATTTAAATGCCCTACATATTTTTTGTAGATTAAAACGTTCCTGAAAAACTGCAAAAACCCAAACTACACCAGGAAATTCAAACAATTTATCGAAAAGGTGGAACAGAACTCCCAGTTCATCGAAAAAGAGCGATCAAAATCCACCTTCAACATCACCGACTTTAAACAAATCGACGGCTTCGAAACCCAAATAAAAATCAAAGGCACTCCACTGTCCACCTTCTTCGAAAACTGGAACAAACTGAGGACGATCAAGAAGAATAAACAGCTCACAAATAATGAGGAAATAGGCGATTACGATATCCCCACAATAAAAAGAAGTAAAAAAGACATGAATAAAGCGGGAGGACCTGTGGAATTGTTCCCCAGCGACTCTGATGATGAAGGGGATGAGGGGGAAAACAAAAACAGAAAGAAAAGAGGGAAGAGAGGAGGTAAGAATGTCAAGAAGAGGAGCGCAGATGAAAGTGGGCCAATAGAAGATACGGGCGAAAAAGATATCGTTGAGGACATTGAAATGGCTGATTGGTGATTTTTTTATCCTCAAAAATATTAAACCCTTTGGAGAATTCAATAGTTTTATTTATCAAGATTGGTACTCATTATATGGCTAGGTTCACTCAAATGTTGGAGAAGAAAACGCATCAATAAAATGTCTCAAAATAGCTATTTATGTATCAAGGGCGTAAAATAGGCTATTATGGACCATAGTACCGTAAAATGGGGATACTTGGAAGTGAGGGGTAAATTGGAACAAAATTTTATATTTTCAAATTATCCCCTGCTGAAATCTACAGCTGATTGCATTTTGAAACATCCTATCGTGCATTTTCAGTATGGTTGGTTATAATACTACTCGATTAAAAATAATAAGTGGCGTTAAAATATTATTTCAGGAATGTTGTTTATCATATTGAAACTACAAGCAGCGATATGACAGAAAAAATGGCATTACAAGCTTCAAGTCAAAAGACATGATCGATTCAATATACGGTATTCATTCCATGTAGCTTATGTTTAGTTACCATTTCACTAGCGAAATGCCGCGATATCACTGCTCAACTTTGAACAGTGTTGCCAATATTTTTTTCCCTACGAAAGGCACGAAAAAACGCCGAAAACTTGGAAAAGGCGCGAATGATTGTCCTTTTTGTTATCGCTTGGAGCGCACGAAAGGAAATCCCTATAATGTTCACAGAACATCGTGCGTTCCTAGGGGGAATAGGGACAGGAGGTAGGTATTGGAATTTTTTTTAACTTCTGGAGATTATATTTTGTTGGGAATACTTCCTCAGGCGATGAATTCCAGAGCCTAGCCGTTCTATGGATGAAGGAGTTTTGATAAAGTGCTGTTCGACATATTTCGAGGTTGACAACGAAAGGATGTGCTGACTGGGCTTGTCTAGTTTGTCTGACTGGTATTGCTAGTGAAGGAATGATAGCAGAGATTTCCGAAGAACATTTCCCGTGGAAGTATCGATAGAAAAGTGAAAGGTCGCCGACCTTTCTACGGTGTTCCAATGATGTCAAGAGTGAGTGAGTGTGGCGTCACCCACCAGGCGAATGGCTCTTCTCTGGATGGAATCTAAGAGCATCAGCGTATGTTTTGGTACTGAACCCTATATGAGGGAACAGTATTCTAGAACAGGCCGTATCTGCGCTTTGTAGATCATGAGAAGCTGTTGAGGTGAAAAGTAGCTTTTCGCACGGAACAAGAATCCGAGTTTTTGTGAAGCAGCTTTTGCGATGCATCTGACATGATTATACCATGAAAGAGTGTTGCTGATGGAAATGCCGAGCATAGATATGGTGGGATGTCCTTCTGGTACGTCCCTGGTATGTACCAAGTACGAAGAAAGGATATCCATAGAACGTCTTAAGGATATTCCAGGGACATTCCTTCGACAAAAGGAAAAAATGTGTAGGTTGAGTAAGGATTAAACCCGGGACCTTTAGCTTATCAGACACGCACCTTACTCCATTGCCTACTACATACTGATATGCCTTCTGAAGATTCATGTTATGAACAGATTCATAAACAGGACTAAACTACAGAAACCTGAATAAATACAACTTTGTTAGGATTTGGGTATACTATAATTATTATCATTCTTGGGGCATTATGGATTTACGATTTCTGTTTGCGAAAAATGGTCTTCTTCTTTTCTTAAGAAGTTCTGAGAATACATTCTGAATTTTCATTACAATTATTTTCCGGAAGAAAAACAAACGTTTTCAAAAAAATTCAACTCAATATTTCGATGAAATTCAGTGACTGATGTGAATGGATATCTCCAAGGCATTCGATCGAGTCTGGCACCACGGACTCCTCGCCAATCTTCCAAATTATGGCTTTGCCTCCCCAGCTATGTTCTCTGCTAGCAAGTTTTCTCTCAAACAGGTCTCTCCATGTAGTGGTCGACGGAGTTTCATCTGACTCCCTTATCATAAATGCTGGTGCATGTTCCGCAAGGATCAATTCTAGCACCAACACTATTTCTACTCCATAACAACGATTTGTTGGAGGCAACTTCATGTCTAGTACACAGCGTCGCGGATAATAGTACCCTCTCTTCCAGGGCTCCAATACCAGCCTGCCAGGCATATCAGAAACGAACGACGGAGAAATGTTGATAACATAAATATGGACTTGGCAACAATTCTGGAATGGGGATCCAATAACTTGGTAGATTTCAATGCAAACAAAACACAAGCATGACTTTTCTCAAAAGCCGATCTCACTGTGCCCAACATAAGCTTGTCAGAAGTGAACATACCTTTGAAGACATCCATTTCGATGCTTGGTATTACTATATCAGCAATAACCTTTCACATGAGATCAATTGCTAAAAGTGCATCCCAAAAACTGAGCTATTTCACTTCCAGTCAGCTGCTTATGAACTATAAGGCACAGATCCGACCTGTCCTGGAATACTGTTCCCATATTTGGATTGCAGCACCCAAACATATCCTGAAACTGTTGGATTCTGTCCAAAAAAAGGGCAATTCGTCTCGTGGGTGATGCCTCGCTCACAAACTCACTCACTTCTGTGGAACACCGTAGAAAAGTTAGAGATCTGTCTCTATATTATAGATATTTTCATGGACGATGCTCTTCAGAAATATCATCAATTGTTCCTCCCTTGGCAGTCCCCGCGAGATTAACCCGTCGAGTTGAGGCTTCGCACCCCTTCGTGGGAACTTTGGAGACCTGCAGAACATCTCTTTCCAAAGACTCGTTCATCCAACGAACAGCAAGGCTCTGGAACACATTGCCAAGGGAGGTGTTCCCCGAGGCATATAACCTCCAGAAATTAAAGAAGAACACCAATTCTTACTTATTTCCCTTGGTTCTCACGATGTTCTCTGAACATTACAGGATATCTCGTGGGAACCAGAATATAAAAAAAGTCATCTAATGACCTTGGCAATCGCGAATTCTAGCTCTGGTGGAAATTTGTAGCTTGAGGTACTGGGGTGAGTGTAAATTTGGGACAAGTGGAAGCCAGGCTGATTATCATTACATTTTTGTCTGTAATGTGGCTCTGTCTATCGCATAATGAACCTACCCATATTCCCTGAATGCTCAGTGATATATATATATCAAACTACCTACCCAAGAATTACGGTTCGACCTTGCCGATATTTCGAATAGTGTCCATTTACGTCGCATACCGAGCTAGCACGTGTTCGTTGTTTACGTGAGCCTCAAAAATATGTGAATATATTCAAAGTTTTCGAAGTGCATTAAATATTCGTAATCTTCAAATGCAAAGTCAATAAATTTCTTCCAAACATGGTGCGTAACTACATATGGAAGAAGGCGCCCCTGGAATACCCTAAGAACCCCTATAATTGAAAAAAAAATGTAGATCAAAGATTTGAGCACTTATCTCGTTGTACATTTCCAGATCCTTTAAATAATTATCCATGAGTAAGCTGACGTGATTGGAACGAGAATGACCCATTACTATTATTATTTTTCTTAGTTTATAGCGGAGCTATTGAAATTCGCGGTTCCACTTACCCTGATGTACCTCTTATCATTCGAAAAATAGGAAAAATAACCAGTGAATATGCAAGAAAAATCAAGGATTAGCAGCTCATATACATAAATATAATTCGAATTTAATCAATGGTTAACATAATATAAGTAAGCACACAATCAAACAATAATAAATTAGGTTCAGGCTTGAATCATCTTCTGGAGTTCCCCTTTTTGATGTAAAGCTTTAACATCTGATCCTCCACCTATGCACTTTCCATTGACAAAAACTCTAGGAACCTGAAAACAGAATAATTATTATCCAACTAATTCGCGTTCGCCAGTCATTAGATGACGTTCTGATGACATTGAAAACTAGGGGAAAACATATCTAACTTTCAGTCTATACCAGGAGTTTTGAATGTCATCACAACGTCCTTCAATGACCTTGGCAATTGGACTCTATAACAATGACTTGAGTTTTAAATGTGGAGTTACTTTAAATGGTCTATAATATAGAATAGAATAGAATCGTTTAATTGCTAATAAGACTACATTCACAAAGTTGCATCAGAAAAGAAATTAACAATTAAACATGGAAACTCACAGAGGCCTCAGCCTGTGTGTGAGCAAAAAAAAAACAAATTCATACATACATTAATTTAAAAATAGTGAACAACAAACTGTATACTCGCAGAGGACGAAGAAACATGAAAATATAAAACGTATTCAAATTCAAAATTCAAGTATCCTTAAGAATAATATTAAAATGTTAAAATACGATATTAGAATTTATATAAAGTAATGTACATGATCATTGAAATTATAGTTAAAATTATATGTTCAGAAACCCTTTCTTGTAGGAAAAAATGATTGTGTATATAATTACTGGAGATGATAATGGGCGTGTACACCTCAGTAAAACTTTTAACTCAAACCATGTTTATAATGATCCTTTTATACATAAATAATGATTGACGGCATAATTCGATCGAAAAATTAACTGGAATTTTTTATTTCTGGACATAAATAATAGTACCTTCTGAAAACGGACCCTCTTATGACGTAGAAACCTCATCTCGCCATAGTTAAAATAAAATACCAAACGCCCGACGGAGACTGAGGCAACTGATATATTAATTCTTTCAACTGTGATCTCGCGCTAATTCACTCTGTCAAAAATCATGTATCATTCATCTCTGTCTGGAATAGTCTTGTTTCAGTATTAGGATTTTGACGATCGCATCGTTTTCAGTGGTCCGAAAAATCGGGGATTTCAATAATTTTTTATAAAACGTAGGGAGCTCACAGCGATAAACGGTTTGCGGTGGTGAGCTAGTTAGGGTGGGTTCTATCGAATTATAGAATTAAAATTTTTTGTGATACAAGCCCATTATTGTTTCTCCCTGAAATTTCAGTGACTGAAATTAACACTTCACTAACCGTTCGAGCACCTGTCATCTCTCCTAGAATACTCTGGATTGCTTCACCATCATCTCTATTTTCCAGTGTTATTTCAGTATACTTTGCATTCAGTTTATCAAAAACCTTCAAAAAAAAGAAAATCATCTGTACCACATACCTACTTGAATTAAATTGAAAAAATAGTATTTATCAATTCCTATTCAATAAAGAGATGAAGAAAATAATGCATGTTGATGAAGAATTATTGATGCATGTTTGAAAAAATACATCCTATAAAGGGACATGCCATTTTATTTTCAAGAATAATTGTATAACTCTTCTCAGTTGTTCCTGACTCATGTGAAGTTGGCGCCGTTTTTTTTAAACACAAATTTTCTTGGGTTCCTCACTGAAATTTTGAATAGTTCCAGCAAACTGTAGATGTAAATGGAAAAGAATAATTTTGAGCACTAACTTCACTCAGCGCCGTTTTTTGAAGAAAATGATATATTTTTTTTGTTGTATTATGAAGAGTTCTGGAGTTTTAAACCTATTTCTTTTTTAGTCTCCGTTCAGACAATAGCATTGCTTCTTGTTCAGTTGATATAGACAGAACGGTATTCACTACTAACATGAAAATGGTAAATTCAAGATTAATTAATGAAAACATCCTGTAACTCATCTGATTGCCAACGTCACCAATTGTCAATGAAAACTGAAAAGCTTCAAGACAGATACGACTTTGCTATTAAAATAATCATTTATGTTGAAAACGGGAGCAGATTCGGTCCCAAAACATCCAAAGATAAGTGAAAATTTGATATTTTTTCTATATACCTTTATTTCTCTTCTCCATACTTTTTTCAATACAAATTGTCACAGATAAGCTAGTGAATTTTTCTTCTAGGCTCTCTGATAGGAAAATTATTTAAAAGCAGTGACATTTTGGGGCAAATCATCTGATTTGTCCTTACTACAGGTACATTGAAATAATATTCATATTTTTATTTTATTCGCGGGAATCAATGTCACCAGGTGGCGCTCGGTTTTCATCGTTCCATGTCAAAGTCACGTCAAAACTGGGGGAAAACAAACTCAATCCTCACTCAATCCCATTAGTGCCATCAGCTTGTGTACTGTGTACTGATAAGAGTGATAAGTTTTTAAATTTCTTGACATTAATTGTCAATATTAGATCGAAAATAATGCCTGTTGTAGATGTTCTTTTGGCAGATATTTTGCTCTATTTAGACGGAAAAAGCCGACCAGTAGTGGAAGGAGAAGCGGTTCTCCATACTAATCATGTGATTTTGTGTGAGGTAGAAGACTCCAAAAAAAGGCACATTTTTGCACTTTGTCTACAAACTTCGGCGATCAAATCTTCCCCACATGAAGTAAAATTGAAGTTGGGGTCCAGAGGAACTCCTGTAGAACAATGGATTTGTATTTGTTCATGCAAAGGAGGACAATCTGGGTATTGTTAACATGTTGTTGCTGTTCTTTTATAATTATGTAGATTGAATTGCTCGTCATAATTAGTTTGAATTGTTTGAACTATCTCCAATTCTTCACCCGTTCACTGTTCAATAAACTAATAAAAATGTAATAATGTTAAAAAATTAACCAACTCAACCATTATCACTACCAACAGTGCCAACACTTGTCATTGACAAGTTTGACTACAGCTACAGCAAGCTGAATGCAATGTAGTCTATGCACTTTATCCATAGACAACAGTTTGTTTTCCCCCAGTTTCAAGTTCCTAGTTCCTATTATGTAACCTAGATGTCGCCCACTTTGTGAATCTCGCCAATAGAAACAAGGAGAGAAAATCCCAAAAAATTCAGAATAATGAATTTATATTTCATAATGGTTTTCCTCTCTTTTTCTCAAAGGCTTTTTGTTCAATATGAAACAGAAGGGAATAGTATTCCAAGAAGAAATGCTGCCTATAGAAACAAGGAGAGAAAATCCCAAAAAATTCAGAATAATGAATTTATATTTCATAATGGTTTTCCTCTCTTTTTCTCAAAAGCTTTTTGTTCAATATGAAACAGAAGGGAATAGTATTCCAAGAAGAAATGCTGCCTATAGAAACAAGGAGAGAAAATCCCAACAAATTCAGAATAATGAATTTATATTTCATAATGGTTTTCCTCACTTTTTCTCAAAAGCTTTTTGTTCAATATGAAACAGAAGGGAATAGTATTCCAAGAAGAAATGCTGCCTATAGAAACAAGGAGAGAAAATACCAAAAAATTCAGAATAATGAATTTATATTTCATAGTGGTTTTCCTCTCTTTTTCTCAAAAGCTTTTTGTTCAATATGAAACAGAAGGGAATAGTATTCCAAGAAGAAATGCTGCCTATTGAAACAAGGAGAGAAAATCCCAAAAAATTCAGAATAATGAATTTATATTTCATAATGGTTTTCCTCTCTTTTTCTCAAAAGCTTTTTGTTCAATATGAAACAGAAGGGAATAGTATTCCACCAAGATATGCTGCCTATAGAAACACATTTTGGTATTTTATTTCCTTGAATTATTCAATAATTTACTTAGTTCAATCAGCACTCATTTTCTCCAGGAAAACGGTGCTGTGTGAAGTTAGTGCTCAAAATTATTATTATTCTTACCATTTACATCTATGATTTGCTGAAACTATTCAAAATTTCAGTCAGGACCTCTAGAACCCCATCAAATCCAATCAGAACTCAAACAAAAATATATAGTTGTTGTTTGTTCCTGTGGTTAGGTATTATTAGTTCCTTTTTGAGTGAAACCATTCTCACACATATTTTATCAAGAAAATGATTTGAATTTTGGACATGAATTAATCTTGTTTATAAGTATGGTACAAATAAGATGTCACCACCACAAAATATAAGATTAGCACAGAACATTATTACCTTGTTTACACCAATAATCCAGATAACTTAACAGCAAACTCAAAGGACCCGCACTAAACTATAGGGAAAATGGCTCTCAATGAAAATCGCTGAATTTTTGGTATGTTGCAGACTTTGATATAATGAACAGATATTCCATTGAACGAACCTCAAAAAATGGACAGTTTTTTCGATATAAACCTCCAAATGTCATTTTTTTTAGAAGAAAAAAGTATCTGAAAATGGTTGAATTTTTGGCATGTTGTAGATAGGAATGAACTGATGAAAAAATCCAATTGACTTAACCTCCAAAAATTGACAGTTTTCTCGATATTGACCTCCAAATAGAATTTTTTCAAGTAAAAAAATCTCTGGAAATGGCTGAATTTCTGGTATGTTGTAGATAGGAATGAACTGATGAAAAAATCCAATTGACCTAACCTCAAAACATTTACAGTTTTTCGATATTGACCTCCAAGTGTACGTATGGAAAATAAGATGAATGGAACAATAATCAATAGACAAAGTTGCTGTTTCCGAATTAGTATTTGGCGTTTCATTCATCTAAAAACAAATCTTCATATGATACATCCACAGCTGAAGAAAACCGAAGAGAGGATGTAATGAAATAAATATTATTTAAAAGATATAGTCTTTCCGAAATCAATGGGGTTGTAGGTATACACACTAGTCGAATTTATGCCATATATTCATTTTATTTTGATCATTCCATTCTATCTATTGCAATGGATTGATCGCGGTATATGAAGTCATCACGCGTTGTACCGCAATTTTCATGTTATGAAATATCGTGAATTTCAATGAATATTTACAATATGTAAAGAGATCTGACGAGAAAACGGTTTGCGACAGTGAACAAAACATTCCAAGTTTTGAGGTTAGTTCAATTGGATTTTGTCATCAGTTCATTTCTATCTACAACATACCAGAAATTCAGCCAGTTTCAGAGATTTTTTTCATGAAAAAATTGCATTTGGAGGTCAATATCGAGAAAACTGTCAATTTTTGGAGGTTAGGTCAATTGGATTCTTTCATCAGTTCATTCCTATCTACAACATGCCAAAAATGCAACCATTATCAGATTTTTTTTTCTGAAAGAACTGACATTTGGAGGTCAATATCGAAAAAACTGTCCATTTTTTGAGGTTAGTTCAATGGAAAATCTGTTCAGTATATCAAAATCTAGAACATACCAAAAATTCAGTGATTTTCATCGAGAGCCATTTTCCCTATTGTTTAGTGCGGGTCCTTTAGGATTCTATAGGATTTTCATGAATAATTGTCAGCTGAAAGATTCAGCTTACCAAGCCTTATAGATTTTACTAGGCCTATGCTCAATAATAATGATAGTAATAATAAATTGCCTTTATTTTACATGCTGGAGTTTAGCATAGTGATGTGAATAGTTTTTTAAAGATAAGTATGAACAATCATTGATGAAAAATCTTACCTCCTTGGCCAATTTGCAGTAGGGACAATATGTCTTGGAGAAGATCACAATTTTGTCAGATTTGATGAAATCCATAACTAGGGCTGATTTAACAGAATGTGTTTCAGAGGACATCTTTGTGCTGAAAATACCCATATATCTATGTAAGTATTCTAATTCCAAGCAGCTGAAATCACCAAGATTAATACAAACCAATTATTATAGTTGGAATCAAACAGAATTCAGGTATCTGGTCTAGAAGGAGAATGACTCTTGAATTTGTGGAGTGTAATTATACAGTTATAATTATCTGTGTTATCATAGTGATTTGAGATAACTCTCCCACTTTACTGTTGTTGTTTACTTGTGATCAAATTTTTAGGGAATTATGTTGCTACTATCACGGGACAGATAAGTAATAATCCAATAATAATAATAATAATGACCTTTGTGGTAATTTTTCACTTATCATGCCATGGTTTTTTTTGGAATTTTTTTTTTTTGGTACTTATGTATTTTTGTCTGAAAAACATTAATTTGATGATGAAAATGTGAACAAACCACTATTTATCAAGATATTTCAAGAAAAAGTTCGAAATTTTGCCTTCTTTTCCCCCTTGTGTTGGATGCATTTACAGGTACTTGCTCTCTTTATTTTGTCATTGGACACTTTATATTTTCATGATGTACTTCAATGCCACCTTTTGAGATAGAAAATTCAACAGGAAATATGATTTTCAAGGCGAGTGAAAGGTTATTTTCTAGTTATGCTTACCTCTCAACTAATGAATCTGTGACCTAATTGACTGATGATAATTTGGATTCTAAGTCATTGATCATAAAAAAACATCAGAATGGCAGAAACCAAATACTTGCTCAACCCTTGTTGCCCTTCCTTATTTCTTCTAATCCTTCTTCCAGTAGCTCCAGTCCCCAGTTCTTCCTTTCCTTGACGTCGACCTTATCCAAAGAGGAGAGGGGACCTTATCTTCAAACTTCAATTCTTCTCATCAACTTCTTTTATCTTTTAGTCACCGGCCACGTGACACGAGCATGATGTCATCTCAAGTTGTCTCAAGCTCTCAAGCATCTCAAAGGACGTTGTCAGTTTGGTTGTCAGTGTCACAGTGTCACTCACTTGTCACTGTACTGATCTGCGATCTGTGATCTGATCATGATCTGAACCCTGTACAGGACCGTATTTCTGTCAGTTCTGTATGAGATTTATTTTTATCTTCTGCGACGCACGAAAGGGAATCTCGATAATGTTCAGAAAACATCGTGCATTTATATAATTAGAAAACATTATAACCACGTATCACGATTTTCATTAAAAAATTGATTATCATATAAGCTAGTCTTCTATTTTTTTCTTCCTTATACAGGCTGATTCACGGTGGATGGCACATTAGACGTTTCTGGTGAACCAGACAACGGATCATTTTGAAAATTCAATGGAGGGCATATTCGGACATTCTCTAGCCAACTAAAATATTTTCGACAATGCGGTGTTGCCGCTTCTATTAGAAAGCAGTAGCAACTTTGATTTTTCAAATGGAACACTGTATTTTATTGCATTTTTAGATTCTCCCTGAAGAGCTGATTTCATCGATGTATCACACTTGGGGTCTAGCGGAAATGATTACAGAGATATAGGGTGTGAAAAATCGACATTTTTCAACTTTAGGAATTTTTTTTGTCGAAACTATTCATTATTGGTCAAAACGGCTTACATGTCCCTATCTCAACTTTTGATTAACTATTTTCTGATATTTAATTGGGACATATACCGGGTGATCAAGATTCTGAATTCTGCACCACCCTGTATTTGTTTCAATCAAATGTTAGTAGATAGTTGATCAAAAGTTGAGATAGGGACATGTAAGCCGTTTTGACCAATAATGAATAGTTTCGACAAAAAAAATTCCTAAAGTTGAAAAATGTCGATTTTTCACACCCTATATCTCTGTAATCATTTCCGCTAGACCCCAAGTGTGATACATCGATGAAATCTGCTCTTCAGGAAGAATCTAAAAATGCAATAAAATACAGAGTGTTCCATTTGAAAAATCAAAGTTGCTACTGCTTTCTAATAGAAGCGGCAACACCGCATTGTCGAAAATATTTTAGTTGGCTAGAAAATTTCCGAATATTCCCTCCATTAAATTTTCAAAATGCTCCGTTGTCTGGTTCACCAGAAACGTCTAATGTGCCATCCACCGTGAATCAGCCTGTATTTAATAGGTCGTAACTTTGATTGTTTAGAAAAAGTAGTCTCTCTTCTAATACAAAAAAGATATTTTTCTTCTGTATGTTCGATATTGTTATAAAATTGGGGCGCATGAAAGGGAATTCCTATAATGTTCAGAAAACATCGTGCATTCATATAATCAGAAAACATAACCACGTATCATGATTTTCATCAAATAATTCATTATTAATAATAAGCTAGTCTTCTTGAAAAAAAGTTTGGATAGAACTGACAAAAGTTAATATTGGCGATTTCATAATCGCCAGAATGAAGGATATTTCCCTTCGCCTCATATTTATTAGGTCGTATTTGCTTGATTGTTTAGAAAAAAGTAGTCTCTTTCTTTATGCAGGAATTATATTTTTCTTCAGTATATTCGATATTCACAAGGGAATTTGAAAAAGTCCGTCAGGGCAACGAAACAATAATGTCCTTCTCTCTTCCGCGATGAACCCCAGGAATAAACGCAACGACGGGTAACGTATCTCTGGGAAAACTAGTAACCTGTGTAACCTGTAGACTGTAGAGTTGAAGATGTTTTGAAACTTTCGTTGAAGAGTAACGTTATTTGCGGTCGCCAAATCATTAGATGACGTTGCGATGACATTACAAACTATGGGAAAACATCCTAATCCCTGGCATAGACTGAAAGTTAGACTTGTTTTCCCGTAGTTTTGAATGTCATCAGAACATTATCTCTACTGACTGGATGGAATCAAAATTGATATGCTGATGACTCATCTAGTTTTGGAGATCCTCATAAAGTGAGAGAATGGTTTGATAAATTGCAGATTGAAGGTGCCAAATGGGGATATAGTATCCTGAACCTGTGAAAAGTTTTTATGGTTGTGAAAGCTGGAAATGAACAAATAGCTAGAAACGTGTTTCATGGTCTTGATATCAATATCGTAACCTCGCATCGCTTTTTAGAAGGAATATTGGGATCATCAGGTCAAAAAATTGACTGTGTCAAAGAAAAAATCGATATATGGATAGAATGTGTGAAAGAATTCGGTACTGCTGCTGCAATGAAGAGTCCGCAGCTATAGCTTTTCAGCATTTACAAAATTTCTACAATCTGAATGGGTATTCACACAGAGAGTAATAAATGGTTGCAATGGAGAGTACCACAGATTGCGGAATGCCATAAGAGAAAATTTTACACCCTATATATATCTATTTGGACATGAAATAACAAACATTGAACATGATCTATTTGCTCTTCCCACCCGTCTATAGGAGGTCTAGATATTAAAGACCCTGTAGGAAGCACAGAACGATCCTTCAAAATTTTTAAAAATTGCCCTAAAGAATTAATCAATGCCATCAAGTCCAAACAAGCTTTCGATCTTAATGACCATCTAACCACTCTGAATAACATTATCGAAAGAGAAAGGCAGAGAAAGATTGACAAATTTGAGAGTGAGAGAATATAAAATCACTTTCCTGCACATCAAAAACGACCAATTTCTCGCATTGTGGAAGGGGCTGCTAGTCAATGGTTGACTGTTATAGCTGCTGCAGCTGATAATTTTGATTTATCACCAACCCAATTCAGAGATGCTTTAGCTCTCCGTTAGGGACATTCATTAGATAATATGTCTGTTTCATGTGATGGATGTGGAGTAGAAATGAATTTATCGCACGCACTAAATTGCGAAGAAGGTGGCTTTATAAAACATGGACATGACTAACATCGTGATTATTGTGCGGCGTTCGCAAATTCAGCTTGGAATGGTTTAAACTTAGAGCCAGTTCTTCGTGAGGCTGACCCCATCATCAATATTCCTGCCCTCTATGCTGACATGAAAATAAATGGTGTCTGGGAAGCTGAGAGAGTTGCGTTTTTCCTCAGTTTTTCGATAACCGCATTATTAATGCCGACGCACCCTCAATTTATATACTTCCCAAAGCTGGCATACCATCGCCCATAATCATGCAAAGCGAAAGCATAGAAAATATGACAGTGCAGCAGAATTCATCAGAGCTCTATATAGGTTCACTCTATTGACTTGTTCTGCTGAAGGTGTATCACACTAGCACACCAGCAGGAATGTGCCGTTTTTCAGAAACGTTTAGCAGATACATTATCACGAAAATGGAAGAAACCGTTTCTCGAAGAATAGGGTGAATTTGGAAACAAGCGCAAATGTCCATAATCAGAGCCGTGTAGAGGTACAAGACGGCATATAAGCCATATTATGAGGACGGGGCAGCTGTACCTATTTCATTCCATGTCTAAATTTGTTCATCTCCATTGAGTTTTACTTACTTCTACTTATATTTTCACTAACTGTTTTATTGATATTTAAATTATCTACTGTTAGAATTTATAGACCTTGGGACGCGATAATATTGGACGCCAGAATGTTGGATGTAGTCTGCGCATCTGTTGCGAGGCGCTCGTCAAATGTTTGCATACACAGGGCAGACAATTGATATGTTACATTGACTGGTGGCATTTGACATTTTGTTCTACAAATTCATCTGTTCTGTGTCAGCCATTATTGAAGTATTTGGCTGGTGATTCAAGCAAGAGGCGAAGAGACACGCGGTTCGTGCATCTGGATTATCAAATTCTTCTAAAAAGTAGCTGATATATTGACTTGAAATTGGTAATTAACATGTCGAATAACACAGCTCCAGATAGTTGGGAATCTCAAGCCGACTCTACGTCAACAAATAATTCTCCTGAACATAATGCAGATGTGACATCTCAATTTTCCACGTTGAACGTTAATGCTGTTGAATTTGTGCCTTCATTTTCATTCGGAAAAACTCCTGATGTCGATGAGAAGTCATCACCAACAAATTCACAAGGATCAAACAATTCACCCAAACATGATTCACCTTCTTTACCAAATGGTAAGTGGTACAAGTTCATTAACACCCATTATAAGGTTATACATTCTTCAATTCGTTTTTTTTCTTATGGGTTTGTTGAAGGCCTTCATAGATAGTTGAAATGTTAATCAAGCAGAACCTCTGACTTTCCAAGTATGCACAATATTGAAAATCCTGTTATCTTAACTCTCCCTCTGTACTAGTTCCTGCAGTTCTTGGGAAAATAATGTTGCACAACTCAGGTATTTTTGTATTGTTAAATTATATTTTTCTGTTGAGATAAAAGTTGATGATCAGATGCATGGTTCTGTGTCTTTCCTTCCTCCAGTAATACCTATATCATTATCATAGGTAACCATGAACCAGTTCATACTGGTTTGAGTTGGTTCTTGAAGTGTAGTTTCAAATTCAACTTGACCCAGTCAGTTTGTTTCACAATATAAGCATTGACCAAGGCATTGACTTATACTGATAGGTAACCTGTAATATCTATTTTTCCCAAATTTTGTTATTTATTTACTTTGCTATTTATCATCTAGTGCAATAAAAAAATACAAAAAGGTTGGAGTTGATTAGTGAAAGCATAACCTTACCAATATATTAATTTTATGATAAATTATTGTTATTGAAGATTGTTGTTATGTTTGTACTTTTATAGAAATAACTCATTAAATTTGTTTGTAAACTTTCTATGGGTCCTAATAGTATGATAGTTGTTGGGATAAATGTGGATTATGTATAAATAATTTCTATGAGCTAGTTCTAACTTGATAATAACAAGTTACATTAGTTTATTTCAGATTTCACAGTCCTTTTTTTCAGTTTTAAGTTCAGGACCAAGTTTGATCCTGCATCAATTCCACAGTATATCACAGGACAAAGTTGAGTTATATTAGCAATACTCTCCACTTATACACTTTTAGGAGAACATTTGCCTAAAGAACACCAAAATACTTGACTTTTCATCCTTGGTCACATCTTCAATAATTGTCATATGCTGGTTGGTTCACCTAACTGATTCATCAGAGCTTTATATAAAAGTAAAAAACATCAAAATACATTTTTTCAATCAATTTTGACAGATGTAGTGACTTACTGAAATGTCTGAGATTTTTTTAATTGACAATAAGATTTCCAAGAAATTCTTGATAACTTGACATGTTTCACTAACCCAGAAGCTTCTTCAGGTGAAATACTAATACAATGTACAATAATCTCAACTTACTGGCTTGCCTAACTTTTATATTCTACTTCCTCAACCTGAAGAATTAGATTACTTGTAGAAAGGTTCAATAAACCTTCATTCTCCAAAAATAGGCCCAGATACATGGTGATCAAAATTCTTGAATCTTGAACCACCTTGTATTTGTTTCAATTAAATGTCAGTAGATGGTGAATCAAAAGTTAAGATGGGTACATGTATAATAGTTTCCACACAAAAAAATCCTATGGTTGAAAAATCTCCATTTTGAACACTATGTATCTCTGTAATCATTCCTGCTAGACCCCAAGTGTGATATATTGATGAAATAAGCTCTTCAGGAATCAGGAAGAACCAAAAAATACAATAAAACACAGTGTTAATTAATTGAGTGCTGATAAAACAAGGATTTTAAGGAGAAATATTTATATCAACATAATTATATCCTAAACCTCTGTTTTTGAGCTATAGGGTGTTAAAATCAGAGGCGTACAGTTTTTTTTAAATCAAAACATTCAATATCAGGCCTACCTGAACTCGTACCTGAACATCACTGATAAAAGTAAAAAATTGATTTTCTTCCCAAAAATAAAAAGTGTTTCTACTCGGGTGCCTAAAATATTTTAACAAAATGCCTAAAAACAATCTCAATGAACTGAAGAAAAAAATATTGTTGGTTTTTATTTTTTCACGCAAAAACGGTACGTTATGAAAGTGAGTCTAAGAACAAAATTTGCTCCAAAATAAATGGGGATGTCCAAAACAATTTTGGTTTACAGGAAAATCAGTGGCATTAAATTTTTTTCTTCAAAAATTGTCATCCAAACCCCGTACGGACGTCACTGGTGAAAATATTATGAAATCTTTGTTGTCGAAAAATGCTACTTGACGATGAGAAGGTGTGTACACAATTTCATAAAATTATCTAAGAGTGATAAAATCGGATAAAAGACTCACTTTTTTTCTTACAATTTTGACATACTATAGCTCAAAAACTAAGAGGTTTAGGAACGAGTTTATGACATGTTGATATACACTTTTCTCCTTGGAATCACCCAAGGATTCACGCCTTGTATCATCGGGGTAGAGGGTGTCCCATTTAAAAAAAACATCATCAGCGGATATCTTGGAATTCGAACACCCTATTAGATTAGTTTCTAGAAGCCGTTTTGACCGATAATGAATAGTTTCTACAAAAAATCCTGAAGTTGAAAAATCTCGATTTTGAACACCCTACATCTCTGTAATCATTCCCGCTAGACTTCAAGTGTGATATATTGTTGAAATCAGCTCTTCAGGAAGTATCTAAAAATACCACCACATCAACCATAGGCACTGTGAAATGGGTATACTTACCCGTGTTTCAGTAGCTGGTTGATGTTCCGGCCAACCCAACCCAACCCAATTTCCTTTTCCTTCCACGCCAACCACCCTTCTTCATACAGAATACGCGATGATGAGTTCTCCTCAAGTAAAATTATCCGGAAATAAAATACCTCTCCATTCGGATTTCCGGGCGAGAGGTGCTAGAGGGGGTTCACCATCGGCTGAAAAAGTCCTCAAGATAGACCTATGTAACATCCGAGGTCTAAGTAAGAACATCAACGATGTCCATCGACACCTTCAAATTGAAAAGCCAGACATATTGGCTCTTACTGAGACACAGGTCAATTCATCGACCAATACGACCTATCTGCTCTGTCCTGGGTACGAACTCCACACACGTTTCAGATTCAAGGGAGGTCTCTGCCTCTACTCTAAAACGAATCTCTCATGTCAACGAGAAAAAACTTTGGAACCCAATAAGTTTGATGTCATGTGGTTCAAACTCGATAGCCAGAAACAGACCAAATACCTTTGTTGTCTCTACTTATCACCAAATGATCCATCCTATGGGGAGCTCTTAGAATTCTTGTCTCTGAAGCTTGACCAAATTCAACAGAACCATCCAGCAGCAGAAATCATCATCATGGGCGATTTCAATGTACACAACACTGCTTGGCTCGTACACTCTAACAGAACGGATGAAGCTGGGCGACAAGCCGAAGCTTTCGCCATCACTCACGGCTTAGAGCAGCTTATCAAAGAACCCACACGAATTCCCGATGCCAATAACCATTCAGCTAACATACTTGACTTATTCCTCACGAATAATTCAGCACCCTACACCATAGATGTACGAGCTCCACTTGGCAATTCTGACCACACACTCATCTCCACAACCTGCCCATTTTTCATTCCATCAACTGCTCCAGCACCCCCACGTCTTATATGGCATTACAATTCTGGAGATTGGGACGGTCTCCGCATGTTTTTCTCCGAGTTTCCTTGGCATAGAGTATGCTTTGACTCTGAGGACCCTTCACAGTGTGCTGCGGAAATATCCGAGATCATCATGCTCGGAATGGAAACATACATACCTCATTTTTCGAAAAGATCATCACCTTCGAAACCCTGGTTCAACAAAAGCTGTTCTAGAACTGTTGCCTTGAAACAAACAGCCTACCATCGCTGGCGCAAAAACCCTAACCTCGCGACTAGAGCAGAATACGTTGATGCCAGGAATAACTGCAGCCAAACAATAGATGCTTCGAAAGAAACATACAATGCCAAGATCAGATCGAAACTCATAGATTGTCCCAATGGCTCCCGTTCGTTTTGGTCCCTTACTAAAGCGGTCGGAAGAAATTTCACTAACAGTTCATTTCCACCACTGTCCAAATCCGACGGCACATTAGCAACAACATCGCAGGAGAAAGCGAATATTTTTGCAGAAATTTTCGCAGCAAACTCTACTTTAGATTCCCAGGGAAAAGTGCCGCCAGACATTCCACCCGTTGAGAGTCGAATGCCCGAAATCGTCTTCCGTCAACGCACTATCAGACGAATTTTGCTTGGTCTCAAAACGAATAAAGCTAACGGTCCTGATGGAATTCCACCCATTATCCTCAAAAAATGTGCACCAGAATTGACACCGATTCTCTGCAAGTTGTTTACCATCTCGTACAGGTCGGGTATTTTTCCATCATGCTGGAAGACAGCTAGAGTCCAACCAATCCCCAAAAAAGGGAACAAGAACCTGCCCAACAACTACAGGCCCATTGCCCTGTTATCAGTAATCTCCAAAGTGATGGAGAAAGCCATCAATATTGAGCTTATCAAATATCTGGAGAGCTCAGGAATCATCAATGATAGACAATACGGCTTTCGCCACCGAAGATCTACTGGAGATCTACTTGCCTACGTCACCCATTTATGGCAATCTTCAATAGAAAAACACGGGGAATCTCTAGCTGTCGCGTTGGACATATCGAAAGCATTCGACCGTGTTTGGCACGAAGGACTCCTCCACAAACTACCATCATACGGCTTACCACCTCAGCTATGCCATCTCTTATCGAGTTTTCTTTCAGGCAGATCGCTTCACGTGGTAGTGGACGGTGTATCGTCTGATACCATTGGCATCAATTCCGGCGTTCCACAAGGATCAATTTTGGCACCAACATTATTCCTGCTTCATATCAATGATCTGTTGGGAGTAACAACTTGCCCCATCCACAGCTTTGCAGATGATAGTACCCTCCATACTGCTTTCTCTTCCAGAATTCCCATTTCTTCCCAGAAAACTAAGACCTCACGGCGCAGGCAGGTCAATGCTGTCAATGAAGATCTTGCTGAAATCACAGCCTGGGGAACAAACAACCTAGTTGAATTCAATGCCACCAAAACTCAAGCCTGCATTTTCTCTAGAAAGGCGGAACTCAGTATGCCCGATATTGTAATGTCTGGCTCCACCATCCCCACCAAGCCCACCATATCCATGCTCGGTATTTCCATCAGCAACACTCTTTCATGGGATAATCATGTCAGATCCATCGCAAAAGCTGCTTCCCAAAAACTCGGATTCTTGTTCCGTGCGAAAAACTACTTTACACCTCAACAGCTTCTCATGATCTACAAAGCGCAGATACGGCCTGTTCTAGAATACTGTTCCCACATATGGGGTTCAGCACCAAAACATACGCTGATGCTCTTAGATTCCATCCAGAGAAGAGCCATTCGCCTGGTGGGTGACGCCACACTCACTCACTCTTTGGCATCATTAGAACACCGTAGAAAGGTCGGCGACCTTTCACTTTTCTATCGATACTTCCACGGGAAATGTTCTTCGGAAATCTCTGCTATCATCCCTTCACTAGCAATACCAATCAGACGAACTAGACAAGCCCAGTCAGCACATCCTTTCGTTGTCCACCTCGAAAGATGTCGAACAGCACTTTATCAAGACTCCTTCATCCATAGAACGGCTAGGCTCTGGAATTCATTGCCTGTGGAAGTGTTCCCAACAACATATAATCTCCAAAAGTTAAAAAAAAATTCCAATACCTACCTCCTGTCCCTATCCTCCCTAGGAACGCACGATGTTCTTTGAACATTATAGGGATTCCCTCTCGTGTGCTCCAAGCGATAAAAAAAAAAAAATACAATGAAATACAGGGTGTTCCATTTGAAAAAATCAATTAGTACTCTGTAGATCGTTTGTTCCGAGCACTCTGTATTTTCTGATGCAACGGGAACAAAATTTCTAAAAAATCATTTTAGATTATTTTTCAAATTTTTGAATCGGCTAAAAAATAAGTGAACTAGAGGGGGGGGGGGTATTTATGGTGAATCACTCTGTACTATACTTTACCTACTGCCATATACTACATCAAAAAAGTTTGGACAAACAGTCTGAATTATAATTCTTGACAGTTATGTCATCCGCTGTTGATGGCGATTAAGTGATCATGACATACCAATACTGGCGGAATAATTGAAAACGGTGCGGTGTGCTTACTGTGCGTAAAGAGCTACTTACTGAGGCTATATCTGCCCGACAAAATATTGTGAGATATACATATTATTGAGTACCTTCAGAGGAACCTATTCATAAAAAAAACTCCCATCCACGTGTATTTTGAAAAAGTTATGAATTTTTTTCGAAATTCCGAAAAAGGGGGCCTGTGGGGTTAATTCTTGCCCGACAAAATATTGTGAGATATACATATTATTGAGTACCATCAGAGGAACCTATTCATAGAAAAAAAACTCCCATCCACGTGTATTCTGAAAAAGTTATGATTTTTTTTTTGAAATACCGAAAAAGGGGGCCTGTGGGGTAAATTCTTGCCCGACAAAATATTGTGAGATATACATGTTATTGAGTACCATCAGAGGAACACATTCATAGAAAAAAACTCCCATCCACGTGTATTTTCAACAAGTATGATTTTTTTTCGAAATTCCGAAAAAGGGGACCTGTGGGGTTAATTCTTGCCAGACAAAATATTGTGAGATATAAATATTGTTGAGTACCATCATGGGAATACATTCATAGAAAAAAACTCCCATCCACGTGTATTTTGAAAAAGTTATGATTTTTTTTTCGAAATTCCGAAAAAGGGGGCCTGTGGGGTTAATTCTTGCCCGACAAAATATTGTGAGATACATATCATCAAGTACTACCAGAGGAACACATTCATAGGAAAAAACTCTCATCCACGTGTATTTTGAAAAAGTTATGATTTTTTTTTCGAAATTCCGAAAAAGGGGGCCTGTGGGGTTAATTCTTGCCCGACAAAATATTGTGAGATACATATCATCAAGTACTACCAGAGGAACACATTCATAGGAAAAAACTCTCATCCACGTGTATTTTGAAAAAGTTATGATTTTTTTTAGAAATCCCGAAAAAGGGGGCCTGTGGGGTTAATTCTTGCCCGACAAAATATTGTGAGATAAACATATTGTTGAGTACCAGCAGAGGAATACATTCATAGAAAGAAACTTCCATCCACGTGTATTTTGAAAAAGTTATGAATTTTTTTCGAATTTCCGAAAAAGGGGGCCTGTGGGGTTAATTCTTGCCCGACAAAATATTGTGAGATATACATATTATTGAGTACCATCAGAGGATCACATTCATAGAAAAAAACTCCCATCCACGTGTATTTTGAAAAAGTTATGATTTTTTTTAGAAATCCCGAAAAAGGGGGCCTGTGGGGTTAATTCTTGCCCGACAAAATATTGTGAGATATACATATTGTTGAGTACCAGCAGAGGAATACATTCATAGAAAAAAACTTCCATCCACGTGTATTTTGAAAAAGTTATGAATTTTTTTCGAATTTCCGAAAAAGGGGGCCTGTGGGGTTAATTCTTGCCCGACAAAATATTGTGAGATATACATATCATTGAGTACTATCAGAGGAACACATTTATAGAAAAAACTCCCATCCACGTGTATTTTGAAAAAGTTATGAATTTTTTTCGAATTTCCGAAAAAGGGGGCCTGTGGGGTTAATTCTTGCCCGACAAAATATTGTGAGATACATATCATCAAGTACTACCAGAGGAACACATTCATAGGAAAAAACTCTCATCCACGTGTATTTTGAAAAAGTTATGATTTTTTTTAGAAATCCCGAAAAAGGGGGCCTGTGGGGTTAATTCTTGCCCGACAAAATATTGTGAGAAATACATATTGTTGAGTACCAGCAGAGGAATACATTCATAGAAAAAAACTTCCATCCACGTGTATTTTGAAAAAGTTATGAATTTTTTTCGAATTTCCGAAAAAGGGGGCCTGTGGGGTTAATTCTTGCCCGACAAAATATTGTGAGATACATATCATCAAGTACTACCAGAGGAACACATTCATAGGAAAAAACTCTCATCCACGTGTATTTTGAAAAAGTTATGATTTTTTTTAGAAATCCCGAAAAAGGGGGCCTGTGGGGTTAATTCTTGCCCGACAAAATATTGTGAGAAATACATATTGTTGAGTACCAGCAGAGGAATACATTCATAGAAAAAAACTTCCATCCACGTGTATTTTGAAAAAGTTATGAATTTTTTTCGAATTTCCGAAAAAGGGGGCCTGTGGGGTTAATTCTTGCCCGACAAAATATTGTGAGATATACATATTATCAAGTACTACTAGAAAAAGTTATGATTTTTTTTAGAAATTCCGAAAAAGGGGGCCTGTGGGGTTAATTCTTGCCCGAGAAAATATTGGGAGATATACAGATTATCATAGACCCTCAGAGAAATTCATTGATGTAAAATAGTTTGATCCATGGACATATTTTGGAGGTTTAAGTAATTTCATGGCCAGCCATGAATATAAATCAGTAAAAAACCTGTGTTAAACGTACATCTATAAACTCGAAATTTTGTGTGCAATTAGTAGAAGTAAACAAGTGCATATTCCTCAAATCAAAAACCATTTCAATCTACTATATCGCCGTGAGTTTGATATTATTTGTTCTTATCATGAGTCGAGAAACACGAAAACAAGGCCAGAGTGGGAAGGGCGAAGATGAATTGCACTTAGTGGTAAAAAATCTTGTAACTAAATTGTGCACAGCAGAAGACTTCATTAGCCGGATAACGGAAACGATAACTCGAATAATTGAGGAAAAATATAGTGAAAAAATCAACGAATTGAGAAAAGAAAATGAAAATATTATGGAAAAACTGCAGCAACAGGAAGATACTATCAATGTTCTCGTTAACCAGCAGAAGAAACAAGAACAGAAAGAAAGGAGTAGAAATTTAAGGTTGTATGGCGTTCCCGAATCATCAGCTAGGGAAGATCTTCCCAACACTGTCCTAGATATTTTCAATAATAAATTGAAACTCAAATTAGATGATTCATGTATGGAGTTTTGCTACCGATTGGGTAAGAAAGAAAATAACGAAAGCAGAGCAATAATGGTAAGGTTATGCACAAACTACTTCAAGAATCTTGTATATAGTAACAAGAGACTCCTGAAATCCAGCAGAGTGTTGATCAGAGAGGATTTAACTAAGGAGCAACTAGGAATCGTTAATGAAGCTTCTAAGAGAGTGGGAACGGCTGGGAAAGTATGGACAATGTCCGGAAAAATTTATCTGAAGTTAAACAAGCAGACAAATATTTTTAAAATAGACAATATGGAAGATATCGCTAAAATATTCGTTTAACTCAATTTAAATCATATTTAGTTTAATCCAATAAACAGTTCATTTCAAACTATCATCAGTCAATAAACAAATTGTTGTATTTTTTTTTTAAACTTTTCGTTAATATTAATTTCATATTATTAGTCACTCAACACATTGTTGTATTTCTCAATCTTTAGTTTCCTGTATCCTTCAATTTTTAGTTTTATAATATAGGTACGCTATGATTTTATGAGACTAAGTTTGCAGCATTGCGACCAATTGACACGTTCCCTACTAGTAAAGTTCTTAATTATTTTTTTTTCTTCATATTTGGGAAGGTACTATCTTTTAGTTCAAATAAACACTGTTTTTTTTTTCTTTTCTTGTTTTGTGATTGAATGCGAGCAAGTGTTGTCGGAGTAAATATGCATTTTTTAAACATAGGTTGCTGTAATGCAAGATCATTATTGCCTTCTTTAAACAACGTCAGACATATAGTTTTAGAAAACTTCTTAGATATATTGCTGGTATGTGAAACATGGTTAAAAAATTCGATTGATAACGATGAGTTGAACTTTGATGGATATAATATACACAGGGTGGACAGAAATTGTAGGGGAAAAGGTTTATGTTTATATGTCAGTAATAAATTGCGTTTTGAGGTAATTGAGAGTGGGCAGGATTATACATGGGAACAATGTTGGATGAAAATCATTATTGAAAAAAAGACGATTGCTGTTGGTGTTATTTATAAACCTCATGAACAGAATACAAATGCATTCCTTGACGAATTTGAGGACAGCTTAATTGCAATAGGACCAACCGTAGACGAAATAGTTTGTATGGGTGATTTTAATTTAGATTTATTCGATGAAGAGAATAACTGCGTAAAGAAGTTTTATTCAATACTGAATGCATTGAACCTGTGCCAATTGATAGATGTCCCTACTAGAGTCACAGCTACGTCGGCAACATTGTTGGACTATGTTATTGTCCAAGAGGGGTCTGAAGTTGACAAAGGTGTTATCCATCACAACATTTCAGATCATTCCATTGTTCATTGTAAATTGAGAGTACGTGGAGAGCAACGTAAACCGAAACTGTGTACATACAGGAGCTTCAAAAATTTCGACCAAGATCTTTTTCAGGTAGATTTGTTCAATACCTCTTTTTTCAGGATATTCGACCAAGAAAGTGTCGATGAGAAAGTTTCATACTTGGTGAATTGTTTGAATAACCTATTTGATAAACATATGCCTATTACTACTTCTCGAGTGACAAAACCCAAAGCTCCATGGTTGACAGATGTTATCAAAATAATGATTGCTGAACGAGAGAAGGCTTTGGCAAAATTCAAGAGAACTAAATTACAAGGGCATTTGGACTTCTATAGACAAATGCGCAATTTAACCAATCAGGCTATTAAGAGGGAAAAAAGAGCCTATTTCACCAATGAATTTAACAACACCTCGCCGAAGGAAATGTGGAAAGCTCTCAGGGCTAATAAGTTTATAAGAGAAAAGAGTAATAATATACCGGAAAATTTGAAAACCCCTCAGGAATTGAATAAGTACTTTGTAGAATCAGTCCCACATACTGAACCACCAGAACATTTATTAAACTTTTATAAAGATAATACACGGATTGATGCTAATGCTAAATTTACCTTTGAAGAAATTAATGATATGTTTGTTTACAACATTATCTGTGGTATAAAAACTAATGCTAGGGGTTGTGATGGATTCAGTATCAAGCTACTAAGATTGTGTTGTCCTCATATCGTACCATATATTACTCATATTATAAATTTCTGTCTGACTGAGAATGTTTGTCCTACTATTTGGAAGAGAGCGGTTGTAAAAGTTCTGCCTAAAAAACAGAGCCCAATGGAATTCAAGGATTTGAGGGGAATAAGTATTTTGCCAGTGTTGTCGAAAATCCTTGAGCGAGCGATGGAGGTGCAAATAAAAAAGCATCTATCGAACTTTTCTTTGTTGCCATCTGTTCAATCAGGTTTTCGGAAAGGACATAGTTGCACAACAGCTCTTCTTCATATCGTGGACGATGTAATGAAAGCCACAGATGAAAGTAAATGTACGGTATTGGTTCTTTTGGATTTCAGCCGGGCCTTCGATACCATCAATCATAATTTATTGATAGATATTTTGAGTTACATAGGTTTTTCTGTTGATGCTCTGTCATTGATGACAAACTATTTGAAAGATAGACAACAGAAGGTTAGTGTCGAGGAATGTGACTCAGAACTTCTATATCTCAAATCTGGAGTACCCCAAGGTTCTATACTTGGCCCGTTACTGTTTTCCATATATACCTCTCACTTACTTCATTCCCTTCACACCTGTCAAGTGCACTTATATGCAGACGACACCCAAATATATTATAGTTTTCCTGCTGAGATGGTAGAAAATGCTTGCGATCTTATCAATGCAGATCTGAACAGATTTGTAGACCTGGCTAAGGACCATTGTCTACTTATAAATTCCAGCAAATCAAATGTAATGATTTTTGGCCCAAAAAACATTCGTGCCACAGTAAGTGATTCGGTGAATGTTTGCATACAAAATGAATCGCTAGCTATTGTTAGTGAAGCAAAAAATCTTGGTATTTTGATGGATGTAGAGCTGAGATTTGAGGGGTTTATAAATAGACTCCTGCAACGTGCCTACTGTGCAATAAAAATTATTTATGGTAATCGACATTTTCTACCTTATCATGTGAAAAAAGCCTTATGTGAATCTTTAGTACTCTCAATTTTCAATTATGGAGATGTTCTTTATGGTCCATGTTTAACTTGTCAGTATAAAAATAAAATTCAAAAAGTTCAAAACTCGTGTCTCAGATTAATTTTCGGTATTCGTCGCCGGCAAAGGATCTCATACAAACTACAAGAAATTGGATGGTTGAACATGGAAAAAAGGAGGGTACTTCACGATGTTTGTCTTTTCCACAAAATAGTTATAACAAAAAAACCATCGTATCTGCATAGGAAAATTAAATATCGGACAGACATTCACAATTTGAATATTAGACTAAAAAATATGCTTGCAATACCGAAATTCAGGACAGAAATGTTCAGGCAGTCCTTTAGATACCGAATTTGTCACATGTATAATTCTGTTCCCCCCTCATTTAAACAACTGAATTTTTTAAACTTCAAATCTAAATTTAGAGAGTATTTGTCTGAGTGAAATAAGGTTATATATTTAATATCTTGCTCAGAATAAATAAACTACACTCCATTATGTCATTGTTTGCTCGTATTCGAATTAAAATGTAACAATATTATGTAGCAGTCACAGGTTTCTGTTTAGGGTTGAGTGGAAGAGCATTTTCTGTTATGCCTAGCAGTGCAGAAAATGAACTTCGCCCTTTATTTCTTGGTTATAAAATAATAAAGAATTATGTATTTGTTTTTCCTCAAGAAATAATAAAGTCGATATTATTATTATTATTATTATTATTATTATTATTATAAATTAATAATGAACGACCATTGGTGGTATGGCGCGCGCCTTGAATATTAGGCGAATTCGTGGCTGAAACTCCTGGCTGGTTTCACACTGATGGGTTAGGTTGCTTCCCCGTAGTTTTTAATGTCATTACAACGTCATCTAATGACCTTGGAGACCGCGAATAAAACATTATATTATAGTGAGGATGCAAAATTTGAGTATTCTGAACCTGCTGCACTATCCAGGAACTGGTCAACATAATCATTTATGGAATAGGGTTCATGAGAAGTTGAGTATGGGCTTCTTCACTAGTTCCACCACTAGCTATAAATCCTACCATTATTTACTCCTTTTCGATGTGTGAAGTTTGTTTTTACTATCAAGGTAGTTTTCGTCATTTCATGAACCACCTCTGTTGTAATAGGCGAGTGGACTAATTTTTTTTTATTTCTCAAATAGAATCGTCACTCAAATACCTTCCGATTTCATATTTTTTTAGAATTTTTCGGTCGATTTTTAGGTGCTAATCCCACGGTAATTTTTAAGGGGATAGAAATTAGCCGCGAGTAAAAACTGATGTCACGATTTCGTTTGTAGGGGCAGACCATAGCACAGTCAGGTCATGTGTTGAAATACGATCGGGAACTTCAGAAATATTAGTTATTCAAACATTAACGAATTATGTATTGGTACTATTCCTATTTAAAAATACAAAATCAATTGTCTCGAAATGTTCCCTTATGATTTGTGGCTTATTGCTTAACTCAAATCATTTTTCATTCAAATATGCAACTCATATATATATATTTTAAATCAGGAAAAAGGGCTCTATCGAAAATATATAGGGTGTTCCATTGAAAAAAATCAAAGTTGATGTTCTTTCCAGAAAAACGAATGACCCTGTATATGAAGCAACTCCACGAAATAAAAACAACTTTTTAATTCAACATTTTTCCACATCTCTGAAAACGAAAAAGTAAAAAGGGGGTTTCATTTTAAGAGGCGCACCCTGTACACCTATTGCCAGTTTCGGCATTAAATGCTAGTTTATTGCACTAATACCGATCTATTTCTGATATTGCCGATCAATGCCGATATAAATGCCCAAATGCTGAAGATTCGTGAAGATTACTATAAATGTTTTACCTAATATTTTTATGCCCGTTAACAATTCGAAATATATTTGTATACCGTTTGAAAGTAGGTGCCATTTTTTTTGTGCCTAATAATATCGGCGAATCTTCCTAGGCAGATGCTTCCATGGAACACTGTTCTTTTTTTTCGATTTGGCAAAAATTAGCTGAAATATCACAACCCCAAATTACTTTGATTGCAGAAATACATATTCCTGAATTTGAATAAGTATATATATCTAAATCTTCCCAAATGTTGTAGTGTACTTTTTGGTTCAGAAGAACAAAGGTAAATATATAAATTCCCTGTAAATATCAATTTGATATGTTTATAATTGCACTGCCTATCATGCGTGTCTTCTTAATATACATTATTATTATAATTATTATTATTATTACATCGGGAGGCGGGGTCATCGAAAGTGATAAATATGTATACTCGTCTTCATAGGACATGATGGGCGGTGTCAGCTTTCACAATAACCGCTGCAACAATAGCGCGTAAACACCGTCCAACCGTGACATATTCTCAGAAGACGAGTGTACATCTGAATTCAGCTGGTACGTCTTTCTATTTTCTGGAAATACATTCAGCGATTGTTTATGAATAATCATGAAAAGAACATTATGACATGATGAATTGATGAAATATATTATTGAATAAGAAATTATTCACTCAGGTTTGGTTTTCTTCTCTTTGCAAGAGGATATGTTTCTTGACTTCAATTATGAATAGAGCAGTTTAGCTACCGTTGAGAGAGAAAAAAAATGTCTTCCCATCTGTCCTTGTCTTCAGTGTTCCAACATGAAATAATGAAAATCTTATGTTGCCAACACTGGAAATGAGAAGAAATGGAGAAGAAGACCGTTCTAACCTTCTTTTATATCGAGGTTAATGTGCTATTCTTCTCCATTTTTTCCCATTTCCAATGATGCCAACATCATATTTTCATTATTTTATGTTGGAACACTGAAGACAAGGACAGATGGGAAATACATTTTTTTTCTCTCTCAACGGTAGCTGAACTGCTCTATTGGGTGATATTTGTGCAACTTTTGATATCATCAGGTAATTTATTGAGTTTTGGAATAGCTCCGTGAGTGAACTTTTTTTGGCCAAGTGTAGAATTAATAATCTTTCGGTCCAGTAACCGACAAAAATTATCGCTCACTTCTAAGTGTAGAATTAGCAGCATCAAGATGAAACAAGTCATATTGTCTAGTATGATGTTCATGGATTTGAGAATTCCTTACCAATATGAAGTTAGATTTGTGGTGTTTGTTGATAATATCAAAAGAAATTCTGAGAACATTTATCAGATAGTGCTCTTCCAAATAAAATGTATTTGTCTCTTCATAAAGTTGATTTGATGGGGTGATAGGGAAGACGGTACAGTACTTTTAATGCTTTTTTATATAGTACAGATATTTTGTTAAAATTATTCTTGGAACATGAACCCCAAATAAACTACTTACCAGAAGTGGGACAGCCAAAAAATTGACTAATTTTGATAAGCTATAACTCGAATATTTCTTGGCCGATGTTGGATTTCCTACCAAAGGAAGAAAGCAACATCTTTGGGCTATGCGTCATCGGCATCGGCTTTTTATTTTTGCGATTCGTTCTCTTTGTACAGAGTGTGAATTAAGAGCCGGAAAAATTTCAAATTTTTTACCAATAATTTGGGAAATGTGAGGAACGCTAGATTTTTTTTTAGATGTTGGGTGAATGGTTGTTCCGATACCTCGGGACGTCTTTGAAATTTTTTTGATAAATTGCGTTGCTATGGAGAAATCGCCATTTTATGAAATTCCATTTTTATTTTAAAATGTGACCTTTCTTAGTTGAACAATAACAGCTAACATCTGAACTGCAATAAGGGATATTCCTACTGGAGATAATTGACACCAGTGGCGCGCAAAAAGGGGTTTATGATATTTAGAAACGAAAAATTCGTTTTTATTGGAAAAATTCAACAGTTTTATTGATCGTTACAGTTGGAGAGGTGTCATACCCTCAATTAGCATGATGTTGACAAATTCAGAGGCGTGCAGAAAAGGGGCTTATGATATTTAGAAAATAAAAAAACGTTTTTATTGAAATGAAAACAACAGATTTATTGACCGTTACAGTAAAAAAAGTTGCCATACATTTAATTAGCATGATGTTGACGAATTCAGAGGCGTACGAAGGATGATTGTGTAATCATTGACGTATTAAAGAGGATCCATCATTTTTAATGATTTCATCAAGTGTTGTTCTCTGTTCGCCCAGTGAAAATTTTCTTGTATCATCATTTATGAATGGAAATTCAGGAACGTAACTCTGGTGTTTCTCGAACCGTACAATTTGATAATTTTGTCGAAAAAAAAATCAAAAAATCTTCGATTTTTGCCCCCCCAAAAAATTTTCAAGTATTTTTTCTTTATAAATTTTCTCGTCCTATTTATGATGAAGCATTTTTTTTAGATAATTATTTTCTTCATTTTTACTACACGGACCCGATCATATGACACGATCAAGAATTTTTTTACTGGGCGAACAGGGAACAACACTTAGCAAAATTATTTAAAATGTTTCCATACAATGTAACATTTTTTAATCGCCTTGTATCAATGGCTTCTCTTATTTAATTATGAAACTGGAATTTCAATCTGTCTACGATTACAGAATCATCTTCTGCACGCCTCTGAATTTGTCAACATCATGCTAATTGAGGGTATGACACCTCTTCAACTGTAACGATCAATAAAACAGTTGAATTTTTTCAATAAAAACGAATTTTTCGTTTCTAAATATCATAAACCCCTTTTTGCGCGCCACTGGTGTCAATTATCTCCAGTAGGAATATCCCTTATTGCAGTTCAGATGTTAGCTGTTATTGTTCAACTAAGAAAGGCCACATTTTAAAATAAAAATGGAATTTCATAAAATGGCGATTTCTCCATAGCAACGCAATTTATCAAAAAAATTTCAAAGACGTCCCGAGGTATCGGAACAACCATTCACCCAACATCTAAAAAAAAATTCTAGCGTCCCTCACATTTCCCAAATTATTGGTCAAAAATTTGAAATTTTTCCGGCTCTTAATTCACACTCTGTACAAAGAGAACGAATCGCATAAATACAAAGCCGACGCCGATGACGCATAGCACAAGGATGACGCTTTCTACCTTTGGTTGAAAATCCAACATCGGCCAAGAAATGTACGAGTTATAGGTTATCAAAATCAGTCAATTTTTTGGCTGTCCCACTTCATCTGGTAAGTAGTTTATTTATGAGATAGTTCATTTTACTAAGGATGTGAGAGTATAGAACGGTATTTGCTATATTTGGCTTTCGGCAAATTGTTCTGAAAATTTGATATGTTTCAGATATTAGCGTCCTTATTACACAGTCCAATTTACAGATCGATCCTATGACCAGTTTTCGAGCTACAGGGTGTCAATCATTTGATTTTGGCTGTTTGGAATATTTTGCATCGATTTGAATTATGTGCTCTAAATCGTGATAAATCTTTAGTAGTAATAATCGCTCCACGTCTCTCCATTTATACCGATTTGACAGTCGGTTATGAAAGCTGTCATCAGAATATCGTTTATAAACGATAGCTATTCAGAGTATCGGTAGGATAACATGAACACAAAAACAATAAACGCAGAAAATCCTCTCATCCATCGGATCCAGTCAGTCTTTCTAAATTTTCAGAAGGGTTTCAGAGGAGTTAAATATAAATATTTGTAGATATTCACCGTTTATTTCGAATCAGCCAAGTGAATAAAAATTTGAATAGACGCTTGAGGGACGCTAGTAGGCCTATGAAGGAAACGTTCGGGAGGATTGTCGATTACCCAGAGAGCTATAGTTTGGGGGGGTATTCTCTCATAATATGTTGCAGCATCCCAAGGAGGCCAGTAGGAATACTGGTATATACCATCATTTGTTGAAAATATAATCGGAAAGTACCTACGTACTGATGTACCTATCTGTTGTTACCAAAAATCTATAGAAAGAGACAAATCATAAGCCATGTCCCAAGCAGATGTATCTATGAAATATCCGACATAGACAATTACTTCACTGTACCAAATCTTCAAAATATTGTATATGTTAAAAATGGGTATGATTTCAAGTTACAAAATAGGTAGATTGAAAACTGAATTATTCAATACTCTAATTTATCTCTTATTTATTTTTTTCTCAAAACCCATATAAAAATAATACGTAGGTACTGTTCTTCTTTGCTATTCATCCCTCATTGGGCTTCTGGAACTATTCAATTATAGAACCAAACCACTCCATGTTCCTTTCAGGATATTGGGGTTTGTGGGTTCATATTGATTTGATGGAAAGTATTTATTTTCCTGCAGTTCCTCCACGTATATTCAAATAATAACGAATCCCTGTTTGAATATTTTAGCACTCCGGGAAGCGATTTTACTAAATATACTGCACGCTAGCACAAACCACGCCCACCATAATACGTCATATCTCCAAACATTACTGATATACTCGGAGTCAGCACATCGCAGTAAATATACTGTGCTCCAACGCAAGAATACACTTTTTATGATTTTGACACGAATTTGACTGAAGCTCTCTCGTTGTCAATCTCTTGTACGCACTGAATTCATGCACCCAAATGGTCTACTGGTTAGCGCTGTCGACTTTCAGTCTGAAGGTCCATGCTTCGAATCGCTGTGAACTTTTTTTCACCAATGTTTTTTTACTTCATTCTGGTTTTTCTTTTTCATAATATATTTGAAGTCAAATAGGCTAGTGCGTTCAGGATAAACAGTCTCATTTTATTCAATTTTGTTGAAGAACTCAACTTTTGAAATATATTATTAATCAATGTGTTTCTACACTCCATTCGGTTTTCCTTCCTCAAAAATATTGCAATCAGGGATAGGTTAGGTCGTTAAGGATAAATAGTTTCTGAGTTTTGCCTAAGTACTTCGAAGATGAGATTTTACGGTGGGCGTGGTTTGTGCTAGCGTACAGTATATTTAGTAAAATCGCCTCCGGGAACTGTACGCAATCCTACTTCCCTTAGAAACATTATTTTCTCCAAGTATTATAGTAGAAGACTCGGTAGAAGATCTCTGATCTATATGATATACATAACCATTTGTCAATAATTCATGACAAATAATGTCACATTATGTCATACTATCTATTCTGAAAATATATACACTTCTTGTTAATTTTCGAATTGACATATCTTACAGAATGCATTTTTTCATCAAGTCGTTCGAATTGTCATTACATATTAGGATAACGATAGTTGTTATCTAACGACTCATAAAATAACGACTTTTTACTGAATAGGCCTGTAGGCCTGTAAATGTGCGGGGTCCTTTTTTCTTCGAGCATGACTCTACTCTGTGTTTTCCATCCCGTCCAGGCACCGCCGCCGAATCCTCCGCCGAGCGCGTCGAGCCGAAAGAACCGCCGCCCGTGCCGCCCGCGGACGGGGACGCGGCCTCCCCCGGAGGAGGCGGGGGAGGCGGGCGCACGTGGGAGGACGCCGCCGACGACGACAGCAGCAGCGCGTCGGCCGCCTCCGCTTCCGTCCCGCCCGTCGCCACGACGCCTGAGGGGGACGACGATGACGACGACGAGCCCTCCTCCGAGGTAATCATGAAATTCTCAATTCTCTGCAATTTAATAATAATAATAATAATAATCTTTTTATTGCGAAACGATCAACATGGACACAGCAAACGTCAGGGGTTACAGAACAATCTTAGCTACCTGTAGCATTTACATAATCTGTTTAAAATTACATTAAATACAATTTAAAAATACATAATTTCCTACATAGCATTTACATCATCTGTTTAAAATTACATTTTAAAAATACATAATTTCCTACATGTTATAGAATTCTACCTCCACATTTCCTGAATTGAATTCAAAATATATCATTAGTAAATGTTAAAATCTTCACATGAATCACACAGATAAACTAGGTACTTTACATTACAAATAAATAGTATTATTACAACCAACAGTTGAATGAGTAAAAACATTTATTTTTGAGAAATTCAATGACTGAAGTTCTAAACCTCTTTGCATCCGCGATATTTTTCAAATTTTGTGGTAAGGAATTGTAGGCTTTTATTGCATTATAATAAGAAGATTTTTGGTAATATGTTGTTTTGTGGTTGGGTATTGTTAATTCATTTGAGTATCTAGTGGTCAAGTGCATATTTGCAGAATATTGGTCGCTATTTCTGGGAAACAAATGCGGATATTTTTTTACAAAGCATACAAGACCCAAGAAGTACAAAGAAGGTACTGTCATGATCTTGAGTTCAGCAAAATGAGGTTTACAGGAGGCATTGCGATCTAGTTTCAGAATACATCTAATAATTTTCTTCTGTGATATAAATATTTTCTGTGAACTTGATGATGAGCCCCAGAATATTATACCATAGGATATGGTAAGGTAGCGTATAATTCCACAAATTGAGTTCAATTTGTTATTCAATAAATTAGTGTGTGCGTCCCAGCTGAGAGTGGCGTCCAATGTAACACCTAGGAATTTAAAGTTGTCTGATATTGGAACTGATTTATTTTGCAGTCTTACATACAATGATTTATCATTGTTATTCATTTTGCTAAAAACAATGAGACCTGTTTTTGCCGCATTGAGCTTAAGATTATTCTTTTCACACCACAGGTTCATACTGTCTGTGACATTAGAAGATTTTGTTGAGAGTTCAGGCATACTGTTTCCCACTATGATAACAGAAGTGTCATCTGCAAACTGGTACACACTACCAGGATGTAAGGCTTTTGGTAAATCATTAATGTATAGCAAGAAAAGGATCGGCCCAAGTATTGAACCTTGAGGAACACCTTGTTCAATATCAAGTTTCCTTGAATAATATAGTTCTTTTCCATCTGAAACAGATACCACCTGTACCCGATTTGACAGATATGACTCAATGAGTTTGTATCCAACGCCTCTAATACCATAGCAATCCAGTTTATTCAGTAGTTTGGCTTTCAACCAAAAAAAAAGTACAGACGATGCTGTTTTCTCGTTTCTGAGAGAGCTTTACAGAAATTTAAATCTGAAGGAAGTTTGTGCAGCAGTTTTTTGTGCAAATTGCAGCACTATGGCATCAGAAACCAGAGCCTTAGCTGGATTGAATCTTACATTAGCCAGCGAACACAAATCGTGAGAACAGATACGACGTCTGAGACTTTTTTTATCGCTTGGAGCGCACGAAAGGAAATCCCTATAATGTTCATAGAACATCGTGCGTTCCTAGGGAGGGTAGGGACAGGAGGTAGGTATTGGAATTTTTTTTGAACTTCTGGAGATTATATGTTGTTGGGAATACTTCCTCAGGCAATGAATACTAGAGCCTAGCCGTTCTATGGATGAAGGAGTTTTGATAAAGTGCTGTTCGACATCTTTCGAGGTTAACAATGAAAGGATGTGCTGATTGGGCTTGTCTAGTTCGTCTGACTGGTCTTGCTAGTGAAGGGATGATAGCAGAGATTTCTGAAGAAAATTTCTCGTGTTCCAATGATGTCAAAGAGTCAGTGAGTGTGGCGTCACCCACCAGGCGAATGCCTCTTCTCTGGATGGAATCTAAGAGCATCAGCATATGTTTTGGTGCTGAACCCCATATGTGGGAACAGTATTCTAGAACAGGCCGTATCTGCGCTTTCCGCACAGAACAAGAATCCGAGTTTTTGTGAAGCAGCTTTTGCGATGGATCTGACATGATTATCCCATGAAAGAGTGTTGCTGATGGAAATACCGAGCATAGATATGGTGGGCTTGGTGGGCTTGAACTGGTTCAGTTTGTCACGGTGTGCCACAGGGCTCTGTTTTGGAGCCTACCATTTTCTTCTTGTATTTTAATGATTTGCCTTATCTCAGGATCGATAGAAAATTCACTATTTCTGCCGACGACACAACTATCCTGTGGAATGATACCGTTGGGGAAAGAATATTCAAACGAAAATTAAATTTTCAACGATATTTCCACTGTGAAAAGGTGGTGTGACTCAAATTTGCTGTCGTTCAATATAGGTAAAACTAGCCTCCTGTCGATAAAATGTCATCTAACAGACATCCCGTTAGGAAATAAAGTTTTCATTGAACAGAAGAACGAAATTAAATTTCTTGGTATTCATCTGGATGACCAACTCAACTTTGATAATCACGTGAAACTTTTGATTACAAAATTGGCATCTGTGTGTTATGCATTGTGGATAGTGTCCAAATTAGTATACCATGCTATGTTTGAGTCACACATAAGATATGGAATACCTTTCTGGGGCTTTTGCAGTGAACAGAATTACAAATAGATCAATTGCTAAAAGTGCATCCCAAAAACTTGTTTTTTTGTTTCGGGGCAGGAGCTATTTCACTTCCAGTTAGCTGCTTATGATCTATAAGGCACAGATCCGACGTGTCCTGGAATACTGTTCCCATATTTGGAGTGCAGCACCCAAACATACCCTGAAACTGTTGGATTCTGTCCAAAAAAGGGCAATTCGTCTCATGGGTGATGCATCGCTCACAAACTCACTTACTTCTTTGGAATACCGTAGGAAAGTTGGCGATCTGCCTCTATTTTATAGATATTTTCATGGACGATGCTCTTATGAAATATCAACAATTGTTCCTCCCTTGGCAGTCCCCGCGAGATTAACCCGTCGAGTTGAGGCTTCACACTACTTTGTGGTCACTTTGGAGACCTGCAGAACATCTCTTTCCAAAGACTCGTTCACCCAACGAACAGCGAGGCTGTGGAATACATTGCCAAGGGAGGTGTTCCTCGAATATAAACTCCAGAAATTCGAAAAGAACACCAATTCCTACTTTATTTCCCTTGGTTCTCACGATGTTCTCTGAACATTACAGGATATCCCTTTCCGTGGGAACCAGAACATAAAAAAAAATCCTCCAGAAGCGGGCTATTCGATACCTCTACAAAGTGGCACCTAGAGTATCATGCAAACCTCTGTTCTCAGAGCACAAAATCCTAACACTTCCGTGCCTCTTCATTCTCGAAACAGTATGTTTAGTTCACAACAATAAATCGTCATATAATGCGGTTGTAAGTTCTACTAGCCAAAACAACACTTTAAGACTCCCCATTCCATCGACGAGCTTAACTAAAAAGTCATTGATTTATAATGCTCTCAAATTATGTAACCATCTTCCAGCAGATTTCAGAAATATTGTATCTCCAATTCATTTTAGGAGATCTGTGAAACATCACCTCATCAAAGATTTGGTTATTTTCTTTGTTTATTCATTTATTCGATCGTTCTATCGCGTCATCGTTTCTTCATTTATTCCTTCGTTCTTCTGCGTTTTCGTTTCTTCGTCGGCCGCCTCAGTGAACTAACTCTCTCGACAGTAATGTAAGGTCCTTATGCTAGTTGTAAGTACAGATATGCAATATAGGCAATAAAAATGGTGATATAATATTTAAAAAAAAGTAGAAGAGTAAAAAAGTAAAAACACGTTTTGGACAAGGACTAACAAGATATGTACATGAGAATTATGCAGTATAAAAAAGATGACAGTAATAATTATTTAATTTGACATATTCGTCAAGACAGTAAAAAGCATGGTGTAATAGGTATTTCTTTAGGTGCGCTTTGAAAATGTTGGAACCCTGCAATGATTTCAGGTTTGGAGGTAGCATGTTGAAGAAATAGCCTCCAGCATAAAGAGGAGATTTTCTATGCTGCATTCTTTTAATTTGATGCAGACGAAAATCGGCACGTCTTCTTGTAGGGTATTCATGAAATTCGCTGTTTCTATCTAGTTTTCCTAAATTATTGTGTGTGTATAGCAACACTACCCACCTCGGTATGTTATATACTATTATTATTCAACAGGAGGCCCCCATCAAAATCAAAAAGAAAGTCCCGCTGACAGAGAAAGTCGTGGAGGAAAAGAAGGAGCACGTCAATGTGGTGTTCATCGGTCACGTGGACGCTGGGAAGAGCACCATCGGCGGGCAGATAATGGCGCTCACCGGCATGGTGGACAAGCGGACGCTGGAGAAGTACGAGCGCGAGGCGCGAGAGAAGAGCAGAGAGAGCTGGTATCTGAGCTGGGCCTTGGATACCAACCAGGAAGGTGAGTGACTTCCATAATTTTTTTGTGTTCTACTCAGTAGCCAAAGTTGATTTCTGGAAGCTATCATATTGTCGTACAGCAATATCATTGGTCTTGACGGAACAAGAAATCGACAGAAATATCGCAGGTAATATTCCAAGATTATTTCATTCACACCTGGCTGGACCTATGAAATTTCTTGATTGAAGTCACATGATATGTGATATCACCGGCTATTTAGGTAAACAAACAATATGAGCGGCTATTCTGTTTGCCAGCATAAGAGTGCTATGGTTGTCAAGCTTTGACATACCTATCAGTCACTCAAAAATTGAAATGTCTCGTTTTGGGTCAACTTCCACTACGGGAATCCGTAATTATGTTAGCGAATCATTATCAGAAAATACCAAGAAAAGTAAAGAGTCTGTCTGAAACAATTCATGTTTTTTGCCAGCAGAAAAACTATGAATTTTGTGCGACTACCCCATCTCTTGTGATTGATTGCCCAAATCCTGAAAGATTGGGTGAGGAGAATGGTGATGAATATTAGGAATACATAGTTGAAATTGATATGGAAAACTATACAGGGAAATTACTTCAATGAACATAAATGTAAGATAAATCCATTTGGATGTATCGAATTCAAAGGTGCCAGGGATGCGCATAATGTGAAAAAGCAAAGCCCGCAATATTTTCCTCAAACAAGAAAGGAAAGTTCAGAAGCACTAACTTCAAATGAATTGTATTTTTATAATGTTCATGAAATAATCTTCCTGAATATCACTCGACCATGGCAAATGGGGACTAGTATTTTCTTCAATTCATCTCCAGTACCTTGTATTTTGAGACAATTCAATTCGACCATAGGAACATTAATAATCTGAATAACTACCGAGAACTTTAGCGACACGAACGCCAGGGGGATTGCTCTACTCAAATTCCTAAGCACCAGCAACATGGGAATCATAAATGAGGGCTCAGTACCTACTTTCTTCACGCCACGGCGGCAATCCGTTATAGATCTTATTCTATGCACCCGAGATATGTTGACACAGGTTCATTCATGGAAGGTGTCACAAGATGAATCTCTATCTACATGCAACACTTTGGACGTTAATATATATAACCATCTTCCATCACACATAAAAAACTTGAATAGCTATAGGTATAAAAACACAATCAAGAAGCTTCTCATTGAAAAATCCTTTTACTCAACTCAGGAATATTTGGAGACTCCATTCATTTAGCTACCTGAACCTTTACTGGTAGTTCGTCTGTACTCTATATTGTGTATATGTATAGAGTGTAGTGTTATGTCATTTTAATTTCCTGTATTTTATTGATCCACTGGGATTCCTTAACTTTTATTTATAATGATTATTATTCCTACTAACTAACTTTTATTCATATTTCATGTTGGATCTACTGATTTACACTTATTTTGTTTATTGTTTTGAATAATCGGTACGCCCAATTATCTGTACCACACTTCTGACTTGCTTTTTTTTTTGTTTTTTCTTTATTGAGGTGGTCGGAATCCTTTATGGACACCATATGGGTCCAATCCCCCATATGATAGTGTGGGAGTCCCCTGACTCCAGGGTATACCCACTAAACACTCCACCCCGTTTGTAGGCCCGTCTGATCGAAGTCTCCGACGACACTTAGGCCTAGTGGCCCATTGTATCTTACCTACATGCCGTTATCAATTTCACCATATACGACTCATGGTGCTTATTGAGGGCCACTTCAATATGAAAGACCCCTTTCGTTCAGGTTCCTGAAGATTACTCTTCCGATCCCTGTTCTCGTCTACGAAGAAGGCCAAAAGTTTTCCTTCTCCTACGAGTGACGGGGGAAGGGGTTGGTCCAGCCCTGTGGTGCCCTCTGCACAGGACAAAGGCTACTTACTCTGAGATGTCGCACTGTTTCCCAGAGGCCCCGTTAGCGACACCATCGCCATTCATCCATCACCACTGGTTCCCACAGCTTGGATTAGGTTGCCAGAGCCTCGTTGACCAGTCCTCGACCACCTAGACAGATATCAGCAAATCGCCCCATCCCTGCCACAGATATCCACGAATTGTCCCATCTGGCCCGGAGATAGCAAAGATGTTCCTAAAATGCTTTCTCCGTCGAGCGGCCGCGGTCTGTCCTCTCCACACCACTTGATGGTGAGGTTGTGCTTGGAGGGGAGGAGGAAAAGAGAAGTTGGCCAAGAAAGGCCGATAGATAGATTGAAAAAAGGTAGAGACAAGAGGATATTAAGCCCCTGACTTGCTACAAATGTATTTATGCAAAACGTGGTTAAATTAATTTTATCAGATCATCGACAGATTCTGTTTACGCTGGGGGGAATAAGCGCTCCATAAAAGGAAACATACAGAAACCCTCGTGCCACCAAGTGAGACCTCTTTCGGGAGGAACTCAATGGAAGGCTTGTGGGTTTGCCATCGAAGTACGGTAGTGAGGCTGAAATAGATACAGTGGTGTCGTATCGCAACAATGCCATCACCTCCTACAAAAACTGCTGCCCACTTGAAGACAGGGCTACCAAAGAAAGAACGCCATGGTGGAATTCAAAAATAGAAAACCACCGTGGGGTCACAAGAAAGCTTCTAAACAAAGCGAAATGCATCAACGTACTGAAACACTGGGAAGAATATAAGTCTGCCCAGAAAGCGTACAAAAAAGCCATTCGGCGATCACAAAGAGACAGTTGGCGTGCCTACTGCGAAGAAATAAACAAAATTTTCTAGCTAGTTTCTTGCACCGTTTTGAACTCCATTAGGAAGTTCGATCAGTTACCATTATTCGGTTTTTTTCCAAGAAGTTGATTAGTAGCTCCATCTGAGTCTTGTTAGTTTGTCGACTTGTTGACATTTGAGATTATTTTGGATATTATCTTTACGAATAATGAAAAACGTACAACAAAAACAGATAAACAGGTTATCTTCTTTGTTGGCTTCTTCCTTTCAGAAAATTGGCCAAATAATCAGTGAATATTCTTATCATTTTATTATACGATGTTGCCAGTTGTAAAATTCGATTCATGGTAACAACATTGCTAGAAACAAAAACGTCACCCATGCTTGCTATGAGGTATGAAACAGAATACGACAGAACTTGGTCATATTGCTGTATTAGACGATTAGCAGTATTGTTAATACGGCAACAGAATAGGTCTGATTATCTGATATTAAAAATGATATTAATTTATCATTGATAAAACAACGGAAATAAATATGACATTCATTCCCCCTCTAAAATAATGACCGTTTACTGAAGCCTTTTGATATTCAGCAATTTCAGCAGAAGAATGTTGAGTCGGAATATTTGGAATAAATAGTATGTCTGCTCACAAGTATCTGTCACTTTCAGCGAAATTTTTTGATTTTGGAAAGAGAGCTGCAGAGTCAGTACTGTCAGTTGAATTCGGAATATAGCCTTAGTCTGAGGAGGAAACAGGGGCATAGCTTCTACTCGAACTGAAGAGAGTGTTCTTGGCAGATTGGAAGGCTAATGATGGCGTTTTCTGGAGAAAGTATCTAGTGTTTATGAAGTGATATCGAAATTTTACGCGTTAGGACGTGCATTTGAATGATCTGATCGAGATTTTCGTTCCAGCAAGGGACAAGGGTAAGACGGTCGAAGTGGGCCTCGCTTTCTTCGAGACGGAAAATAAGTACTTCACCATCTTGGACGCGCCCTGCCACAAGAGCTTTGTGCTCAAGCGGATCTCGCCGATAAAATATATCCATAAAGAATATAAATTCTCTGGCAATGAATCCGCATAATTATCCCCAACATTCGCGATTCCATTCATTTATCCATGTTTGACATTTAGGATTGTTGACGGTATACTTTCTGATGATTTATGAATGCACCACGGTGTCTATTGTTATTTTATGAGGTTATCCCACCATTCGTGATTTCATTCATTCATCCATGTCTGGCCTTCAACATTGATGGCGTTTGATTTTTGATGATTTATGAATGAATCGCGGTGTCAATCTAATGTTATTTTTGAATGAATCGCGGTGTCAATCTAATGTTATTTATGATAAACCTAGAATGTCAAGACTAAGAGATTCTAGGGAAATTTCGTGAATCGATTGTCAACTGATGCAAGACAGACTGTTTCGGACTTGCCATTAGTCTCATCAGTTGCACTGGCCAGCTGACAATCGATTCACGAAGGGTACCTCGATATAATATGCAAAATCGAAGCCCTGGGGGGGGGGGGGCAGAAGGACGATCTAGCCTTCATAGCCATCTAGTGGCTTAAGTGCAAAGGTGTATAGGTAGATTCAACAATCATACCTTGCGAGTACCTAGTCTTGACATTCTAGGTTTATCACCATCTGTTAGTGGAACATCAAACCACTTTGAGAATTACAGGTATGCGATAGTCTACAGAATTCTGACATGGTGTCTTTTCTGTAAGCATATAGACGTAGGGGTCTATATGCACGACGTACTCGCAAGGTATGATTGTTGACTCTACCGATACACCTTTGCACTTAAGCCACTAGATGGCTATGAAGGCTAGATCGTTCTTCTGCCCCCTCAGGGCTTCGATAATGTTATTTAGTCTGAGGTTATCCCCACAGTTCGTGATTTCATCCATTCATCTGTGTTTGACGTTTAGGATTGTTGATGTGTACTTTTTGATGATTTACTAATGAATCGCGGCGCGTCGTCAATCTATTGTTATTCAGTCTGAGAATATCCTTACCATTTGCTATTTCATTCATTCAACCGTGTTTGACGTTTAGGATTGTTGGAGAATACTTTTTGACTATTTATGATTGAACTGCGGGTCTATGTTTCAATTTAATCTGACGTAGTGATATTAACATTCTGCTCGTTAGGGCGTGTATGTTGATGTAAGCGTGTCTTTCGTTCCAGAAAGGGACAAGGGTAAGACGGTCGAAGTGGGCCGCGCCTTCTTCGAGACGGACAAGAAGCACTTCACCATCTTGGACGCGCCCGGCCACAAGAGCTTCGTGCCGAACATGATAGGGGGCGCCGCGCAAGCTGATCTCGCCGTGCTGGTCATCTCGGCCAGGAAAGGGGAGTTCGAGACTGGGTTCGATAGGGGCGGGCAAACGCGCGAGCACGCCATGTTGGCGAAGACGGCGGGGGTGAAGTATTTGGTGGTGTTGGTGAACAAGATGGACGATCCGACGGTGAATTGGGACGAGGCTAGGTGAGTGGCAAGATGTCAGAGGACAAATTCGTTTTCTACTAAACTTGTATGTGTCTGTGGGCCTTCCTTCAACTTGAATGCTAGAACTGAGATGTATTCACTTCTCAATCGATTGTGTCCGAATGTCCTGATAGATTGATTACTGTCTGTAGGTTAATCGAAGAGGTGGTACATTGATTATTCCAAATTTTTTGGGATTTTCTATTCTCGTTTCTATGAAATGAAAATATGAATATTATTTCAATATACGTGTAGTAAGGACAAATCAGATGATTTGCCCCAAAATGTCACTGCGTTTAAAGAATTTTCCTATCAGAGAGCCTAAAAGAAAAATTCACTAGCTTGTCAGTGACAATTTGTTTTGGAAAAGGTATGGAGAAGAGAAATAAATGTATATAGAAAAAATATCAAATTTTCACTTATCTTTGGACGTTTCAGGACAGAATCTGTTCCCGTTTTCAACATAAAAAATGGTTATTTCAATAGCATGGAAGATAACAACCAGAAGAGAAAAATCAAGGAATCTACTTGCATTCTTCTGAACGGAGACAATAGCATTGCTTCTTGTTCAGTTGATATAGACAGAACATGGTATTCACTACTAAAATCTGAACATGAAAATGGTAAATTCAAGATTAATTAATGAAAACATTCTGTAACTCATTTGATTGCCAACGTCACCAATTGTCACTGAGAACTGAGAAGTATCAAGACAGATACGACTTAGCTATTAAAATAACCATTTTTTATGTTGACGGGAGCAGATTCGGTCCCGACACGTCCAAAGATAAGTGAAAATTTGATATTTTCTCTATATACCTTTATTTCTCTTCTCCAAACTTTTTTCAATACAAATTGTCACTGACAAGCTAGTGAATTTTTCTCTTAGGCTCTCTGATAGGAAAATTCTTCAAACCCAGTGATATCTCGCGGGTTTTCAAATGTTATACCATAGTTATAAGCATCTAAGCTAGAATGGGATTGTACATACTAGTTGAATTTACGCCATATACTGGGTGACACAGGGTATCATGCCACCCCTGTAACCTCTGCATTGGTGAACGGATTCTTCTGGAAATGGTACAGTTATACATTACAAACCGATATGGCGGACAATATGAAGAACACTTTGTAGCAGTAGGTTAATTGCAATTGAGTGCTATGAAGGTGTTGAGAAAAATTGTTTCTATTTCAATTTTTCACATGTGTTTTGAATTTGAACGTTCAATTGCAACTTCAGGATTTTGATATTTTTAAAATATCTTCAAAATTGTAACTTCGACAAAACTGCACTATCATGCTACTTACTCTCAATTATCAATTGTTGACAAAAATATGATTTTCACTCGCTCATGAATATTTCGAAAATTATCCCTCGTCTTCCGAAAAATAATTTGACTTCGTGTGGTACTCGGTAAGAAAATTTCACACCAGATTGTGTTTATTAATAATTTCAGAATTTATTTGTTTTTTTGATTTGCATACAGGTACATGAATAACATATTATATTCTTTCATTATATATTAACTTCGGTATACTACAAGTGATGAGAAATTATAATTTTGTCAATTGATTTTTCATAGGTATAAGTACATACTAGTAGTAGTAGTAGTAGTAGTAGTAGTAGTAGTAGTAGTAGTAGTAGTAGTAGTAGTAGAGAAAGTGGAGGCGGTCGCCTAGCAAGTAGGCGCCAGTGAGCCTTTTTTGCCGACCCCTGCTGCACACGTCATGTGCACATAATATCTTCTACTCCTTCTCCTATTTCTCCTTTTCGAACCTCCGTGGATTTCTGATGAAGGTCAGTATGTCCGTCTACCTTAGTAATTTGATCTTCCTGTCGAAGCATATCAGTACCAGATATTTCGAATTTTGCCGTTTACAAGTCGCAAGGAGCGTTAATATGAGGGAGAGTCACTGGATGGTATTAGTAGATAAGAGTTCGGACACAGCTGAACTTCTGTCCTTTTCTACTATTATCACAAATAGGGTTATTTTCTTGAATTCCATTCAAATTCATAAAGGGTTCGAAGTCATTGAACGCTCACGTCTTTGTTCATTAATTCCAAAATTTTCGAATCATGAACGAACTTTTTTCATAGTAATTGAACAAGAACACATGCGTGACATTGACTTCAACGAACCTGGACTATTGACCTGATTTCATTACTGTCACGTTTCCTAAAATATAGACAACTGTACTCAAAAGACGTAAAGAAGCGGGCTCGACAGTTCGAGTTCCAGTTCCAGTTCAAGTTCTAGTTCTATTTTCCTCTTGAATACCATCACGGAAAGTTTCTTCTTGATGTTCAATCATCTTGGCTAAAATGGCTTGTCGGGCTTTAGCCCGAAAATCAGGCGCATAGGACGACAAGGACGCGTCGCGAATTTGTCCTTAGAATGATAATACGTTTTCATCGGTCGTCGCAAAGCTGTGACACTGATGCCCTTTCTCCAGGTCTCCGAAGATAACATATACAAGTATTTAAGATATGTTTTGAATTGTTATTCATATTTCTGATTCTGAATGTATGTGTATGTTTGTTGTTTTGGAAATGATTTTACTTTTTTTGCTAAATTCCCGACTATTCATTAATTGACAAGGTTCATTCTCTATTGACAAAAAGAACACAACTCAGGCAACCCCCCGCCTACAGTTTATGACACTATTTGCCAAATTACAATGCTTGAGTGCATAAAAGAATAACACATATACCCTGTTCTTCATTTTTTCTTCAATTTCCTTAATAGCGCCTGATTGCCAGATACGATTTTAGAGGTTATATTTTCTGTCAAATCAATCAAAGCCGCAGGTGAAAAACAGAAATAGGGTATCAACTTCCATTTCAATTTATAGCGATATGGCACTTTTCGCAGAACAACAGTAGTTATAAAAATGAGAAGAATGCATGCAACAACATTTTTATATGACAAAATAGACACATATGGATATACTTCGGCAGTATTGAAAACGCGATTCAATGATATACAGTGAGTTCAAGATAAGGATGTATATCACCGGTTATAGTTGATGATGGTTTCTCCGAAAAGAAACGTCGTACGGAAAATGTCTCAACGCTATTTTGTAGAGCTTCAAATATCGAAATGAGAAAGTGTTCTGTTTTCATATATCTCTTTAATTAACGTATGAAAAAATAAAAATGAATCCCATGATAGAAATCCTTATCTTGGACACAGTGTATATCTCGTTGCAATTTACTTGATTTCCTCAGTTTCAATTTCCAATATTATTACGTAGTTATGCAACCAATTCCTCTTTCTCCATGATAATCTTGTTTTGCATTTCCTGTGATGATATTATAGCCCAGTCACCTTAGAAACAATAGCGGGAATCGGAGCCAAAGTTTTGAAAATTGGTGTACGTGTTCCTTTTAGCATTACATCTTACCAAAAAAAAGTCACAACCCATACCTGTAGAGCTTGCGCCGCCATCTTGGGAAATAGGTGCAATATTTCAGATTTTCACGTATATCTCGGTAACTGTCAACTTTATCGCGATAAAGGTGAAGAGGTAAAAGGAAGCTAACAAAATTTATCGTAAAAAAGTATTCATTGATTATTTCCGAAATATGCACGGTTTTGGACTTATGTCGCCACAACGATTTGGCAAAATATAAAATTCTACTGCAAACCGACTGGACAAACTATAATTTAGTTGTATACGCTCATGGTGACCAGTAGAAAAGCTGCTAGATCTCATAATCAAGAGTTTCAGGATGGACAGAGTTGCCCCAATTGTCAGCAGGAGCAAGACAGTACTGTTTCGACCCACCAGGTCTCATCAGCCGCTCTCGTTCTGCTGACAACTGGGACAACGCTACGCTTCAGGTATATCACCCATTTCGAAGACGCAGGGTATAACATGGAGAATAAGGCATGTATTCTTCGTTATTTGAAAATACAACCATCGGGTCGGGTTCGTCCGGAACATCGTATTCATTACTTAGAAGAGATGAAACGGAAAAATCGAACTTCACTTCGGATTCCAGCGTTTCGGCGTTGTCCTGACAGTATTGTGCGTTGAGGCACGATGCTCCAAGGCAATATTCGCAACTAATCGAGAATTTAAGACTCGCTTTTCGGCATTCGCAGGCTGCCGTGCATCCTTTCTTGCAATCGCTAGAAATCATCTGGAGCAAAGAATCTGGAGCAGCAGGTAGGGTAGTTGGCACAGGAACCAGACCAACAGCACTCCTCTTCCACCCCCAAAGCTCAGGACATTTATGATTACCCAACGACTCTTGTACCTGATGATTGACTCTGAATGAGTGCTGCCTCAAAGCTGCTTCCGTCGGTGGCAGAGAAGCCAGATCTACTTTTTTTTGTAGCAGATTTGGCTAACAGATTGTACCGTAGCTTCTTCAATGATGTTTTCGTTTTATGGGCATCATACAGAGCTAGAAAGAATCTTTCACATGTAGTAGATACTTCTTCACTCTTAGCTTCCGGGTTGTTGAAAGCCTTCGCAACTTCTCGTAATGATGGCCGGTCCTTCATGAGTTTGAAGCATTTCAACTTTCCTTTTTTAAATTAACATGATGTGGTATCACAACCCCCAAAGGTATGTAAGAGAAGGATAGTGCTCTGTTATTTAATATTGGTTTGTAGTTCGCGGGAACAGTATACCTTTTTGCCTTTATACATTGCCTTTTTTTGGTTTCACAAAATAAATGTTGCGTTGCTGGAGCCAAAGCTATGAGTAGAATAAGTAGATCTACATTTTATCCAACAACGGTGACTTGGGTAGAGGAAGACATTTCAATAGCTGTCTGTATTGCTAGCGAATCCGCATCGTCCACTGCTTGCTTTGTGATGAACCCTTCATTTTTTCTGATAATATAGCAATCAATCGCTTCTTGTTCTTCAGGTTAGCTAGTAATTTTTTTTGTGCGACAGTGACCGGCATGTTTTCATCAAACAAAACATAATATGTCTGCACATGTATTTTTAAGAGCACGTCTATGCTGTTCAGCCTTTTTAGTTCCATCAGCATCACCAGGGTACCCGTCGAAAACAATCACCGAATTAGAGCCGTAGTGTTTCCTGACGTAGGCAATGTAACTGGAGCAGATTGACAGGAACGTTTGATTTTACTGCCAAATCATACAATGTAAAAGAAAAAAACCATTAATATGTGGCACTTTATCAAGACTCCTTCATCCATAGAACGGCTAGGCTCTGGAATTCATTGCCTGTGAAAGTATTCCCAACAACATATAATCTCCAAAAGTTCAAAACAAATTCCAATACCTACCTCCTGTCCCTATCCTCCCTAGGAACGCGCGATGTTCTTTGAACATTATAGGGATACCCTTTCGTGCGCTCCAAGCAATAAAATAAAAAGAACACTGGTATTCTGTAATGGCCGATCGCTGTTTTGTGTTGCGAGGATCCTTGAATATGGCGCCGACTCTCTGACAGTTACTTGTAGTTGGAATATATGTATATCAGAATAATTATGAGAGTTTCTCAAATATCGCATATTGTTTTACGATTTACTGATAAACCATGCACGTAACGAGTATTTATGTAGAAAACTTTTTTTTTTCTAAATTCAATTTCCTTCATTTTACCTTAGCATATTGATATCGATAAAGTTAACAGATACTGAGATATAACCGAATAACTGAAAAAGTGCACACATTTTTCAAGATGGCGGAGTTAGCTCTACAGGTACAGGTGGTGACTTTTTTTTGGTTGAAAGTCATGCCAAAGGGAACGTGTACACCAATTTTCAAAACTTTGGGTTCGATTCCCGCTATTCGTCAAATTTGATACTAAGGTGATTGGGCTATTAGTAGCTGTTTTGTAAATAGATGGAAGAGCAGATTATCTCTTACGGATCTTTAAATCTTCTGTTCAAAAATGGACCTAATATGTAGTTTCATTCTGATCTGCTGATATAAGAAGTGCATTTCAATGTATGTACCTCACAAATTTTGCTTGTTTCAAATTAATTTTCCATCCAGGCCGTTTCAAACATTCCTTCCTTATGAGAATTGTTGATAATTCTTTGAAAAAATTGAATGAATGATCCATTTTCTTCAGAATTCCCACAATTCATTACACAGCAGAACATTTTCAAGTATGCTTGCTTGTCAATAGTTTATGAAATTATATATCAATTCTGACATTCATGAAATATGTATTGTCAAATTCAGACAATTTTGAATGAAAAAGCGCGGGACGACTATGGTGCTCTTGTCACAATGCAAGGTGTGTAACTTTCAAAACATTCAAAAACACTGTCATTTTTGTGTCTGTATCTAACTAAAACCACCTAGTGACTGGTATGAGTTTATTTATTTTATTTATCAAACATCTTCCAGTTAGAACAAGTTCTGGTATGAGGAAGAACATAGTTATGAAATAATAAGTAATGAATATTTATGAACTGCTACACAAACAAACAATAAATCACAATAAAACAAAACAATCAATGAACGAAGAAAAGAATTCTAGTCAAGGACATAACTTACTGATACACTTTAAACATTTCTCTTAGAAATTATCATTTTTTTAATTTTTTTTTAATGTACATATATTTCTGCAGTTTTTGATTTCATCTGGTAGTTTATTGAACTCGGATGAGGCCGCATGACTGAATCTTTTTTGTCCGAGTGTAGAACTAGCAGCATCAAGGTGAAATAACTTATATTGTTTAGTTTGATGACTATGAATTTCAAAATTTCTTGTTGAAATAATAATTAGATTTCAATTCTTTATTTTTGATGTATGAAATTTTCAGATTCTCTAATCTGTTCAGTTCTTCTAAAGAATATGTTTTTGTTGAAGCATACAGTTCAGTTGTTGGTGTATCATAATAATATGGAAGACAATACAGTACTTTTAATGCTTTCCTATATAATGTTGATATTTTATTAGTTGATTGTGTTGTCCGAGTATCATGGATACCATGGCAACCGTTCAATGTTTAAAAGCCCTATCATTTATGACATGACCTTTCCGGACACCCTGTACATATATGTATGTGCGAGAACAAATAAAAAAAAACAGGAAACGAATTTGTCCTTCTGCTACAAAAATAGCATCGACAAGTAAGAATATGAATACAGTTAATTCCTTTTCAGATACAACGAATGTAAAGAAAAAATCCTACCGTATTTAAAAAAATTAGGCTTCATTTATAACAAAGATCTGTACTTCCTGCCGTGTTCGGGTCAGACGGGCCAAGGACTGAAAGACCAACTGGAGGAGAAACTTTGCCCTTGGTACAGAGGGCAGGCGTTCATCCCTTTCATCGACAATTTACCGTCGATCAGTAGGAAAAACGACGGGCCCTTCATAATGCCCATCGTGGACAAATACAAAGACATGGGCACAGTGCTCATGGGCAAAGTGGAATCGGGAGAGTGCAAAAAAGGACAAGTAATGCTCATTATGCCAAATAGGGTGAGTTCATTATTTATTATTTCCCAACTAATTTTCTGTTTTTTAACTAGTAAATAGTAGAGTCCCTGTATATACCTTAGACAAGAGTCCAGACACAGCTATACTTCTGTCCTTTTCTGTTTTCAAAAAATGCATTGATGATTGAATAAAGGAATAAGACATATATATCCAGCTCTGTCTTTTCAATTCCCCTAGGATCAATGATTGTCAGAAAAACTTTTGAGGGTTAGATTATTTGTCAAACCGTTCATAGCCGTAGGTAGAAGTGAGAAATAGGGCTATTTTAACTAGAATTACTATCAGATTTTCAAATAATGAACAACAGGGTGTTCAAATTTCGAATCGTAAATTTTTATAATCAATTCCTGAGATGGCTATTGCAGATTTTCGTCATCAGGTATTTCTTCACTTCATTAGATATAAGAAAGATAATTTAAGTGTTCTATGTGGTATCACATATAGCCAAGAAAATATAGTTGTTTTCTGTTGGGATATAAAAAATAGAAGATATATAATTGTTTCAATATAATTTCAATTGTGTCAGTTTCCCACCTCTTCCTGCAATCTACATTCACTTGTAAATTTTGAATTTGATCTAAATTAAAAACACCGTGGACTGATGACAGCACATTGCAATTTCTCTAAATCTTCTAGTTTTGATTTCAAACTTTCAATTTCTTTCCGCATCATCTCATTCTCATTTTCTTTCTCTGCGATCGTATCATTCAGTAATTCCCAATACGATGAAGACGGAACTCTTTTTTTGAACGTCTCTATTTTATAAATTGACGGCACAGCAGACTCTTTCAATTTGAAATCCATCAGCTTGAAAGAATCTCTATCAAAATGGGCCTAAAATTCATCTTTTTTGTACTGTTCTTTCAAGCAAATTTGAATATTTACCTCACATATTGCGGATTTCTTGAAATTAATTTTCCATTCTGGACGTTTCATAGCATTCTTCCATGACACTATCTTTAAAGGATCATTCGGAAAATTGAATAACTTGAATCCCTTTTCTAATGAATTATCGCAATAATGTACGCAGCAGGACATTGAAATAATTTAAAATGGTAAATTTTGGCTGTCATAAAATTTCAGTGACAGTGACAGATATTCGAAATAATTGAAAAAAGCGGGTGGGCGACTATGGTGTTTCGTCACATTGTCAGGTGGGCAAACCAAATGAAACAAAATGTTAAAAACCCCAACGGCTGTCAGTTTTGTGTCCGGACTCTTGTCTAAGGTATATACAGGGACTCTAGTAAATAGTAGATTGTGTTAATAATTGATAATTAAAGAGCTTTATTGGATACCCAAAAGGCTACCGACCGAGGTCCTTCAGCCTGTGTTACACAGTGATTATACATTGAGTTTAAATTCATCATTATTGTATGTACAAGATATATGGAATTATTAAATTTGCTAGTGTTGAAAAAAGAAAAATCTATTGTGAGGCAAGAATTTTGAAGGAATTTCAGTCTTCTGAATTGATTAAGCATTCCAATAGGTGTTTTCCGGAAACTTCCGTCTTGGGTTCACTGTTGGATCTCTCTGTAAACACTGGAATTGGATAATTTGGAGATTGGATTCGTTTTTGGAAAACTTCAATGCTAGCTTTTTCAGTCTCTCAGAAATTGGTTGCACCCTGGTCAGCCGATATAGAAGTTCGTTTGATGGATGGTGAAGAGGATTTTGAGGGTGCCGGATTTTGGTAATGGCTCTCAGGCTAGCTCTTTCTGTTACTTCCAAATTGGTCCGTGTCGTCTTCCTCATGTTTAGATATAGTGGATGAGCATACTCAAGAATTGGGCGGGCGGCAAATGGTTTTGTAAATATGTGCTGCAGCTCTTTTGCTAATTCCTTTATTCTTGTAGGTTAGGCTTCGAAAATGTTTAGCTCTTGTGATGCACTTTTTTTTTTCATCAACTGGGTATGATGGTTAAAGTTTTAGTTTTTGATCTAAGTGCACTCCAGATATTTAACTAAAGCCCTAGTTCTCACTACGTGATTGTTCACAGTTACCGTGGGTGAATCATCTGATATTTTTTATTGAAGAGTATCAGTTGGGATTTTTCTGGATTTGGTTTTAGCCTCCACTTGTCACACCATCTCATAGTGTTCCGAATTGCGTTTTGTAACTCTTCAACTGCTTTTTCAAGTGATTTATGATGACTTATAGTGGCTGTGTCATCAGCAAATTGTATGCCATAGATGAATGTGTTGATTTTGTAGATTTTGATTGTTCCAATTGAATATGTCGAAACAGGTAGATTGTGTTATTAGGATCGAATTTTGCATTCGCGAGGCGGAGCGTCTAGCGAAGCCGAGCCAGTTGAATTACATTCTCGTTACTGTATAGAATATCACTAGGTGTTCTTCTGTCCATATTGAACAGCAATTTTAACACCTTATTCTGTAGAATTTGCATTTTACGTTAACGGGTTAGCCTCTTAACGTTCCTGACATGATTTTAATCCCTGTTTTCTAACACAAGGAATTCATTTTCCATATTGATTATTTCGACAAATGTCACTAATGTCAGTGACAAGTTCGTTTTTAATCGGCTTCTCGGAGGAAGAACGTAGAGGGTAGTTGGATTACATTGAAATTTCTTAAATAGAACTCGATCCTAAACGAAAATATCATTGGAACAATGAATCACTATCGGCTACATTTAAAGTGATACTTTCCTTTCTCCACTTTAATAATCACTTCAGAGATGGTCCAAAAGAGATAACAAGACAGATCAATAAAGAAAATCTTGATTATCAGTGTTTTTTGAAAAACATCAAATTATCTTACTATTCCTCAATCATTATACAGAGGTGGAACTGTATAACCTTCTTCAGGGTAAATTGAAAAATAAATCATCCTCGGGATTTGATGAGCTTCCAATGTTCGTTCTGAAGAAATGTCTTTCAGTTATTATTGCACCTTTGCTTTTGCTAATTTGAATTGAATTTGATAAAAACTGGAAGAATAATACCAATTTGAAAGAAGAATAGTCCCCATTCATTAGAAAACTATCGGCCAGTCACGATTCCACCTGTTTTTCAAAAGTATTTGAATATACTGTTTCAAACAGGTTACTTCCATTTTGTGATAGTCACAATCTTTTCACACAGAATCAGCACGGATTCCTGGACAACAACATCAACTACCACAGCCATTCACTCCTATTATAGTGAGATAATTAGATGTATTGAGGCCAGAGAATACCATGTTGGGATTGTCTGTGATCTCAGCAGGGCATTTAATTGCGTCGACCATAACATTTTCTTAAATAAACTCTTCAGGTATGGTATTCGTGGTAATCCACTGACCTGGATAGCAGACTACCTTTCTTTTAGGAAACAATTTGTTGAAATCTGACTTCATTTTAACTGACTTAGGGGTTCCACAAGGATCAATTTTGGCACCTATATTATTTCTATTTTATGTTAATGACCTCGATAAGACAATTGATACATCTATGACCATGTATGCAGATACCTCCATAAATGCAATAAAGTTTTTCAAGATTTGAATAAATGGTTTTCTGCAAATTTTTAATTTTAAACAATTTACATTCTATAATTTGGAAATATGTAATTCACTGTCACTGTTGCTGACCCAGTATAGAGTATGATATAACTATAATATATTTCTAAATCAGTGAAGAGACTTCCAAATGCCAAAAAGGAAACAGATTCGCATTGATTGGTTTCTTTATAGAACATTTGAGAGTACACTTTCATTAGTAATTAGCTTTGTTTTCCCACTAGTATCTGAGAGATAAAGTTTCGCGTTACGAGTCCAGCAATTGAGTCCTTTTGGTTTACAAAATTCTCGAATTTTCCTGAACAAGTCTTAATTTTTTGGAGTGAGATGTTCATTCAGAGGTTTGTTTTGACCATCCACATCAGAAAATCCAACTTCATTAACCGCCATCCCTTTGCGTTTTCGGATAGCTTTTTTTATGTTCTGGTTCCCACGAAAAAGGTAATCCTGTAATGTTCAGAGAACATCGTGAGAACCTAGGGAAATAAGGTTGGAATTGGTGTTCTTCTTAAATTTCTGGACCAAAGTGACCACGAAGGGGTGCGAAGCCTCAACTCGACGGGTTAATCTTGCGGGGACTGCCAAGGGAGGAACAATTGTTGATATTTCAAAAGAGCATCGGCCATGAAAATATCTATAAAATAGAGCCAGATCGCCAACTTTTCTACGGTGTTCCAGAGAAGTGAGTGAGTTCGTGAGCGAGGCATCACCCACGAGACGATTTGCCTTTTTTGGGCAGAATCCAACAGTTTCAGGGTATGTTTGGGTGCTGCACTCTAAATATCGGAACAGTATTCCACGACAGGTCGGATCTGTGCCTTATAGATCATAAGCAGGTGACTGGAAGTGAAATAGCTCCTGGCCCGAAATAGAAAACCAAGTTTTTGGGATGCGCTTTTAGCAATTGATCTCACGTCATTTTCCGAAGAAAGGTTATTGCTGATAGTAATACCAAGCATCGAAATGGATGTCTTCGAAGGTATGGTTACTCCTGACAAGCTTATGTTGGACACAGTGGCACGGCTTTTCTACGGTGCTCCAGAGAAGTGAGTGAGTTCGTGAGCAAGGCATCACATATGAGACGAATTGCCCTTTTTTGGTCAGAATCCAACAGTTTCAGGGTATGTTTGGGTGCTGCACTCTAAATATCGAAACAGTATTCCACGACAGGTCGGATCTGTGCCTTATAGATCATAAGCAGGTGACTGGAAGTGAAATAGCTCCTGGCCCGAAACAGAAAACCAAGGTTTTTGGATGCATTTTTAGCAATTGATCTCACGTGATTTTCCGAAGAAAGGTTATTGCTGATAGTAATACCAAGCATCGAAATGGATGTCTTCGAAGGTATGGTTACTCCTGACAAGCTTATGTTGGACACAGTGGCACGGCTTTTCTAGCGAAGCTGTGTACTGGACATGAAGTTGCTTCCAACAAATCGTTGATATGGAGTAGAAATACTGTTGGTGCTAGAATGGGCGTGTACACCTTAGTAGAACTTTTAACTCAAACCATGTTTATAATGATCCTTTTATACATAAATAATGATTGACGACATAATTCGATCGAAAAATTAACTGGAATGTTTTATTTTTGGACATAAATAATAATACCTTCTGAAAACGGACCCTCTTATGACGTAGAAACCTCATCTCGCCATAGTTAAAACAAAAAAACCAAACGCCTGACGGAGACTGAGGCAACTGATATATTAATTCTTTCAACTGTGATCTCGCGCTAATGGGCGTGTACACCTTGGTAGAACTTTCAACTCAAACTATGTTTATAATGATCCTTTTATACATAATAAATGATTGACGACATAATTCGATCGAAAAATTAACTGGAATGTTTTATTTTTGGACATAAATAATAGTACCATCTGAAAACGGACCCTCTCTTATGACGTAGAAACCTCATCTCGCCATAGTTGAAAGAAAATACCAAAAGCCCGACGGGGACTGAGACAACTGATATATTAATTCTTTCAACTGTGATCTCGCGCTAATTCACTCTGTCAGAAATCATGTATCATTCATCTCTGTATGGAATAGTCTTGTTTCAGTAATAGGGTTTTGACGTCACATCGTCGCCTCGTTTTCAGAGGTCCGAAAAATCGGGGATTTCAATAATTTCTTATAAAACGTAGGGAGCTCACAGCAAGAAACGGTTTGCGGTGGTGAGCTAGTTTCGGTGAGTTCTATCGAATAATGAAATAAAAATTTTTTGTGATATAAGCCCATTCACTCTGTCAGAAATCATATATCATTCATCTCTGTCTGGAATAATCTTGTTTCGGTAGGGTTTTGACGTCACAGCATCGCCTCGTTTTCATCAGAGGTCCGAAAAATCGGGGATTTCAATAATTTTTTATAAAACGTAGGGAGCTCACAGCAAGAATCGGTTTGCGGTGGTGAGCTAGTTTGGGTGAGTTCTATCGAATTATGGAATAAATTTTTTTTGTGATATAAGCCCATTGATCCTTGCGGAACACCAGCATTTATGATAAGAGAGTCAGATGAAACTCCGTCGACCACTACTGCTGACAGCAAAGCATACCTTTCACTACGACGAGATGAAGTAACGATGATCGAACGTGGAGATTTGTTCTTCGAATCCATGTGCGCAACACGATGCATTTTCTCAATCATATTCTGTGCGTTCTCATACCCAAGAATAGAAACAAAAATTGTGATAATTCAGGTAGTACAGTTGACGGGCATTGTACGAAAGCCAGCAAAAAACTACTGAGTGATAAAAACGCGATAAAAACTTGTCACTGTGAATACAGGATCAGCTCAGATTAATCAATTAGAACTGTAACTTTATTCTGCACTACTTTCTGTCTATACAAAATATCACTTTTCTGGGAGTGATTCTTCAGAGTTATCCCCACCATCCGCGATTTCATTCATTAATCCAAGTTTGGCATTCAAGATTGTTAACTTTTTTCTGCTTTGAAAATTTAGACACCTGTCACAGTCGACATGTTACTTTCCGACGATGACGAGGTCAACCGAGTGGTTTCCGGAGAGAACGTCAAGATCAAAGTTATCGAAATATGATGGTTGTAAATAAAATAGTATACAAACCTCGGTAGGGAGTTTCATTCCTGTCTCGAGATTATAACTAACTAATCTCACGACGGGAATAAATCACTTCTCACCTCGGTGAGTACTATACTATTTACAACCATATATGTAATGTTGTCATTACTAACGTCATTGAAGGTTGGGAAGTGTCACATTACACACTTCTACTTCCCGCCCCTCACTCATGTAATAATTCAGGTGTGTTCAGAACGAAACATATATTCATTAATTTTGATCGAAATATGATGGTTGTAAATAAAATAGTATACAAACCTCGGTAGGGAGTTTCATTCCTGTCTCGAGATTATAGCTAATCTCGACGCTTTGCGTCTCGCTTAACTAACTAATCTCGACGCTTTGCGTCTCGCTTAACTAACTAATCTCACGACAGGAATGAATCACTTCCCACGTCGGTGTTTAATATACTATTGTCAGCTGCCACTGCCTGAACAGGTAGTACAGTTGACGGGCATTGTACAGGGTGATTGACTATGGATTTCTCGACTTCAACAGCTGATATCTCGAAAACGAAAAAAGATATTTGAAATTTGGAAAAAGTTACTTGAATGAGATGTCATTTCCTTCTGGAAAATGTGTTCTCTGCTTGATTTTATCATTTCATATACAGGGTATGTGAAAAAAAATTTTTTTTTCAAATGGAACCCCCTGTATATTATCGCATATTTCGAAAGAGCTATCTTTCCTGATTTTGAAAATATATACTTTTCATATATTCTATCGAGTGCTTGACGAAATATCAGCAAAATTAAATATTAATATTTGGTCCAAGTTCCATTCTATTGTATCGATAGTAAGAAGGATTTAATAAATACATTACATTACGTTAGCTATGGTTGAAATAGAATGAGATGATGAATAAGTGAATTGACATCTGGTCAACATTCCAGTGACATAAGTGCGCAAAATTTCGCCAATTTCTTCACGATGCCATATCCACTGGAACAAAGAAGAGATATTTTGGAGTGCTATTTTTCAGTCAATAAAAATCTTGCTGAAACACTTCATAAGTTTATGAGGAGTTATCCAGGCAGGAGATTACCAAGTAAGAATTATGTAAAGTATTTGGCTGCTAAATTCGACAGAACTTCCAGTTTGTCGAATATCAAGTATCCAGTATTTTGTTGAGGTTCCTTCACGGTCAATAAGAAATGCAGTGAGAGTTTGGTTTCAGCTATTATTTTGTTCAACATACCTTAAGGAAATATAAATATAGGGATTTCAGAATTAGACCATGCCACAAACTCAATTATGATGATAATGAGAAGCGGATTGAATTTTGTCTTGTCATATCTGAAAGATTAAATATAAGTAAGTGTAAGTGTAAGTTTTTCAGCAAGATTTTCATTAACTGAAAAATAGCACTCCAAAATATATCTTCTTTGTTCCAGTGGATATAGCATCGTGAAAAAATTGTCGAAATTTTGCGCACTTATGTCACTGGAATGTTGGCCAAATGTCAATTCACTTATTCATCATCTCATTCTATTTCAACCATAGCTAACTTGGACCAAATATTAATATTTAATTTTGCTGATATTTCGTCAAGCCCTCGATAGAATATATGAAAACTATATATCTTCGAAATCAGGAAAGATAGCTCTTTCGAAATATGCGATAATATACAGGGGGTTCCATTTGAAAAAAAATTTTTTTTCACGAACCCTGTATATGAAATGATGAAATTAAGCAGAGAACACATTTTCTAGAAGGAAATGACATCTCATTCAGGTACCTTCTTCCAAATTTCAAATATCTTTTCTCGTTTTCGAGATATCAGCTGTTGAAGTCGAGAAATCCATAGTCAATCACCCTGTACGAGATCGAGCAAAAAACTACTGAGTGATAAGAGACGCGATGAAAACTTTTCACTGTGAATACAGGATCACTTCAGTTTATCTGAATTTATTTCGATTAATCAATTAAAACTGTCACTGCAACTTTATTCGGCACAACTTTCTGTCTATAAAAAATATCAATTTTCTGGGAGTGATTCCTCAGAGTTATCCCCACCATCCGCGATTTCATTCATTAATCCGAGTTTGGCATTCAAGATCGTTAACTTTTGTCTGCTTTGAAAATTTAGACACCTGTCACAGTCGATATGTTACTTTCCGATGACGACGAGGTCAACCGAGTGGTTTCCGGAGAGAACGTCAAGATCAAAGTGAAAGGCGTGGAAGAGGAGGACGTCAGTCCCGGTTTCGTGCTGTGCGATTCCGTCAATCCCATCCACACCGGCAGGATTTTCGATGCGCAGCTGGTCATCCTCGAACACAAGTCGATCATCTGCGCGGGATACAGCGCGGTGATGCACATCCATTGCGCGGCCGAGGAGGTCACCGTTAAAGTAAGTGAATATTGTATTTATTCATTTATTTATTTATTTATTTATACTAATTACAAACAGACTATGTCTAATAACATTTTTGTCATGGTCCAAACATATTGAATCGATCAGAAAGAAAATATCTCTAGTAATCGGAGTACTCTACTACAGGATCATACACCAAATCACTTTGAAATACTTGAGATGTACACCGTGTCCCAGCTAAAATATCCCCCCCTGTAAAAAATCAACCGCGCAATCGAATGGCTTGCAATTTGGTCACCCACTATATTTGATGATGCTCACTCGAAATATGCAATTGAATGAATCGTAGGTATACAGGGTAACACCGAAGAACACCTAAACTTTCCTATTTATATAGGGACACCCAGTATATTATTCCATATTCAATTAGAGTTCGTTATTACAAATTCAACAATGCCGGGTTCCATGAAATGTTTTCAAACGACTATGAAGATATACCAAAAAAGACGATTCAATAAAACATTTTATTAATATAACAGGATTGAAATCGAATGAAAAAGAAATAATCAAAACCTCAACTGCTCAATATGTCGTCCATTCTGCTGTAAACATTTCCTAGCTCTTTTGATAACGTTCATTGTGACCTTATGTATCAATTTGTGCGCATAAATTTGTGATTTTCTCTTTCATTTCTTCCATATTCACAATTGGCGACTCATAAACCTATTGTTTCAAGTAGCCCCACAAATAAAAATCAAGTGGGGTGAGGTCTAGCAGTCGAGCTGGCCAGTTGCTATCACCATCGAGACAATTGGTGGTTATTAGATTTTCTCCTAACCTAATCTAATCTAATCATATAAATTTTTCATGGAATCGTTCATTTTTTGCCATATCTTCGTAGTTGTTTGAAAAATTTCCATCAAACCCGGCATTGGTGAATTTGTAATAATGACTTCTACCTACTTGAATATGGAATAATATACTGGGTGTCCCTATTCAAATAAGAAAGTTGATGTGCACTCCGGTGTGACTCTGTATACCTAGGATTTATTCAATACCATATTTTGAGTGAGCATCATCAAAAATACTAGGTGACCAAATTTCAAGTCATTGGATTGCGCGGTTGATTTTTTACAGGAGGGGACATTTTAGCTTGGACAGGGTGTATATATTTTTCCTTGGTTCATTCAAAATTACAATACTTGATTTCAGTTTGGGGTACAGCTAGGTTATCAATTATTTGAGTGGTAGAAAGCAATTTGTTTATCAAGGAACAGTTTCAAGTACAGCTAATGACATTATATGTGGAGTACCACAAGGGTCAATCTTAGGCCCTGTTTTATTTTTGATATATATCAACTCGATTGTTAACATCCAATTGAAAGGAAAAGTTTACATGTTCGCTGATGACACTACATTGATTTATTCCGCAGACTCAATCCAACAAATCAGAAATGCAATTGAAAGTGACTTGATTATTTTATCTTCATGGTTGTCCTATAATAAATTGAGTATAAATTACAGCAAATCAGCATTCATGTATATCTCTAAACGACGCCTCTCAAGTGAACTAAAATTTGATATCAAATTTAATAATGAAATCATCAAATATTCCACAGCCATCAAATTCCTTGGGATATTCCTTGATGAACATTTGTCATGGTCCAAACATATTGAATCGATCAGAAAGAAAATATCTCCAGTAATCGGAGTACTCTACAGGATCAGACACCAAATCACTTTGAAATACTTGAAATGTATATATTTTTCCTTGGTTTATTCAAAATTACAATACTTGATTTCAGTTTGGGGTACAGCTAGATTATCAATCATGAAGCCAATCAAAATCCTTCAAAACAAAGTTATTAAATGTATATACAAACTAGATTACTTGGAACCAACAAGAAATCTTTATAAACCTAGGCAATTGTTAGATATAAACTCCATTTACAAATTCAAAATATTGAATTTCATCCATTCCGTCAAATATAATTATAAACATTCAAATCTGAATTTTGAAGTCAATAGTCATAAACACGAACACATAACCAGACAAAAAGATATGTTAACTCGCATCAAAATTAAATCAGATATCGGTAAAAGATCTATTTTATACAATGGAACAATTCTCTATAATGAATTACCTGCCAGACTAAAGAAAAAATTAAGTGTTGAAAAATTCAAAAAAGAACTGAAAAAATACTTATGTCTTTGATTCTCTCCATGTCATCCTGAATCAATTCAAGAAATTATATTCAACAGTCTCTAGAAGAAACAACATTATATGTATTATGTATATGATTTAAAAATGATTATCTGATTATCTAATTTTTGTTTTTTTTTTTTTTTTAGTTGCTCTTTCATAATTTTCCCTGCTATAAACATGTATGTTTCTTGGGAATAATAATAAAGATAATTAATCAAAATCCTTCAAAAGAAAGTTATTAAATGTATATACAATCTAGATTACTTGGAACCAACAAGAAATCTTTATAAACCTAGGCAATTGTTAAATTAACTCCATTCACAAATTCATTATTGAGTTTCATCCATTCCGTCAAATATAATAAACATTCAAAGACAGACAGACAGACAGACGAAAAGATATGTTAACTCTCATCAAAATTAAATCAGATATGAGTAAAATATCTATTTTATACAATAGAACAATTCTCTATAATGAATTACCTGCTAGACTGAAAAAAATTGAGTGTTGGGGAATTCAAAAAAGAATTGAAAAATACCTATGTCTTTGATTCTCATCATCATCCTAAATCAAAATATTATATGTACTATGTATATGATTTAAAAATGATTATCTGATTATCTAATTTTATTTTTTTTAGTTGCTCTTTCATGATTTTCCCTGCTATAAACATATATGTTTCTTGGGAATAATAAAGATTATTATTATCAAACTAAACCTAGACACTGTTAATTTGATAGACCTAAGGAACACATGATTTACACATAAAAGTGGAAGAAATCGTATATTACAAGTAAGAGAGAAGTGGAGTTCCAGAAATAGTCCAGATATCAATTTCCCATATAGATTTTTTTTGTATCTCTGTCATAGAAGATTTCATTTATTACCTAAAAATACAAAAAAAAAACGAAACACATGCTAACCAGCATGTCCAAATATTTCTCATTCTAACCTCTGGTAGAAGTCCGTGTTTGCTCAAAGTGGAGTGGAATTTTTAAAAGGAGGAAGGAAAGCTCAAAGTCATCTCCACAACTTTAATATTGATGTAGTTATTCAACGGGACATGTTTCGAACTTATGAAAGTCCATCTTTAGCCGTATTTGAGAAATTAATGGAGGTGAACATTATTTGTTTTAACAAAGTTGCCGATGTCTCTCATCATAATATCATGTATAATAACAAAATATCATGTGAATGTTCGAGACTTGACAACATTGTGCTGAATGCTGAGAATTAACGAGATCACGCCCACAAGTCGTGCGCAGGGTTGTCACGTTCACCGATTCAAATGTCCTCTGTTGTGAATTGATATAATTATTATTAACACATATTTATTATGAGCAATAAGCCACAAATCATAAGGGAATATTTCGAGTCAACTGAATCCTTATTGCTAATTAGGAATATTACCAATACTCAATTGAGAAATTATGAATTATTGAATAATTAATATTTCTGAAGTTCCCCATCGTATTTGAACACATGGCAACTGTGCTATGGTCTGCGCCTACTTACGAAATCGTGACGTCAGTTTTTACTGGCGGTAAATTTCTAGCCGTTAGAAAATTACCGTGGCATTATTGATGATTTTAGTACCTAAAAATCGACCGAAAAATTCTTTAAAAAATATGAAATTGAAAGGTATTTGAGTGATGATTCTATGTAAGAAATAAAACAATGTTGTCAGTAGTAGTCGACATACTTGTAAAAATTTTTTATTAAAATTGTTTTTCCAACAATCTCAGCACCGGTGCCACTTTTTCTTGGAACATCCTGTGACGTAACTTCACAGAATAGAAATTATGGTCCCAATGCTCTGACGATGAGTCAGTCGAGTGGTCGTGGATTCGACTAAGTCAAGTTTTAATTTATTATTTTCAATTTCATGAACTATCAAAACAAGATAGTGTGAGCGCCACCCAGGATAAACTGGGAAAGGAGTAGGGGGGGGACAAAACAAAAATATCAATGCAACAGGAGTTGTTCCGGAACCATGCATATAATAAATAGATACTCAGCAATAATAGTTACATTTGCTTACAAACAGTATCAATATTTAAGTGAACTTTAAATGGGAACCATCACCCTTACAGCCTACAATATTACTAGTACTTATCTCTGAATTTATTAGTGAGCTTATGAATAATTGCAACAGTTGTTCCTTGAACAATCTGACTTTAGTCAATGTTGGTTAGTATTACTAGAAATCTTAAATTAAGCCTCACTGTGGCTTTTCCGTGGCAAATGAAATGAATGAATGTCCTAAAGGTGTGTTATGAATTTAGAAAAAGATACAAGGCCCTATGAAATGAACTATCAGCGCTGATATTCCGTTTCTCACAAAAGGAGAGAGTAATATTGAACTTGAAGTATCATAAATACTAATCAGACGTGGAGGCTCCTCTTCTCATCACGTTGACGATTTAAATTTATATGGAAAATCTACTTACAGTAGGTAAGTCACCAGTCTTACTGTAATGTAGCCACTACCAAATATTTCCAGAAAATTACAGTGGTTTTATTGAAATTTCCATAATCCATAATCCATTAGTCCTGGGTACCTTCTCAGCATTGGTTCAGGAAAACATACAAGGTGAACATTATTTTATTCACTGACATCCATCACGGAGATACAAAATCCGGAGGAATCCAGTTGGAGAGTAATGGAGAGACAAAATGTATTATTGCCCCATAAGCATTAAATATAATACATGGCTCAGGAAAATTAGGCAGCCGCCTTTAAATAGCACATGAAGATTTCATGGCATTACCATGTGACAAAAAAAAGGTGAAGGTTGAAGGCCTGAAAAGAAATCATTATGATAGTGTTTTCAAGACATTCCGATATGACTCGATACATAATTTATTATAATTTTGAAGATAAATATATTAGTAACTTGCCTAGAGTTGTAAATCGGCCTTCATCATAAAAGGACGTGCCTTTTGAAAACAACAATTTTCAGCTCAAAAGGTGGCATGCTAACACAGCAAAGCGCCATTAGAGAGAGAACGTTTCATTCCTCCACTACTCGATCCTCTCAAAGAATCCCTATTACAATAGGCTACAAGTTGTAATTGACATTTCGGAACCGCGTTCCGTTTCAGGTTATCGAGTGTGGTGTGAACTAGGCTGAGTGCTTGAAGAGCGCGCAGAGTTCACTATTGCCAATGATTAATTAGGTAAAAGTAATTTATACGCTGAGGCCGTGCAAATTTAAAACGAAGAATCATGATTGAGGTTAATGGCTCAGTCAGCTGATCGCGAGTATTGTATTGTTTACCAAAAATAAACATGGACTTGAAAACACATCATGAAATGAAATCCTTCACAGGTGGCATCTGGATATTAAATACGTGCTGATACAGTGTGAAGGACGTCCAACGCGAATAGGAATTTATTTACTAAGGTACTGACTGGGTTTTTCTCTATGGTACTGATAATATTTGGTTATTGAAAACATAGTTACATTTTGTTCTTGGTGATTGTGTTGATGAAAAATACTTATTTGGTAGCATATTGTGAGTGGAATACTTCTGTAATGGACAGGTAGACATGAATAGTCTACTGGACCGTTACAACCCTTTTGATACATAAACAAGACACGCAAAGTCATCTCTTGTTTATGAATCTATTCACTCCACTTTGAGATACCATGGACTTTTACCATAGATTACCCTTTTGATACTCTGAGAATATTCGGGAAAATCGGATTATTTATTAAGATTTTTTTTTCACCTGGAGCAATAAAACCTACCATTATCTACTCCTTTTTCGATGCATAATGTATGTTTTTACTACCAAGGTAGTTTTCGTAATTTTATGAAACATTAGGCAATACAGACATAGCCACCTCTGTTGTAAGTTGTAATTAACCTGAATTCACTGTTCTGATGGCAATATTCACAGGAATGGCACTTGAACTAGTAGGGATATTTATCAATAACAACTTATCATATGCTGTCATGGTTATAGCTACTAGATTTCAATCAGAATGGAAAAGAAGTGCTTTTATAGTGACAATTTAATTCATGTATGAAATATCCCACAAGCCGCGTGATTTTGTCATTATGACAGCGAAAAAAGTTTGTCCTAACTTTTCCACCGACAATAACGGAACCTAACTTTTGAAAGCATGAAGCCTTAAACAAATGTATGATGAATCGAATTGCCTTACCGAATTACACTTTAGTTTTTTTAGTGAAAGTAAACTTGGTATTTATAATTCGAATTTTGTTGCCATTAGGTAACTCAACTCAAAAAACTGCAAAAAAAATTATTGTCCTACGGACTCGCAATTTTTTGAGAGGCAGTTTTTTTTCGTCAAATTGTCAGGCAACAAAATTTTCATTGATACATGTCAAGTTTACATCGACAAAAAAAGCTCTCGTGAGTGACATAAGTGACAATAAGTCCATATTTCAGTTTCACAGAACTAAAATGAATGAAATGTATTGCTAGTGGTGAAAAAAATGAATATACACCTTGCTAGTAAAAAATATTATTACCACAGAACCTTATACCCCTCGGATTCTTTACTACCTTGGTGTATAAATAACTATTTTCTCTCTATCATTGTCAACAAGGGAGATAATGTCATCTTTCACAAAAAAAAAATAACTGAAAAATTGTTGTCTCTCATGTCTTTACTTTCCTTATTTCAGGCCTTAATATGTCTAGTGGATAAAAAAACAGGGGATAAGAGCAAAACACGTCCAAGGTTTGTGAAACAAGACCAAGTAGCTATTATGAGAATTGAATGTGCTGGAGTGATTTGCCTAGAACCTTTCAAATCGACACCTCAAATGGGAAGATTTACGCTCAGAGATGAAAGTAAGTGAAACAAAAATTCATATTTTTTCAATGGACTATGTCGTTATTTCATAAAAATATATAGTGAATATAAAAAACTTCACGAACTACTGGATTATCACAAAATTCTCAAATCACACAACGTGTTTTGCTTACACAGTAGTGATATACTCCTACATTAACTGGCCAAACTTATACAGGGTGTTTCAAAAACTCAGTATCAAGATTTTAGGGGCTTATTTTTCAGATAAAAATTAAACTTTCTCATTTTCCGCAAACGCTTCGTTACTGATCTAGAGAGCGTTTGAAGGTTTTTCTTTTTTTAATTTATATCTCTTAGTTTTCGAGATATACAAATATGGAACAAAGTTCATGTTTAAGGGTTCACATCATTCTTTATGCCGAGTGATTGTGAGAGTCTGCAGGTAGATATTGTCACAGGCATCAAACAATAACCAGTACTATTAGAATTATCTTAGAATTAAATGATTTTATCGAAATTTCACAAGAGACAAAAAATACTCAAAAATGATTGAACACTTGAAGAAAAATAGATAGGGAGTCATTAGCGCACGTATAAAAAAATATGGGGGTAAGTGTGTACTTGACCCCCAGTATTTTAAATATTTGACAGTTATTTTCTGTTTTGTTTTCCTCACACGAAGTAACTCTTTGTGCTGGAGTAATGTACCAATTATGAGATTAATATCTTATCAAATACGCGAGTAATTAGAAAAAAACAGTTTTTAATTTCCAACTTTGACACCCTGTATATCGAATATGACCCTGTATATCCATTTTTTTTCATAAATATATCTGAGAATATTCCTTTTCAATCTCTATCTCTTGCCATTTAGGAATTAGGAAATAGCATTGCTGTCCCTATTAAATCTGCGGGACCCTGTATGGTTTGAGACCAGTTGTTTGCGTTTGTTGCTTGAATTCCGATATTTTCTTTTCAGATAGGACAATTGCCATTGGAAAGGTCCTCAAGCTCGTGGAATAAGGAGGTACGAGTTGTGCTATAGACTGTCGTAGATCAGTTGATATTTTAATTAAAAGAACATGAACTGACAATTTATGAAATTCTACAAATGAATTGAAATATTATTAGGTGAACACCACACGTTTTTTATAAATTTGTAAGATATTATTCAACATTGATTTTGAAATGAGGTGCTGCTTTATTTTTATTAACAAATTGTGGCTGACAGTGAATTGTAATTAATATATTTATATCTGGTTTTTTGATTATTTGCTCTTAGTTTTATTACTTGCGTACAAGGTGATCTCTTTATATTTCAACTGCTACCTACAGCTGTGAATATACATGGTGGAAAATTAACTATCTTTAGGTACATATTTTTTAAATTTTGCAATTTGTTTTATACTTGCCAGTGAAACTTCACAACTTTCATCTTAACAATATTTTCTACCTCTTATAGTTGGAGCTGTAGGTAGGAGTCGAAATATAAGGAGACATCCTGTATAAAAGTACGAGGTTGTTTTTTTTTTGGCTGATTTTTGTTGTTTTCCGTGTATGGTGTGGTGTGCCGCCACCATATTGTTAATTGCTGAGGAAATTGCAGTTTTTGAGTTTTTGTTGTCTGATCAGGTGATGCTTAATGATGTTCGGAATGATGTTTGGGAATACCAGTTGAAGGTATTTTTTTTTTGAGAATGATGAGATTCTAAATGGCCTATCCACTAAACAATGTTGGCCACTTGTTTGGTGCTATCAAAAATATTTGAAAGTTTTTTTAAATGTTTATTTGAATGGCAAGTAGAAGGTGAGTAGATGCTATCAGATCATGTGAAGGTACAGCTGATATTGAGAAGAAAATAGGTAGTGAAAAATAATACACCAATGTGTCCAGGAAGTCAAAAAACGCACTGAGGAGAAGTGGTAATTGGTGACGTAATTCCATCCAGCATTTCATGTTACATGAAGTGAAGTTTTGAAGACAATAATCAAATACAAAATTTACAAAAAAATACACACATCATTTTCGTATTTCGTCATTTAAGTTGCCATCCACAATAGATCTGAAAAAGAATTGAAGATTAGCTGCAGGGGCGGATGGGACATGGTAAACCGGCCCGGGAAAACAAGCACTGGCGGCCTGGCCTATAGATACCTTATCTTAATAAAAAAAATGTTTTTATATAATAATCTATTTTTTTGTTAGATGAACTTATGGGTCTTTATGAGAGAAAAAAAAAAGAAAAAATGTGCTTCGCTTCAAGCATTTAATATGAAACAGTAGGAAACATTGTGTATAAAACTAAAGAAATAAACTCTACACAGTTATACGAAACAAGCACCAAGTAACAAAAGACAAATGATAACATCGAGGAACTTGAATAGAAGGAAAGGAACTAAACATTTGGCATACATTGCAAAATAAGAAAACAACGGAAAATCTAAAACCTAATGAATCCAATCCAAATTATATTTTATAAAAAATAGTGCAAATTAATAAGGATTTAACGAAAAAGTAATCTTTTCATTAATGCGCTCTGTCCAGCTAAAGCATTGATAACTTCTTCATTGTCAACCTGGTTCAACACAGTACGTTCAATATTCATCAACATGGATGACTCAAGTCTATTATCAGATAAGGAATTTCTTAAGCGAGTTTTTATAAATTTAAGAATAGAGAATGACCTTTCACATTGTACTTGAGATATGGGAAGCGTTAAAAGGTAGTGATATGCAGTAAATAGCGAAGAATAGGCCCCCTGAAACATATTATATTTTGTAATAACAGAATAGCAGCATATAGCACAATTTTTACAAGCAGCCGATTCTTTGGAATTGGGGACACTATCAGATTCTTCTTCAACGTCAATCTCTATGTCCTCAATATCTGACCTCTCTGATATTATATAAGTATCTTCGATGGTCAATTTCAATCTGTTCCAGTTTTTTGCAAAGTTGAGAAGTTCTTCTCTTAAATTTTCAGGAGTAGCAGACGAATTATATTTGATGATTTTCGCAGAAAGTCTTTCCATACAAGCTGAAAGCGATTCAAGAGAGTCATTGCATGCAATTTGTTCGAAGTTTTTTGGGTCTAAAGTAGCTAAATCCCTACATAAATCCATATTTTTTGAAAACCTTGTCTCCATCGAGTTCAATGCAGTGTCCATCAAGATATTGAAGGTATTCACTCTGAACTTGTCTACTTCCGTATTTGGTTGTTCATCGATAGTTGCCTCATCAAAAAAAGTTTTAACCCTTCTACGACGAACTTCTTGAAAGTTCTCCTCAATTGTTGCACCTATTCCTTTTGAAATAAGTTCTGCTTTAGCCCATGTTATAAATTTTTCCGTAGCTTCACTAATACTATTTAAGTCTCTTTGGAATGAACGTAGATCATTTATAGCTGTTTCAATCATACCGTTACACTTGAGCAGATCTAAACCTTTAGTTTGCAAATACCTTGAAACAGGACCGGTAATACTGAATATTTTTAAAAATATATGAGCGGTTGGTTTTGGTTTTCCCATGCTGTTTTCGAATTGTGGACGGGCCGGAGCGTATTGCTGGAAGCCAAATCGCGGGGCAGGTCTCGTGTCCGGCCACAGGTGACAGCCAACAGGAATCGAAGATGATTCTTTTTTGACTTGGACCGAACCGGCCCGAAAGCAACCGGCCCTTCGGGAAATTTCCCGAGTGCCCAGCCGGCCCATCCGCCCCTGATTAGCTGACTGTCATATCTTTCAAGGTATTCTCTGGGAAATAATTACCAGTGAGAAATATGTTCTTTAAATCTTGGGCCAAAGATTTTATGTGTTTGTCCAATATGGTACATGTTACATTCATTACAATTTTTCTCATAAATTGTATCAATTGTATCTTTAGGTTTGCCTAGATGTATTTCTGCAAGCCACGTTCGGCCCTTGCGGTTTAAAAACCATCAAAAATGACTTGGGAATCCCTTATTAGCTAACGTGACGACCAACAAATTTATAAAAATAAATTCATTATTCTAGATAACTACGAAACTGATGAATTTACTTGAAGAAAATGAAAGAATGTGGGCTTCCATAACTCCCAAGTGGAATTTTCACAATGAAATGGCATTATGAATTACCACTTTAAGCACAATAATAATAATCATTAAATCTACCAACGTTGTATTTACCTGAACTCCATCTATTTTTAATGTTAGGTTATTGAGCTTATGTTGCATATACAGGGTGTCCCATAATTAGCATTCAATACTTGAATTGAAAAAGTTCCTTCCTATACAGGGTATGTCACGACGAGCTTACACTATCTCTATATCGAGAATCTGTCGGGAAAAATTCATGAAAACGTGCATGCTTATATTTTAGAATACGCTCTGTTAATTTAAAATATTTTCGACAATTCAGTGTTGCCGCTTCTACTAGAAAGTAGTAGGAACATTGATATTTCAAATAGAACACTCTGTATTTTATTGCATTCTTAGATTCTCACTGAAGAGTTGATTTCTTCGATGCAACACACTTGGGGTCTATCGAAAATGATTACAGAGATATAGGGTGTTCAAAATCGAGATTTTCCAACTTTAGGATTTTTTTGTGTTGAAACTATTTATTATCGGTCGAAACGGCTAAACTTTTGATACACTATTTACTGAAATTCAATCGGAACAGATACAGGGTTGTTCAAGATTCAGAATTCTGAGCACCCGAAAAAGTTGGGGGTGATTTTACCACCTACCCCCCACAGTTTGACCCATTTCTGGATGAACTTTTGAAATTATCATTATGGCATATTATTGTGGTCGATTTACAAAATTAATTAATTCTGCTACCAACAGGATATATTAAATAAAAACCATCTTCAGGGTACCACCTTCAAGGGGCTGTATCTCGATTATGAAACATTATTCGACCTATGTTAATGTGAACATTTTTCTTAATTTTGATCCGAAAATCTGCTGGTGAAGTATTGCACGGTAATTATGAGACACCCTGTATATATATTTTCAGGTTAGGTTATTACATCAAACCAAGATTATTCATTTCTTGGAGTTGAGGCTGATAGGTGTGGACAATAATTAACCAGAAAATATAATTGGGTCACAATACATTTTAAAAATTGTTGTAGCTTATATGGTTGCATAGAAAGTTCAGAAAATGTATATACCTATTTTTAGATGAGTTTGTTTTCTGGTTGATTCATTTATTTCAGCGACAATACAAGAATCATCAAGTTATCACTAAAGTTAAGATAGACTGATGCCTAATATCCAAATAGTATAGTATCAAAAACGGACGTAATTCCTCTACCATTTTACAATATTGCCAATATAATGTATAAAAATTCTTATTCAGTGTGGCTAACTCAAGACCAGAGCACCCTCATAAAAATTATTGGTTTCAATTATTTTTTTTTGTTTCAGCAAAATGAGTATCAATTGGTCTACGTTTACACAAATTTGCAAAATATTTGTAAACGTAGTTCTTTTCATACGCTTTCTGCTGAAAGAAAAAAAAATTGGCTGAAAACTAGATTTTGTTCTTGAATACTATTATACAAGGTTGTTAAAGAGTCTTGGAACAGCAAATTATGTCGGTAAATGTTCATCAGATTTTTTTATAAACCTGGATTTGAAAATGGAATGAAATGCAGACTGTTGCAGAATGATAAGTATACTTTTTAATTTATTCATGATTTGTTGGCATGGAAAATTCAAGTTTATTCAATTCTTGGACACCAATTTGGACCATTCAAGCTCTCGCTTCGCTCAAATGAACTGCCAATCGCCTATATTAATATTGTTTGAAAAAGAGTGCAATATATTTTATTTACTCACTGCATCGAAAATAACAGTTTGCTCCCTCATTTAACGACACAGACCTGCCAATTTACCCCCACGGGAGAAAAAAATTACCTCCCGTGAGAGGTAAAATAAATTTGCTTTAGCTTGCTTCCTTGGTAGAGATATACATATAAGATCTGTGCTACCCAAGTACCCAATCAGTGTCTCCATCACTACTATAAAACAACAACAAACAACAATTTCCTTTTTGAAATCAAGTGATCTCACACACTTTATTATATTCAAAATTTACTCAATCGAAACATTAAAATGCAACTACACATTAAACAAATTCAATATGACAGAAAGTGCCAAATTGATTTTCGTTCAGATTCAAATGAATTCAAATACTGTCAATTATATTGTCCATAGCATACTACACTTTTGTATCTCGACTCGAGAGATAGACCGCCTGAAGCACAAGTCACAAGAGTGACGCTCTCGAATATATACCTTCGTGGGGACTTCCCAGGAACGTCCCTAATTTTATACTAGGACATCCCAGGGTTATTCTTTGTTGGAACAAAGTACATACTAGGGACGTCCCAGGGACAAAAAAGGCAACCAAGGGATGTCCTTCTGATACGTCCCTGTGATGTAGCAAGTACGAAGAAAGGATATCCCTAGGACGCCCCAAGGATATTCCAGGGACATCCCTTCGACAAAAGAAAAAAAAGTAGGTCGAGTAGGGATTGAAGCCGGGACCTTTAGCTTATCAGGCACGCACCTTACTTCATTGGCTAATATACCTTCTGAAGATTTATGTACTAAACAGATTTATTAACAGGACTAAACTACAGAAACCTGAAGAAATACAACTCTGTTAGGATTTGGGTATAATTTTCATCATCTTGGGTGTTTAAAAATGAGGGCAATATGCATTTTCTATTTCTGTTTGCGAAAACTGGTCATTTCTCAAGAAGTTCTGAGACTATATTCTATATTTTCATTACAATTACTTTCCGGAAGAAAAACATTTTCAACAAAATGCAGCTCAATATTTCGATGAAATCCAATGACTCTGATGTGAATGGATATCAGATATTACAGGGATACGAATAGGATAACCTAGGGATGTATCGGGCGGGATGTCCACTGGACAATCAATGCGGGACATCCCCTGGATGCCCCAATCATGTCCGTGTACCGCGGGACAAAAAAGGGACGTACCTAGGACATCCCTGTGTTGTTAGCGGTTTCACCCATATTACCATTTATATGTATACATATATAGCTTGATAGGTTTCCGAGGTATACATTGTGTCAAGAGTGTTAAAAAAGTTTTCTCCTACTTTTTGGGTATATATAATTCCAATAAAACTTGCATGTTGATTTGGTTCAATGAGTTATACTTATATTAACGTCAGTAGCATATATATAAAATTACCAAGACGTACATGTTTCTATATATTTGTGTAAAATTAATGAAAAAACGAGTTTTCCTGAAAACTTTTCGACACTGAAAATGTCCATCCTGTATATATAGGTACGTCACAAACCTAACGGTTTCACATAATAATGGTCTGGGAAAAATGAACGTCAACAGGACGTCCCTGCAACGTCATGATACTGACATCTTATTTTACCCATTTGAGTGACGTTCACTCGACGTCGAGATGATGACATGATTTTCATGTCATAGAAAGTACGTCACAGTGACGTCATAAATGGGTGTGTGACGTCGCTGACGGAAAATCACCAATTAGGGACGTCACAGTGACGTGATCATTCGTCATATGGTTGCCTGGGATATGCGAAAAGTTTTAGAAAATTTGTTATTTAGATCCTTGTTCGGTGAAAAAGAATACATGAATATACGTTACTTAATAATGTGAAGCTAAATTCGCAATCATTCATTACATTGCTATCAAACTATCATTGGTTTGCTTACATCTCGCCGACATACACCACATAGTTTTTTTTATACAAATACGAGTAACAGATCTCAATCTGTTAGATTCGTAGGTACCAAGGATAGCACGCTGAATAGAAGAATGAATGGACGGAAGACCCGAAGGACCAAAGACCAGTCAAAACAACAAATAATCAATATTAGATGTCTTCAGAAGTGTCAGTATTGTGGTTATCACACCATGTTTGAGGAAACTTTTTTCGATTCACTGCGATGTCATCTCGCATCATTATCGCAAACACACTTTTCCATTACAAATAACATATCGCAATTTCATTGCATGAAATATTTCGCAGGAAACTTATCGCAATTACCTCCCATGGATGAAATGAGCGCAGCGACGTCTATGCGATATATAATGCGATATCACAGGTCACAATTGTTACGTCGCTGTGATATCTCTGTGATGTAACTGTGTTTATTGCTGGGATGAACACTTGCTTCTTATTTCATTGCTTTTCTAATATCAAAGCTTTTGTCATCTATCACAGCTCCATGTTTATTGCGGCCTCAACTGGATAAATATCATTGATACAGTCGTGCTCTTGGAATATCTGTTATACCCTCATCTTTAATCGAATGGTTAATAGTTGTAACTGTGGGTGCAATCCCCAAAACAAATTTCAATGTTTTCTTCCTTTTTTTCATTGTCTGTTATTCCACATCGAAATCCTCGTCTTTCCAGTTGAATTATGGAAAATAATTGAAAAATATGTATACAAAAGTTACCTGCAACGAATTCGAACGTAAAGGTCATTTTGCGCCACCCTGTAGAAGTTTGGTAAATTAATACTAAAACACTATATTTTCTTCACTGCCGATGTTATACAGTTAGTTAATTTGACGAATACTAGATGTCACATTCCCAAATAATGGAGTAGGTAACTCAATCAACGGTCGCGTTAATCCTTATGGATCAGTTTGGCCACTTTAGTCCTTGTTTGAAGGGACTAACGGACACACTTTAGTCCCGGAAGTGCAAAATAGTCGACTAAATATCAAGAACTGTAAGGACTGTTTACTAGACATTGTTTGAGTTCTATAGCAATTCAATTTGATCAGCAAGAGACAGGCAGAGTTGCTCTCAATGGTAGTAAATATTGTTTTTCACTACCTACTAAGGATATTCTATTCTCAATATCAGCTTGAACTCGTATTGTTGATACATTATTTCTATATAGATGGCATTGGACAAAAATTAAATACATTTTGGAAAATTGCTTTGCTGATCAATTCATACCATAAGAATTTATTGAAAGTGACGATTAATTGCTATTGTGATAGGGGTCGAAATTTCAAGATGCGTTGTATAAAGTAATGAATATAAGATGGTTTGTATCATAAGTTGATATCTGATCTTCTTCGAATCTGAAGTGTCACATAGAGGGTGTCCCAGAATAATATTCGTATACTTCGGGAGGTATTCTACAGACGCAAATGAGAAAAATGTAATGTTCCCGTCAACATGTGATCAGAGAATACGACGCTCTCTTCATTTAATATATTTTCAGCAATGCAGTGTTGCCTCTTCTATCATAAAGTAGAAACAACTTTGTTATTTCAAATAGAATACCCTGATGTATTCTATTGCATTTTTAGATTTTCTCTGAAGAGGTGATTTCATCGATACATCAAACTTGGGGTCTATCGGAAATGATTACAGATATATAGGGTGTTCAAAATCGAGATTTTTCAACTAGGATTTGTTTGTTTTGTAACTATTCATTATCGGCCAAAACGGCCTGTATTTGTTTCGATTGAATATCAGTAAATAGTGAATCAAAAGTTGAGATAGGGACATGTGAGCCGTTTTGACCAACAATGAATAGTTTCTACACAAAAAAATCCTAAAGTTGAAAAATTTTAACACCTTATATCTCTGTAATCATTTTCGATAGACCCCAAGTGTGATACATCGATGAAATCCACTCTTCAGGAAGAATATAAAAATTCGATAAAATACAGAGTATATATTCTCTATTTGAAATATCAATTTGCTACTAATTTCTAGTAGAAGCGGCAACACTGCATTGTCGAAAATATTTCCAATGAAGAGAGCGTATTCTGACATATATATACACTTTCATGGATTTCTCCCGACTGATATAGAAGGATAGTGTAAGCTCGTTGTGACATACCCTGTATATGTTTTAATTGATCCTAGAATCCCGAAATTTTGATCTTACAAACCGTAAAAAAATTATATAATTAACATGGAGGTGCGAAACTCGTAACTGATGCTTTGAAATTTTACATTGTCAGAGAGTTCTGTTTCATAAAAGTTGAAACGTGATGTTGATTTGTTCAGAAAATAGGCTAAATTCTACAAACTTATTCACTAGAGTAATTTCAATTGAATATCGAAATGAAAAGTAACACTTTTCTCGAAAATAGTTTTGCATCATTCTAACAAGAGTACCTGTTTAATGTTGAAGTGTTCGAAGAATCATATTCTGGTAATAAAAATGAGATGAATCGTGAAACAAAAAAATTGAAATTTTTATTGCAACAGTTTTGCGTTCCCCTGTATATTAAATAATGTTTTTCGTACCACGAAATGATTTGTTAGGGGACCAAATTTCGTGAATCAAGGATGAATGGTAATAAAGATGATTGAAGAAAACTGCAATTAGGAATCATTTTCGGACAAAATCATGTTGATAGAACATATTTTTCTCATTTTTATCTTTAGGATTACCTCTAGGAGTAAATATACGAACATAATTCTGGGACACCCTATCCTGTATTACATCAAAAATAATTGATACTAATTTCAGATTTATGGCGAGTTATCCATGAAAAAGCAAATGAATCAGTCCGTGCTTCATTCGCGATAGAAAATGAGCGTGCGCCTATCGGAGATCTTGAAAACTGTCAAAGCGGCATGTTTACTTGGTTTTCATTGGTTCACATTTGTTTTTAGTTTGTGCTCATTGGTCATATCATCAAAACAAACCGCTCAGAAGTGTTCAAGTTGTTGCCTTCAGATGGGGCGACGTGTTATTATTTTCTATCGCGAATAGTGTATTTTCAATCAATAATTTTGTAGTCTTCAAATGGTATGAAACGTGGAATTTTTGTATGCAGGGTGTATCTAAATAAAACAAAAAAAAATCAAGGGGTGATTCCTTGTGATATTCTTGCAAATTAAGTGCATATAAACATGTGTCCCAACTTGCTTCGTATTTGAGATACAGGATGTTGAAGTTGGAAGTATTCATTGTTTTTCTTTATAACCCTTCTGTATCAGCTTTCATGGTTAAAAAATTCAGTATGATTGGAGACTGAGAAAATTCCGAAATTTCAAAATGATTCTTATTGGGGTTATTGAGTAATCACAATGGAAGTCTTGAAAACAACGCCTGCATTAAAATTTGGAGTCAAATCGAATTTTTACTGTTTCCTCAAAATTAAGCTAGATACAAAAATTACACAGAGGATAAAAAAGTTGTTATTTCAATAGTTCAATCTAATAAAAATATGAAACCGCTAGAGCAATGACATATATACCCACTGTGACGCCACTGGAAATATTATTTCGTATATAATTGCAGCAGAAGAAGTCTCATATTACTATTAACAGAACCACAACGTTTAATTAAAATTTGATGAAAAGACAACTGATTAATGAAAAAAAAAACAGTTTTTCATGGAAAAATTAATACCCTGTATCTCGAAAAAGAAGCAGGTTAGGACACACGTTTATATCAACTTTATTTCCTTAAATATGACAAGAAATCACCCCTTGAATTTTTTCGCTGTTATTCAGATACGCCCTATATATACAGGGTGATCCACGGTGGATGGCCTATTAGAAGTATCTGGAGAACGAAAAGACAAAACATTCTGAAAATTGGAATCCTTTGATAATTGAACATTCTCTATCCGTTTAAAATATTTTCATCGATACAGTGTTGCCACTTCTATTAGAAACAACCAGCAACTTTGTTATTTCTAATGGGACAACCTGTATTTTTTTGCATTTTCAGATTCTTCCTGAAGAGCTGATTTCATCAATGTGTCACACTTGGGGTCTAGCAAGAATGATTACAGAGATATAGGGTGTTCAAAATCGAGATTTTGCAATTTTAATATTTTTTTGTGTCGAAACTATTCATTATCGATCAAAACGGCTTACATGTCCCTATCTTAACTTTTGATTGACTATCTACTGGAATTTGATTGAAAAAAATACAGGGTGCTTCAAGATTCAGAATTCTGATCACCCTGTATCTGTTCCAATTAAATGTCAGTAGACAGTGAATCGAAAGTTAAGATAGGGACATGTGAACCGTTTTGATCGATAATGAATATTTTCGACATGAAAAAATCTTAACATTGAAAAATCCTGATTTTGAACACACTCTATATCTCTGTAATCATACCTGCTAGAACCCAAGTGTGATACATTGGTGAAATCAGCTCTTCAGGAAGAATCTGAAAATGTAATAAAATACAGGGTGTTCCATTTGAAATAACAAAGTTGCTAACTGTTTCTGATAGAAGTGGCAACACTGTCTCGATGAAAGTATTTTAGACGAATAGAGAATGTTCAATTATCGAAGCATCCTAATTTTCAGAATGTTCTGTCTTTTAGTTCTCCAGATACCTCTAATATGCCATCCACCGTGAATCACCCTGTATATTGATCACATTTAATCAAACAAACACAACTTGTGATACATGATTGAATTAAAACAACAATCTGGATTTGAAGAATTAAAATATTATTCATTCTAAAAGAAAAAAATAGTTATTTATACAGGGTCTTAAAAAGAATTTCCAATTTTCACTCTCTCCAATGGAAGCGCCTTGAAAAATGTGCTATTCAAGACTTGGAAAAGGAATTGGAAATCAAATGCTATAACTAATTATTGAAATGTCATCAAAAATGTTCGATTCCACATTTCAAATGATGACCAGCTTGAATCAAATACTTTTCATGAATTAAACGAATTGTGACGAATCGTCTTCTCAACAAGTTTTATTTGATGTGATAAATGCTTATCAACTGCCTAGATATTTAATACAAGTATATAGAGGAGTAAAATCGGGGATAAAATGTGTCGTTTTTTTTTTTCGAGGTATAACCAAATCGGACCTATTAGATAATGTTCCTTATGTGATTTTCCATCATAGTCCAGCTAGACGACATTTTTCTGTGGGGACGAACTTTTTTATTCAAAAAAATACGAAAAAAGTTGGATATTCGAAAATCGTGTTTTTCTAAACATATTATTCAATATTTCGAGAACTACTCCAGATATTGATTTGCTTTTTCGTTTGATCGAAAGAAGATAATCTAGCGCTTCTCATCATGCCAATAGAATGATGTAATGAAATCGGGTTTTTTTCTGAATAAGTTGAGAATATGAAATAGTGAAAACCGTGAGATGAAATTTTCACTGATCGAAAAACTTTTTTATTATTCGAATTCTTTATATACAATCAGCGAAGGAAATTGAGATAATGAGTCGAAAAAGTTTTTAGATTGAAAAAATTCGATACATATGAAATAGTTTTGAAGGTATGATTTTTTAAAAACATGCTTATTCCGCGCCTCCGGTAACTGTTCGCGCTCAGCGCAATACCAGTGCCTACTCCCAATACCCGCTCCATCAGTGCTATGTGCTATGTAAGCTCTCTACTGTGGTTATGTTGAGAAATTTTTCTTATGATGGTTTCAAGGTCAATGATGCAAGTATAGAGGAAAATAATAATGCATTTCATATTTTTTATAATGGAAACGATTTCATAAGTTACAAAATATAATCGAGTTTAAACCAAACTATCAAACAAAAAATGATATTCATTTTAGTATTCTTCTTCATTTCCTGATTCTGGCCCAACTGGATCCCTGAATGTATTTTGGCAGTCTCTACATTTACATTCACTAGAACATTTCAACCCTTCTTTCATGCATATACACTTATTATTTGTGCAGTTTTTATCGGCAAAATGAATGGCCAGGATTTTTCTTACAGAATTTGGAATAGGTTCCTGCTTAGTAAAAACAGGGTTCCAACAATCGTTTTCGTGTTTCCAACAAAAATTTTCCGGATTTTCAGTAGGGATATATGGTAAAAGGGATGAATACCATATTTTCAATTGATATATACATCTAGAAATAATTGATTGGAAATGTGTTAGGTATCGGAAATTCTGCCATGTGTTTTTTATTATTCCTGCAGCTTTATAAAGAATTTGCATTTCGGATTCTACGTTTGAATCGTTGAAAAATTCGGATTCTCTTTGGAGCTACTGGATCCTGACGACTTAAATTGTTTTGCGAAATTTTCTCTACTATTTTCTTGAATGTCTTGGTGATATAATTGCTGATGTTTTTTCTGTTTCGACAGATTTATAAATGATTTAATATTCCTTGGGGCAATATATTGACTGTAACAAGACTTGTGATACTTCGCATCATGAACAAATAACCAGAAATTTTCCCAATCATATTTATATCGTTCCGTTTCTTTGCTGAGTCAACTATTTTATCAAAACTTTTCTTTTCAGTTCCTATAATTCGATAGCATTTATTAAAATGGCTATCGTTAAATAAAATCATGCTATCGTTAAATAAAATCAACTATAAATCATAATTTTGTATTCATCCTAATTCGTAATTTTGGGTTTGAATATTTCTACACATTATAATTTAAAAATAAAACATGTCCTATTTATATCTATATTTTTAGTCAAATCGTCACGACATGATGTATACTCATTTCCCGAATGATTGACATACAGATCAGTTCATAATAATTGATATTCTACTCATAGTATGCTTTTTTTGATATGGCAAATGGATAATGGGATTTCTAAAGTTCGTTCATTTCAAATGAAAATTATTTCGAGATTGTTCAAATAATATAATATTATTGAATAATGATATATTATTATCCTTATTCTTCAACTCTTCAATGATATTGAGATCTCAATGAAATATTTTCGAATGTCCTTATAATTCGAAAACATTTTCACATGGGTACCTGTTTGAACAGATAATAATTTCTGATGTTTCCTCTTTCCGCCCCTATCACAAATGATACACATTCTTCCAATATCAAAAATGACATTTGCATTCCGAGTTGATGGTCCCGCTTCTGTATTTTTCTGGCAACCAGTGAAATTCGGCAATATTTGAATATTGTGCATGCTGGTGTAACTTTTTCTACATTCACTATGGTAAATAATTTTTTCTTTCCCAGACAGAATCAGCTCTCTTCGCATAAGAATACGGGATCCACAAATATCATTTCTTGATTCTTCTTTCCGCTGCTGATAATAACGAGAGCAGGCCTTGTATCCGTGGATTTTTTGTAATATTTTTACCATTATATGATACACTCTTTTCGCAAATGACACACTGCATCTTCAACAGATTGTTGCATACTGCCCTACAACCTATAACTGATGCGCTCTATAGTCGCGCCAACACGCTCTTGTCGCGAAAGGCATATTCATGCCATGCGTACCTACATCTTTGAAAAATCATATTTCGAAAACTATACTACATATACAAATTTCTGTTATTTCAAAAACTTTCATGACTATTTGTCAACATTTTATTCGCTGCATATATACAAAAAAAATCAACAAGAAAAAAGTTTGTCGATTGTTGAAAAAAATATATCATGAAAAGTGATATCTGGCGTTCTCAATCAATTTACAAGAAACTGATGATAATTTATACTGTAATCATACCATCGTGAGAAGCAGAAAAGAATTCGTTTTCTATTAAAAAAAAAATGATCTCCATACCTATTGTAGTTTTAGAGTTACGAGGAGATATATGTCAAAATCTGTGTTTTAGAAAATTCTTTATTTTTTCAGTTTTTTCTAAATAAAAAAGTTCGTCCCCACTCAAAAATGTCGTCCAATGATATTCTGATAGAAAAATATGTACTTCATTATATTTTGAAGGTCGGAACTGGTTATACCTTGAAAAAATTTTTTTCGAGAACGGAGCGACTTTTTCGGTGGATTTTACTCCACTAATAATATATAGGATCTATATAGCTATTTGAAAAATACCTTCAACCAATTTTGAAAAATGATCAGTTATATAATTGCCTTTCAAACCAATATTCCGAAATGAGAATTGAAGCTAAAGGATTTTATCTACTTGAGATTGTAAATATGGAAAAAATATACTATCTGTCACAGAATTGTGACGGGACAATTTGTATAAGGAATTATATTTAGCTTTTTGTTATTTCCGTTTTGTTTCAGTCTTTCTATTATGAAATTTAATCAAGGAAATGTTGCTATCAATTTTATATATTCAATAAAATGATGAATTGTAAAATATTGTTTGACTGTATCGAACCATACGTTAATCCACTATACAGGTTGACTGACAAAAAACACCCCAAACCATGACTATCCGATTTGAAAATCAAAAAATCAAATGAAATGATTTCTCTCGGATACTACAACGTGACACTAACAATTTCGCTACGCGTCGGGAGACAAAAAATAACACCGAAAAAATTCAAGGGGTAATTCCTTGTGATATTTTAGGAAATAAAGTTCTAATAAACATGATGTGTCCTAACTTGCTTCGCTTTCGAGATGTCTTCTCATAAATTTCAATAAAACGTTGTGGTTTTGTTAATAGTAATATGGCGAGCTTCTTCTGGTACAATTAGATTCGAAATAATATTTCCAGTGGCGTCACAGTGGGTAAATTTATCGATATTCATGGTGAATGTCATTGTACACCACTGGTTTTTCTGAGTTTCCATATTTTTATTAGATTGAACTATCGATTTGAAGTATTACTTTATATTAACTTAATTGTGAAACTATAGTGAACGCAAGTGAACTGTATTGTCAAGGTATGAAGGTCTAAAATAGCTTACCTCGATTTCATTTGCTGACAGGCGTAGTACCATCAACAATCTCGAATGGTGAATATTCACTGAGTTGAAAGGCAGTAATATTTTCAGTTCAGGAAGCAGTGATTCGTATATTCAAACTTTGATAGGTCACGAGACTGATCGAAACAAATTGTTCTACATAATTTTTGAACTTGAATTCATCGAACGAAACTCGAAGTACCGGGCAGGTAATACTACTGCTGTAGGTCCAAGCACAGCACACTCTTGTGCTATGTACGATAAGCCCGTTTTTTCGTTCACCTTTGACTTGCGCCTCAGGTGGATATTGTGATCACGTTAATCAACAAGTATAGACAACCCATACTACAAATTCAATAGGCATCAGCCAGAACAACTATTGAAATAACAACTTTTTTATCCTCTGTGTGATTTTTGTATCTAGCTATTAGTTTTTGAGAAAACAATAAAAATTCGATTTGACTCCAAATTTTATTGTAGGTAGGTAGGTAGGTAGGTGTTTTCAAGACTTCCATTGAGATTACTCAATAACCCCAATTAGAATCATTTTAAAATTCAGAGGCCTTCTCAGTCTCCATCTATACTGAATTTTCGCACCATGAATGCTTAAACAGGTGGGTTATAAATAAAAACAATTAATACTTCCAACTTCAACATCCTGTATCTCAAAAACGCAGCAAGTTAGGACACATGTTTATATGAACTTTATTTGCTAGAATGTCACAAGAAAACATCCCTTGAATTTTTTCGGTGTTATTTAGATACACCCTGTATATTGTTACACTTATTAATAGCGGCGCTATAGCTCGGGGCCTTTTTTGTCAGTCAGCCGTGTATGCAGTCGTGTGACCCAGCTGAACCTTTACCAACTTATTTTAGAAATCGCTCATGCCCGAACATCTTAATTTTATTGGGGTATAAATATTCCGTCATTAGTGTGTCATCAACTTCAACACCTACAGGCTCCTCTATATCAGAATATCTAATTGAGACTACCATATTTGTGATACCTGATGTAGATAGATCTTCTTCATTTAATAGGCCTTTTCATTAAGATGACAAATGACTATCTCTATTTAAATCTCGCATTCAACGACAATGGCGGCAAATTTCACCGAAACACTTACCTATCAGTAACGCGTAAGTAACGTTTTTTCGAATTAAATTATTATAATACAATTAAAATACAAAATACTATGCTGTTATTGTTGCTTCTCAATGAGGAATGCCCATGGTGGTTGACACTATGTTGACATTAGGCAGAACGTCAATAACGTCAATAATAACATCCATATTCGAAATGGCCAATCAGAATTTTGTTTCGGAACTATAGCGTATGAGACTTCGCATTACCCAATCAAATTTTGGATCTAAAATGAGCGCATGCGTCTTAAAAATATATCTAAATGAAATGGCCTATTAGGAACCCTAATATACATCATTGTCTACTAAATATGGAGAAAAAATCTAGTGATACATATAATAAGAAGGCATTACAATATATACATATAAACTACTCAACACTAATTTCGTCGCACACCAAAATGTCGCCCCTGTTATAATGTGAATAACTTTTTTCAGTTTAGAACAATTTGAATTTGGTTCACACTGTTCGATAGCCCAGTCCTTCAGCTATAATCTCGTACTTCATTGAAACATGAGGGTTCTCACATAAAATCTCTACATGGTGTTTTCCGACACTGTGCAAAATTTCGGAATATTCAAAAGGCTCTCAAATGGTGAAAAATTCTTATTTCTCAACTTCGACAACAGAGACATGAAGATGATCTCATTACCTCGAGATATTTCGCGAATCAACTTCCTATCTCTTATTTACAGAGTGATCTCAAAAAATCAACTTTTTGGTTTTGCAGCCATAACTTTTTTCCACGTCAACCGATTTCAGAAATCTTAGGCTCATTTTGAAGATAAAACTTCAGATGAAGAGATCTGAATATCAGGATTGACTCAAGATGGCTATCAGAGATCAAGAGTTTTCTTGAAAATGACCCAAATCTGGAACGCCCTCCGAATCTCGGTTGGGAGGAGAATTGAATGAAAATCAACTTGTTCTCGGAAAAACAATTCATTCAGGATGCGTCCATATTTTCCTCGCTCTCAGTAGTCAAAAATTGTGCGTGAGAAAACACAATTGAAACATGTTCTTGCAAAAACATCAGACCATTTCTCCTCTGTAATGCATGGCCCGTAACCAACGTTACAAGAATCACAATGGACTGACAAACTCGACCAGCTAAGGCTCATCATAAATGATGTACCAACAACCCTATGCGGTCTCGCATTGTCATCAACGAGAACAAAGTTGTCACCCACATTTGCGTTAGATGAGGCATCGAAACTATCGAAATCTGTTTATGATTCGAAAACGACGTCTAACCTGACTTGTCAGTCACTTACTGTGATTCTTGTAACGTTGGTTACGGGCCATGCATTACAGAGGAGAAATGATCTGATGTGTCTGCAAGAACATGTTACAATTGTGTTTTCTCACGCACTTTCTTGACTACTGAGAGCGAGGAAAATATGGACGCATCCAGAATGAATTGTTTTTCCGAGAACAAGTTGATTTTCATTCAATTCTCCTCCCAATCGAGATTCGGAGGGCGTTCCAGATTTGGGTCACTTTCAAGGAAACTCTAGATCTCTGATAGCCATTTTGAGTCAATCCTGATATTCAGATCTCTTCATCTCAAGTTTTATCTTCAAAATGAGCCTAAGATTTCTAAAATCGGTTGACGTGGAAAAAAGTTATGGCTGCAAAACCAAAAAGTTGATTTTTTGAGATCACTCTGTAAATAACAGAGATAGGAAGTTGATTCGCGAAACATCTCGAGGTAATGAGATCATCTTCATGCCTCTGTTGTCGAAGTTGAGGAAACATTTTTTTTCACCATTTGAGAGCCTTTTGAATATTCCGAAATTTTGCACAGTGTCGGAAAACACCATGTAGAGATTTTATGTGAATACCCTTATGTTCCAATGAAGTACGAGATTATAGCTGAAGGACTGGGCTATCGAACAGTGTGAACCAAATTCAAATTGTTCTGAACTGAAAAAAGTTAATCACATTATAACAGGGGCGACATTTTGGTGTGCGACGAAATTAGTGTTGAGTAGTTTATTACATGCATATCAGGCCAGGTAGCCTGATGCCAATGTATACCACCGATTGATGTCCCTTAGGACACATTCCGAATCGTATCCAGGACATTCTGAGGACGTCCTTGGGACATCCATAAGACGTTGTACTCATGACATCTTATGAAATGATATTCCCCTAAGAATTTTCTTGTACCGACTTATTACTTAGATGCACATATAATTGATTATCTATAAGGGTTCCATCCGAAGTTATAACATATTACGTACCAATTGGGACATCTGATGGATATCCCTAAGGAACATTTCGGGTGTTATATACGATCCTGGAGATATTGAGGTTGTCCGTACAGAGATATTTGAATAAAAGTACCGTCCGGGATATTTCATGGTTGTTCTAGAAGGGACATAGGAACTGAATTCATTGTAGAAAGTGTACTACTTGGGTCATCCGATGGATGTTCCTGAATAAACGTTCAAAATTATATCCCATCAGGGACATGCTACGGACGTCCTTGCATGAACAGTCTACTATGTGTACCACGTGGAACGTCTAAAGGATGCTATTTCGAGGACATTTATAATGATGTACCAGCTCGGACATTCCATGGACGTCCTTGCTCGAACATTGCATGAGACGTACGGAATGGGACGTCCCAAGGACAATTATTTTAGGTCTGGGACATTTGGACTTGAATTGTACCAAAAAGGAACGTCCCTAGGAGGTTGCGTGCTATTATATAGGGGAAGGAAAGCCGATCGTGTGATGCTTATCGAAAAAAATTACTTTTCAGAGATCGAGATGAACATCAGCGTGCTCATACAGTTTGAAAAATTCGATTTTCATTTTTTAACTTCGTTACTTCGAATCTGATTATTTTGTACATAACTTTCAGGGACACCCTGTATAAAGGACATACAAACATCAATTTTTATACAGGGTGTCCCGGAATTACATAGAAAGATTTCAACCATTGATTCTAGAAACAAAAATAGTGGAAATATTCTATATATATACACAGGGGTCCAGAAATGGCTCCCTGAGGGGTTATATAGCTTGGTATCTAAAGGAGAGCTTGAAATTATGGTTTTATGGGAATAGTCTCGAAACCCTCTGTGATGAACTAACCAAATTTTGAACAGATACCTTACTTTTTGTGCCCGATTTGACAATGTGGAGAATTTGCCGAAATTTTGATTAGGAAATTATTCCGTGCAAGTTATACACTATAATTTTTCTACGGCTATAATAGATAGCAGCATGCGTAATTGCTTTACAACACGCATTACGTACTGTACTTCACCTTCTGCCATATAGTACATCAAAATAGTTTGGACAAACAGTCTGAATTATAATTCTTGACAGTTATGTCATCCGCTGTTGACGGCGATTACGCGATCATACACTGGCGGAATAAAAGAAAACTGTGCGATGTACTTACTGTGCGTAAAGAGCTACTTACTGAGGCTGTATCTCGTGTGTTCTTGCCTACTTTTCATAGTGTCCGTATATAGGTAAATAGAATTTTTTCTGTGACGGGAAAAAAGTTTGGCATTTCATCTCTGTTGGCAGGTTATAAAATGTAACTTTTGATAAATTACTTTTTTCCCGTGGGAAAAAAGTGAGTAGGTACTTTTTTCCCGGATATATATCATATATATATACACTGTTGATGGCTATAGTTCTCAAAAATGAGTTAATAATACCGTCTCCGAGAAAGAACTGCAAGTCCTTTTATCTTCCATTCGACTCCGCGGTTACGTATAAACAACCACTAAATTCGCAATTTTTTGAAATCAAATCACAGAATTAGACTGACAGAAGTGACATCAGATATTTGATTACTTCAAAAGAATGATGAAGATACCTACAACGCAGGTGTCCCTATACTGTTAAAAACTTAAAATTTCACGTCGATAATTTTCAGATTTCAAAATAATGTAATATCTTTTCAATATTGATTCGTCTTTTCTTCTGTCACAGAAAAAAAAGTGTATTATACACGGGAAAATATTATATTTTAGCTCAAGGTTTTTTGTCTCCCTTGTAATGAACGGGTATCTTAGACCAAATTATGTGGATTACCTTACCTTTGTAAAACAAATTCACTGGTCAGGTTAGGTTAGGTTAGCATTTAAGAACGAAGCAGGTTAATATCACACAGGACCGAATTGAGAGACAAAAATGACGTTGATTAGAATTTGCAGAGAATTTATAAGTTCAGTAAAGAGGGAATGACTTTAATCTGATTGGCTCGAAAGATCAATAAATTATTATTTAGCCCAAATACGTAAAGGAAAGAGCATGTAATTGTCAATTTTGTTAATATTCTTGAAGTGAATTATTATCATAACATTAGAGAGTTACATCGAAATCATCTCACTTGTGCAAATTGAAGTCAAGACAAATTAATGAGAATCATAAACCACATTGAATTATTTAGTGCTTGAAAAAGGGTTAATGGAAAACTATAGTAAGTGACAGTTTTATTAACATTAAGAGTATGAGTTGAAGCTTAAAATTATTTATCGTCATAACAATTCAGAACTACAACGAAATCTTTTTAGTTTCGCCAATTAATCCTAACATCTGTAATTCATCGATCAAAAATCTACGAAAAATATTGCCTAATATAAACACAACATGGAGCTTGTCTTATATTCAATTGATTCTCCCAAAATTTATTGCAAAATTCTGTATAAAAGCAGAAACAATCCGAATGAAGTCTGAATTTATTCTTGAAGCAGTCTTGATCAGTCTCCAATACGATGTCTCGATCTCCGTTGTGTTAGTTGAGAGTTTTGTTAGTGAGCC